>CM067309.1:18664605-19264605 GCA_034231615.1 Meghimatium bilineatum
CCCATCCTTTGTTAGTAACCAAATATTTCTTTCCCAGAAATCATTCGTTTGCTCCATTGTCCAACAGGACGGCCAACTATATTTCACTTGTTAATTCGTCTTAGTAGAACATGAAGATGCTGCAACTACAAGCGATTCCAATGCTTTCATTATTGGTTCCGCGCAATCGTTTCCATATTTTTGGTGCTTGTAATGGGAAAAAAAGTTGTAACTTTGTTAATTAAATACAGAAATTCGTGAATATTTTGCGCCGAGTATTTGTCACAAACTGAAACAGTTCTGTAGTATGTGCTCTGGGAAATGACCTTATATGTTACAGAAGACCTCTTTACATAATTAATTAGGACGTCATTCGTTACGTGTTTTATTATTACCGCGCTATTCGCTGGCTACCATTTATATACTTGGAGTCGCCTGGCTATTTTTGGCATGTGACGCCAAGTATACAAATAATGGCCAATGAAAATCACGACAATAATTTTTTAAAACGTAACGAGATAAGTCCTAATTAATTGCGTACAGAGGTCTTCTACCGTAGAGTGTTTTATTTGTGGTCAAGTCCGTTGATAAGGGGGCGGTGGGTGTTTCCTTCGCTTAAGAAGTCAGATCATGACACTTAGTACTAGGAAAAAAAATGCCAAAAAGGATAGCCCCCCCCCCCCCCTCCGAAAAAAAAATTGGTTGTCTAAAAATAAAAAATATAAAAGAAAACCCAAGGAAAATGAAGGAATGACTCATGAGATCGAAGATATAACCATTTTAATTCGGTACATTTTCTCCTCCCCCTTAAAGAAGGCGTATCTATGATAACGTTCCTATGGAGACGGGGCTTGATGAAATATAGACATCTATTTTGTTTTTTATTTTGTCGTTTTCTGTTGTTTGTCTCTTGAAAAAGTTCAATTTGAGCCGATACGTGGAGAATTGTCCTGTTTAGTTTTATTGTATGTTTTTTTTAAATATATTTTTATTAATAGGCTAGGTAAGTGTTTTAGTAACCTGTTTACCTCATTTTGCATATCTATGACCCTGGTTCTGGTGAATGCCCCTATAGGTCCCCTATGTTATTCCTGGGCAGATGCAAGTCGCAGAGTGTTGATGACGATCGATTTGGTGTAAATGCGCATTTAGACGGCAAAGTCCCGTTCACAGTCGAAAGATCTCGACTTGTACTATTGCTGCTTAATTTGTTGCTGTTGTCTTCCTGTAGTTTCCCGTAGTTCTCTACACTGTCATTATCATCAAGTACCGTCTCCGCAACGAAGGTTGCATGCAACGGCACTGTAGTTACATGTTATTTTATCAAAGCTTTTACTTCCATGAAACTTTGAAGTAGTCCTATTCTCTATTCTCATGTATATTCTTAAAAATTTCTAAATGTCATGCTAAAAAAATAATCTAGACATTGAGATATGGTCCCATTCTTTGATCACAAAACGCACGTTAAAATCATATTTAGTCTTATAATTTTGAATTTGTGTCAGGCAGTGTCAAAGGTCTTGTAAACATTTATTATAATCACTATCGGAATCATCATTATCGGATTAAATAATTAGCAAGCTCTGAAACATAACCATAGCTTGTTCTGCACTGTATCTAGAAGAAGTGGGCGTTGCCATTTTTTTCAGAATTTCGGAAATAACAAACGCAGCGTATGGCGGTCAAAGAAATGGTTTCTTTTGCAGCCATGCGAGTCGTCTTCAGTTTTCTAAAGGAAGTGGTTTACTGGATGTTCAGAGGTTACCATAAAAACTTGAACTGGGCAAAACGAAATATAACTGATCAATATATGATCGATCTAAAATCGTGACGAAAGTCCTGTAGACCCATACTATAAAGCCGTTATAGTGGCGATCAGTCCCCAATGAATTAAGATTTGTTTCGTTAAAATGTAGGCATTTCTCTCCGTAATGTAGCTATTGATTGCTATTTTACAGAACTACTCACTGTACCAGACCACAAGAAGAAAACTATGGCCATCTGAAACAGTTCTGCCGGATAAGCCTGACAATCTGTTTTCGGGGCTGGGGATAACAGTAGTCTTACAGTTCATTGAAAAAATCAATATCATCGTCCTACTTCGACACGAGAACGAGAAAGTAGAAGATGTACCAAAACTATCTAAGATTTGTATGAGAATCTGTATGTATCTGGGATCACTACAACATCAAGTATGAAAATGAAAATAGAAGCGATGACAGAAGATCTCAAGTAGGAGAATGGAAACAGAAGCGATGACAGAAGCCCTCACTTGGCTGGCGACGCAACCACCAACAGACTCAGTGATTCTATCAGACTTTCAAAGTATGCTGCGCAAGATAGAAAAGTGTATGATCAGAACTGAATGGGTCACTTTTCTCAACAACGCGCAGAGCATTATATGGATATACTGTCCTGGTCATGCTGGGGTCAGGGGAAACGAAAGAGCCGATGTGTTGGCTGGTAAAGCTTTTGGAGACCGGATTGAATTGATTAGAGCAGTCATGGATACCCTACGAGAATACGAGGAGTAAGTCGAACGAAACAATGTACATATTCAGAGAATGGGAGAAATGGAAGTGACTAGAGGTGATGGGAGAAAGTACTCCCTCTCCGGAAAAATCAGAAGAACGCGTAATCAGCATCTGACTGGAACACCGAGCGTATACATTTTTGGATGACTGACGGAACGGCAAGCAGAGCATATATGGAAATGCCCCCAGTGCTGTGACACTTGTTCCTAATCAAGAATCTGGGATCTGAAATAACTCTGAAAATCTACCCGAACAGAATTGTTGGTAGAGGCACTGAAGTGGAAGGTTTAGCCTCACGATATTGAACATGGAAAAAGTGCTTACCTTGTGTTGAATATGGGGCTTCAATTTAAAGCAAGAATCTAACTGATTTAAAATTGAATGTTATCATGTCTCTGACAAATATATACACCCTTCATATGTAACAATATATATTTAATAATCCAAACACAAGTGTTTGTCAGATCATATCAGTCAGTCTAATTTTAAATGAATGGTTTAAGATTGATTGATCGATCTACGATCTTCAGTCTTCGCTACCTTAATTCCTCTCTCCCACACACAGAGTGACGTTCACGCCAGTCTTATCTCTATAACAGTGCTTCTCAACAATTTATAGATACTGTCCCCCACCTCCACGTTTAAAAACTGTTGGGCATAACACTAGAAGTCAACTATATATATATATATATATATATATATATATATATATATATATATATATATATATATATATTATATATATATATATATATATATATATATATATATATATAATATATATATATATATATATATATATATATATATATATATATATATATATATATATATATATATATATATATATGTATGTTTGTGTGTGTGTGTGTGTGTGTGTGTGTGTGACGGTGTCCTTACAGAACGTTGTTCTCGCTGCCACCCTCTAAGTCTCTCTGTTCTGTGCAAGCTGACCAGCTTCTTCCAGCGTTATGCTCAGAAGGTCTTCGATGTCATGTGTCCATCGTAGTATTGATCTTCCTCTTTTTCTCTTTTCTGGAACCTTTTCTTCCATGATTAATATTTATATCTAGTGTATCTCTTTTTATATATGAGATACAAATATGTTAGTTCACGTTTTTTGATAGTTTTGATGAGCAATTATTCTTCTATGTTCAGATCTTCGCGGACATCTGCGTTGGGTAGCCTTTCTGTCCATGATATTCTTAGGACCTTACTAGGACATTTCATTTCCAATGCTGATATTTTCTTTTCCTTTGCATCCGTTGCCCACGTCTTACAACCACATATTACCACTGGAAAAATATAGCTTCTTAAAAGTTATAATTATTTTTCTGTTTGTGCCTTGTCATATATTTTTCATCTGTGATTGTTTTTTTTTGTAGGGCCATTGTTACTCTCTTTCTGATCTCTGCAGAGCAATCTCTTATGGTGTTGATGGTTGACCCAAGATATTTCAAAGTTGTTGACATTTTTTAGTTTATCTTTGTCAATTACTATTGTAGGTGTTGGTTCATCTCTGCTGATATGCATTGTTTTTGTCTTTTATTTTTTGCATTGAGGAAAAGATTGTGTGCCTCACTTTGATGTTTGACTGATATAATCATGTGTTCAAGCATGTGGGGCTACTTGATATTAGTGTGGTGTCATCTGCATACCTAATTTCTAGGATTTGTATAGCGAGTATAGGGTACATTATTGAGATACTTTGTTTTTTTTCAAATTCATCACCCTTTACAATATTCTACCCCTACATTCTTTTTGGATGGCTACGACATTACTTCCCAACCATTTTTGGATTATAGTATATCTTGTATACATAACTACAAATGATGGTAGATTGTAAACAGAAGATAAAAAGCAGAGCTCTTCAAAATGAGAATGACAAAAAGTACTTTCATCGACATTGGGAAAATGTGAACATCAAAATGAGTCCATTATATACTAAAATGGGAATTATAAAATGCTACATCTATTTTACATGGCTCAGAAACATGGGCAATGAACAACAGCTGAAAGACAGAATTGATGCCTTTGAGATGTGGATATATAGAAAAATAGGGAGAACTTAATGGACGGAGAAGAAAACGAACAAAGAGGATCTGACAACACTATGTATAAAAGCATTACTAAAATAAATAAATATCAGACCGAAAGTATTTTGTACATGTTAACAGTTCCATGGATATCCAAGATAACTAATGTAGAAGTCCCTAGAGATCCTGGGGTGGGGGGGGCGACAAATTATAGCGAAAATTATAAACAGACAATCAAGGTTTTTGGTCATGTGATGAGAAAAGTAAAACGTTAACATTTATTAACCACCGGAAAGATCAAGGGGAGAAGAGACATAGAAAGACAAAGAATGAAATTTCAGGATGGGTTGTCACTGTGGCACAAAAAAAAGTCACGAACTGAACTTATTAACAACACAAGCGACAGAGAGTTGTGGAGAAGCATGATCGCCAACACCACTCGGCATGACACTTGATTGATTGACCATGATGATGTTCGTCCGTCGTGATCGACGATGACCAAAAACTCAACCATAATAATAATAACAATAAATAATAAAATAATAAAGTTAATAGTGCGTTTTTAAATGAATAGCAAGTCCAATGCGCGCACAAAATGTTCTTTTACAGAATTGACACCAATAGAAGGTATCTGTGTGAGGTTGAGATGTTTTTTCTTTTCTACGTGTCCGCTTCTGTCTTGCAGTTTCTTGTCTGAATTCTTCTGCCGCTAGTGCTCCCGTTCTAATGCTGTAACGCCATGCTGTTCTATCCTGAGCGAGGCTCTCCCAAGCGCCTACGTCAATGTTAAGATGTTTCAAGGATGACTTGAGCGTGTCTTTGAAACGCTTTTTCTGTCCACCAGCTTTTCGAAATCCTGCCTTGAGTTCTCCATAATATATTTGTTTTGGCAAACGCGAGTTCTCCATACGCACAAGATGGCCTGCCCAGCGTGCCTGCGCCTTCATAAGTATTGTGTGGATGCTTGATTGATTGATTTGGCTTGATTGTGATGCTTGATTGATTGATTGACCATATGGGCACACGCACGATACGTTTAATTACGCGAGAGACATTCAATGGAAACAGAACACCTCGTGCGAGATAAACATAGTCGACCCAAACCTTATTCCCGAATGACCGCCTTCTCGGAAACTGCTACCGAGGGACATGTGTTAAGTCCAAGAGCATAGTTGGTGATAAACCGTCACGGCGTAGAGTCGACACACATCCGCCGCCTGTCGACAGATACGAGGACTGTCACGACCCAAATTACAAGCATGCTGAAATCGGATGCACTGGACTTTCTGAGGTGCAAATAAAGTAGCTTTGTTGTAAATTGGCGGCATAACGTACATCACGCTTCCCGATGGAAATCACACATACTTTTGTGGTGTTATCAGAGAGGGGACGCAGAAGATCATGTCCCAACCTATCGTCTACAAATGTTGGTGCCTTCTCCGCTCAGCATAATATTCCTACTCGTAGTTAACGATGTATATCTGGTATCATCCCCCCCCCCTTATTATATTCTAAAAAAGAAACTCTAATTTCTCCTCTTCCTTTGTCCCACATTAGGAAACACTGCTCTACTGCTTGGGGTCTTTGTTACCTCTAATATTTTATGGTAGTGCGTCCTGATATAACATAATTGGACTTTGTTGTCCGCTGGTTGAAAGCGGCACGCCTCTCCAAAAGAGAGGTAAACTCATTAACTACCTAGCTACTGCTCTACGGGAACTGTGCATGTACTGAGGTGTCGTCTGCTACATTACAAAACTACGAATTCGTGTTGCTACAAAACGTTTATAATCTACATGTGTAGTAGTATAAAGTGCTCAGAGGATCGACTCTGCACAGCTATATAAGTGTACGCGTCATGTACTTAGATTGTTCAATAACAATATTACTCTGGCACCCATTTGACGCCGATACATTGAACAATATCTTTTAAGAACGGGCTTAGAAACGGCTTTCATTGTCTGCTGGAGGTGCACAACGGGTTACATTACTCATATAAAAATCTTTTAACATGTCAAAAGCAATAAAACAATCATTTTACATGTTAAAATCATTAACAGAAAATTTTAAATTCTTATTTGCTAATTTTTGTTTAAAATATTTCAAAATAATATTGTTTTATATTTTTATAAAATATTGACGTCGAGTGCAGAGCCTCAAAGAATACCGGAATTGTGCTTCATCACGTGATCAAAACACTAGAAGCGCTCTAGTTGAAAAACATCTATCCGAAACATGGGATGACTAACTCAGGTGAATCGCTAGGTACATTTTTGTTGGTCAAAAACATACTATTTAAGCAATTTTTATGTACATGTTGGTATTAAACTATGGTTTAGCTGTATTTACACCACAACTGCATTTATCTAAGTAGACTTCGTGAATTCATTTGTGACATGTGTGATCCTGCCTACTTCAGGCAGGAAACACAAATCTCGTCAATGTGAATGTCAGTATTGTCAGCAGCAAGCACTCACATGTTAAAAACAACTTTGACAATAACAAGTGTCGCAGCATAAAGCAAATAACTGATATTTCGACCTTTGTCATGTGACGGATTCTTTGCAGAACGTAATCTTCCTTATGAATCTCCTGAAATCCCCGCGGTCTCTTGCAAGTTGTCCCGCTTCCTCTAGCGACATGTACATGCTTTCCAGAATATCTTGTGTCCGGGGACGTCTGCTGTCTATACTGCATTCTATAGCCCCCTCCAACAGCACTCTCTCCATGCCATCGTGTATCTTCACACTGCCGAAAAAACCTAACTTCCTTTTAAATATGGTGTTTAAAAGCCAGCCTTCTGGAGCGTTGTTTTTCGTAGCAAGGCATGTCATGGTTGGTATTTCGAGCTTACGATGCTTAATGTTTTCGGTAAAACTACGGTTTAAGTCTTCACTGTGCTATAAATAGCACACAATGTTTACATTTTTAAGTAGCTGACGTCACAGATTTCCATGTAACACCAATGAAATTAATGGATGATGTGATGTCACATCTCCTGGCACAAACAACATCAACCACACTTATAATTATAATTTTAAAAACTAATTTATTTTTTCATTTATAACTGATCCTAACCCTTGCCCCCATCTCTAATGTAAATACTAATACGAAATTAATATGCTGTTTCAATTAATATACCTTAATTTTAAATACAAATTCTACTAATCACGCTGCAAAGGTTAAGTCATACTTTGAAACTAGAAAAAAGGTCACAGTGAAGACTTAAACCGTAGTTGCGTCATATTTTCCTACAATTGACACCGCAACTATCAGCTTCGCCAGAAAGTATCATTTTCACAGTAGACGTTGGTCATATTTCTCAAGGAACCAGCAATAAATAAACCAACGAAATTTATTCATATTTTATAGAAAAGTAGTAATAAAGTTTAGAAGTTTCCATAACTATAGGGGCCTATCAACAATACTGTTGTTATAATAAATATCGTAGGATTAGCCAAGCATACTTGGTTGGCTGCCAAAGAAATAAGAATAGACAACAGCAAATTGTGCTTTTATGAATCTGATTCAAATATTGGCTTATCTAAATCTGATATCTAGGTATCTTTGTTTTAATTTCCCTTATTAATTAAAGCAAAGTGATCAGCATAATCGATCCGTGTGTAGGCTCTATACCTTCAGAGATTTGAAAATAATAATGGTAGAGCTAGCTATCTCATCTTGTATGTCAGTGACCCAAAAACCATGCTATATAGTTTGTATCAGCTAGTAGGAACATATATTGCAAACCAATTGTGAATTATAACACAATCCCTCATTGCTAATGTTAAAACTATAAGACAATCCCTCATTGCTAATGTTAAAACTATAACACAATCCGACACTGCTAATGTTAAAACTATACCACAATCCCTCATTGCTAATGTTAAAACTAAAACACAATCCCTCATTGCTAATGTTAACACTATAACACAATCCGACACTGCTAATGTTAAAACTATACCACAATCCCTCATTGCTAATGTTAAAACTAAAACACAATCCCTCATTGCTAATGTTAAAACTAAAACACAATCCCTCATTGCTAATGTTAAAAGTACAACACAATCCCTCATTGCTAATGTTAAAACTATAAGACAATCTGACACTGCTAATGTTAAAAGTACAACACAATCCCTCAATGCTAATGTTAAAACTATAAGACAATCCGACACTGCTAATGTTAAAACTATACCACAATCCCTCATTGCTAATGTTAAAACTACAACACATTCTGACACTGCTAATGTTAAAACTCGAAGGTCATGGTGTTGTGAATGGATTACCAGAACCACGATCTCCACTATTATTTTGATGGTTGTAAAGCTCTGATATAAACAATTTAGACTAACATTCACATTTGAAACGCACATACCTCACCATAAGATGTTACGTTTTATGCAAGCAAAATAACTATAACACAAAAAACATCTGTTCTCTAGACTACAACCTGGCAATCAGCAGCAGTTTATGAATGTACAATAGTACTTACGTAGAACACAGATTTTTGTAAGTTTCACTTTAACAAGATGGACCATCGCTAAAGGGTTATGAGGTGTAAACATGAAAACATATAAATAACAATCAATCAATCAAGTGCCATGCCGACTGGCATAGGCGATCATGTTTCTCCACGACTCTCTGTCTCTTGTGTTGTCAATAAGCTCGGTTGGTGGGCTTCTATCGTGCCACCTACAAGCCCATCTAGTAACTTTTCTCTTTATCGTCCCCTATCTCTTCTCCCTTTGATCTTTCCAATGGTTATTAAGTGTTCAAGCTGTGTTCTTCTCAGCACATGCCCTAGAAACCTTGACTGTCTGCCTCTAATGTTTGATATGATTGATCTTTTTACGCCAGCATCAATGAGAACCTCTGCATTAGTTTTCTTGGCTGCCCATGGTATTTTCATCCAAATGACAATACACAAGACATTTTCTATGTTTTGAACTGTTAGGTCTTTCTCAAAAATATACAAAACAAACCATGAAAAACAATGAAAACAGTAAAAACAATGTTACCACCACAGAGGCACTAGATAATCTAGATAGCTGTTTGTGAATGAATGAAGTTTAATTAACCCTTAGAATAAAAAATGTCGGCCTCTGTTAACGATTATGTCCCGCGACAGACTGAAAATGTGGAATTTCAATATCACAACACAGTAACCCATATTAATAAAATAAATGTTTACAAACATTGCCAATGTCACAAAGTATGCATTACATTGAAAAATAATGTATTTTAAAAATTGCAATTGAAATATATCACCATACCAACCAGCTGCTTAGATTTTATGAAGTCAGCATTGTTATGCAGTGGATTCCAGGCCACTCAAACACACCTGACAATGACAAGGTAGACAGACTAGCAAAGATGGGAGCACAACAAGAACAGCCTTATACAGAAACAATCATGCACACAGTTAAAATGATATTGAAATCTGTGAACAGATTGGCTATGGGAAACACTGGAAGGGAAATCTATGAATATATGACCAGCCCAAACCCTAAAGATAATATCAACCTCCTGGAAAGAAAAGACCAGCGTATCATCTACCGGCTGTGCACACAACATGTACAGATTAACAATCACCTGAACAGAATATAACCACAATACACTCCAGGGTACCGGCTGTGCACTCATCCCTATGAAACTGTTGACCACCACCATTTTAAATTCCCAGTGCTGAATGATGTCAGGAAAAATTTTCTCCCTCCAGGGCCAGATAAATGTAACACATTATATGGAACAAAACAACAGCTTACAAACACATGCATATATCACACAATGGCATTGGATCAAAGGGCATGAGCCCATGGACCGCTGGATCAGCAACCAACCAACCAACCAAAAATTGCAATAGTACTTATGTAGAACACCAGTTTCGTCATAGTTTTAAAAGTCATGTACCCTGTAGTTGTCATAACATTTTGCAGTTGTTAATTATTTCCAAAATGAAACAAAGTACTAGAAATCAAGGTTATTTATGTTCTAAAAGACTAACAGCAGAATAACCTGTTGAACTTGTGCTAAATGATTCAGAGAAGGATGGAATGCATTTAGATGGTGAATATTCTAAAAAGGGGACATAAATATTCAATTGGACAATCATTTTGATGTTGAAATCAGTCAATTATGATCAATATATGAGGTCACATTCGGGATTGATGATGATACACTTAGAAATACTGACAAGAGGTATGTCCTACATTCTATATCAAGTAAATTTAATACAGATTTGTTGCCTGCTAATTTATTTATAACAATGTGTACATTCGAAACAATTAAGGTATAATTGAATAATATTTGTATGCATATATATAATCTTGTGTGTTGTGATGACATGTTATCTATAGCTGTGTTGCGTGATACCATGGTTGCTGGTACGCTTCTTGGTCTGGTATCTCTGACTTCAGTATCAGTGATTACTTGGGCAGGATTATGGTCCTGCTCGATGTTAGAGATGGTCCAACCAATGTTAGTTTCCAACCTCGGTTGGACTAATCTACATCTCCACTTCAAGGAGTTGGCCTCGATGGGGAATACGATAATATACATGCAATAATAGTTATATCTTGAATGCAGTACATTTTTTCAACCGTCCTGCATGGCTTTCTTGTGCATTTCTTGCTCAGTGACTAGTGACTGGAATTTGTGGGACTAAGTGACAAGGGGTAAATAGGTTAATTAGGTTCTTCTAAACAATAATAAACTTATTATTGATTGTGATATTCTAAACAATATTATTAAGCAAAAAACAGATAAATCCTCAGTGTTAGGGAACAATCTAACGTACTAAAGATGTGAGGGCTGATGTAACACAGAAATAAAGAGAAAAGAACAGAGATACGTAGGAAGTGTTGCAGGAAAATACAAAACACACTAATGATATCAATAGAAACAAATGACATTTCAACTAAAAAATCTTCATCAGGACAGAAACAAACAAGAAATGAATAGTACAAACAGCGAATCATGATGTAAGAGAAAACAAAAGAAGATAAGGAAGATAAAATGACAGAAAGAAAAAAATGAGAAAAAAGATAAATATGACAAGAACAGAAGAGAGATTAAAAGGGAGAAGCAACAGAGTAAGTATAATAAAAGAAGAAAATCTAAGTAATATCAAAGAAAAAAACTGCTTATCTGAAATCCGGTGTAATAGAGCAGAACGGTAAAAGTATAAATAATTATATATATCAGTGACATATTCTTTTCAGAACGTTGTCTTCATCATGGATATTCTGAATGCCTCCCTGTTCCGAGCAAGTAGGCCTGCATTGGCCAAAGACATGTGCACACATTCTTTGATGTCGCTGGTCCATCGTCTTCTTGGTCTTCCTCTCCTTCATACATAATTATACTGAGAATATACATGAGAAGTACATGTTCCAAAGTTACATTACTTTACAAAATAAACCTGTATGCAGAATTGTGTTACACATAATCAGTAAAAATTGATGTATCATCTAAGGCATCGGTTCTCAACCTGTGGGTTGCACCTCTTAGGGAGTCAAACAACCCTTTCACAGGAGTTGCCTAAGACCATAGAAAATCACATAATATGAAATAGCAATGAAAATAATTTTATGCTTTTGGGTCACCATAACATGAAGAACTGTATTAAAGGGCTGCGGCATTAGGAATTTTGAGAACCACTGGTCTAAAGGTTCATGATTCTGCTTTTTCGATGACCACTTTACAGTAGACCCAGCTGTAGAATTGGGTATCCAATTCTCCAGCTTATACTGTTGGAGACGGTAAACACAGCGAGGATGAGATATATCTCTCTCACCTCAAAAGAGAGCTTGTACTTAGTCCTGTGATGTAGAATGCACTTAATATCCCAACAGCATGACATGGCATGGGGCTATCTTTATATTGATATAATCTGTCTTCCAAGTGTTCATACCAATTCTGTTACTCTTGATTAAAAATATTCCCAGTGGCTGGATCACATCCTTTGAATAGTCATCATAAAAATAAAGGGAACCCAAATAGTTATGTAGTAAGTGCACCACTGGTTTCATGCTTTGGTGTTGTTCCCATGTCAAGACTTGGCATATTCAGACCAATATCTGCTTCGGAATAGACCCGTTCTTAGGAAATTGTACCAGAACTTATTGGACGAAAAATAACAGATTGCATAGAACTGAGAACCTTCTAGATTGACAATGAGGGCAATGTTCTGAAAAGAAAATATCACATAAAAGAAGAAAAAAATCAATAGTATTTCTGAGCTAGAATTTGAATCCCTTTTTTCTGTCGAAGATGGATGTGTCGGGCTATTGGCGCAAATATAACAGAGACACAATACATTTCCTTTCTGTGGACTACTTCCTAATGGAAACCTAGTACGTTCATTGTCTTGCTACAAAAGAGATCCAGCGGAGTTTGAGAATGAACGATGAAGAAGAAGAAGAAGAATGCCATTTCAGTATAGTCCTCTAAAATCATAGATTTTTGACTATGTCGATAGAGATAATTAAAGCTGCAAATGTCAAGCATGCTAGACTATGGCTAGCTGTAAGTTTGGTGTACAGGTACAGGAACCAGTTCTCTCTTACAGCTAGCCTACTAGCGATATGGTTACAGAAATCCATCCACCATTCAGTGAAAGTGGTAAAATGCTTAATGTATTAGTTACCATGCCGAAGTCTGATGTATCAGGCTATTTGACATCCACCAAAGATGGATGTGTCAGGCCATTGGCACAATTGAAACAGCGACACAAGGCATTTCCATTCTCTGGACTGCATCCTGCTGGAAATCTAGCAGGACCATTGTCCAGCTCCAGAGAAATCCAGTGGGAGTTTGAGAATGAACATTGAAGAAGAAGAAGAGGCCATTTGACAAATAAAACGGTGACACAATGCAATTCCATTTCCTGGGCTACATCCTGCTAGAAATCTAGTAAGACCATTGTTATGCTACAAGAGAGATTCAGTGGGAGTGTGAGAATGAACCGAAAGAAAAACTTTGAAAATGTGAGTACATGGGTTTCTGTAGAATATGTTGGTTAAGTGCAGATGACAAAATATTTTTTGGTTGTAGAATTCAACTTCAACACTCCTTTGATCACTGGTAGATGAACAATATTATATCCCTAAATGATATATAACTGTGTGTTATGATAGTTCTCAAGCCATGTGCCAACACAAATCAACACTTTACTTCTTCTTCTCGTTCGCAAACTGACACTATTTTCTCACATTGACAACACCCCCATATCTATTCGCATATCTATTTGTAATATTTAATCTTATCATGTGACCATTCACACACAATCGAAGAGTGTGAAAGTATCCTCATTCTTGCAGAAATTTAACACATTTCTCATTGGTTTCAACCGTCTGCAAAAGTTTTTTGTAATTCATGATGATAAAATATGTTTACAAGTAGTAGCAGTACTGACATAGAAAACATTGACGTATACATGTTAAACATACCCATGCTTTTTATAGGTATTCACACCAGTAAGCATGGCAATCAATCAATAATCAATAAAACCCATAACCCTTCAGGGTCGTAGGGGTACCACATTGGAAGCTTCAGCACACAGAGTCCTCCAGCGAATTCTATCCTCAGCGATGCGGATGAGTGTGGAAATATCTAGCCCTGTCCATTCCTTGATGTTGTCTGTCCATGTCTTTATTTGTCCTCCTCTGCTTCTTCCACCCTCAACAGTTCCCTGCAGTATTGTTTTTGACAAGGAATCGTGCCTGCATACATGTCCGAACCATGCTAGTTTTCGTCGTTTCACTATTGAAAGCAATGGCTCCTGGACACCTGCACACATCTCTACTTTATTTCTTACGTACACATTGGTCTTATGTTCCCTATAGGAAATTCATAGAATTCTTCTGTAGCATTTATACTCGAAAGCCTGTAATCTTCTCTCCATGTCCGCAGTGAGTGTCCAACTCTCACAACCATACAACACAACGGAAAGCACCAGCGACCTATACAGTTTGATTTTCACTCCAACACTGATGTTGCTTTTCCAAATCACAGTTAGCCTTGACAAGGACACTAAAGCCTTGACAAGGACGCGTAAGCATGACACTCAATATGGAAACCAATGTGCACATTTTAATTCTGAGACTTATACCTGCATTTCTCTTTATCACAAAGTAAACTCTAAAACTGCTTAACTCCTTTAATTTGGGTGTGTCGGGCCATTGCAGAATATAAAACTGTGACACAGCATGTTTTAGTTCTCTGGATTACACCCTTTAGGAACATCCTGCTGCAAGGGAGATCTGATGGGACTTTAAGAACAAATGAAAAAAAACTGCTTGACAATTCGACATTCAATTGAACAAAAGAAAAAGACATTTGATAAAAATATTAAATACTCATATTGTATTTCAGATTCCCATAAACCTGTTAAGAAAAATGATCTGCTGCAACATACACGAAGTGGGAGACCAGCATCCGTCCTGAGACCAGCATCTGTCCTGAAATCAGCATGGAGTTTTCTCCCCTGTACACTAGAAGATTGTCAGGTAGCAGCAGTCTTGCAAGTTTTAAGGAGGATGCCTTAGAGCAGTTAGAGTTTAATATCAATGATATCAGCCGAGCAAGCAGTCCAGCAAGCATTATCAGCATCAGTGCCAGATCTGAAGGTTTGTTTGAAAATTTTGTTTAGGCTAGTATTAGAAAATATTGGATTAGGTATTAAGTATTTTGATTATCCTCTTCGCAGACCGGACATGTCCGTAGGCACTCAGATATTTTCTTTAGTAAATCTCTCAGGGTATAGTGGCTGATGGTTATCATTCTATGTTGGTTCAATGTTCTTTTTGAAATTATTATTAAGTTTCTCCACGTCTATCCTCATTCCGAATTTGCATATTCTCGATGCTGACTCATGCTCATGTATTTCAAAATCCTCTGATCGTGCAAACTCACGCAGAGCATTGAGTATGTCTGTTTGGTCCACTGGTTGATCATCTGTGATGGAGCTAGCTAATTTGTCATCTCGTTCGTTTCCCTCGTGCGTCCGGTGACAAAGATGAGAGTGATAGAGAAAATAGTGGATATGAAGTGAATATGAAGCTATTAATCATTCATTATATTTAAAAATGAGAATTATAAAATGCTACATCTACTCCATATTAATGTATGGCTCAGAAACATGGACACTAAATAACCAATTAGAAGACAAAATTGATGTCTTTGAGATGTGGGTATATAGAAGAATAGGGAGAACATCATGGAAAGAGAAGAAAACAAATAAAGAGGTGCTAAAGACACTTAATATGAAGAAAGAACTACTAAGAGAAATAAAGATCAGGCAAATAAAATACTTTGTACACATTAAAAGTCATGACACCTTATTGTAGACCTTACTTGAGGGTAAAGTCAAAGGGAAGCGAGCAAGAAGTAGGCAGAGATACACGTGGGAGAGTAACATCACACGATGGACAGGTTACAGTCTAGCAGAGTGCACCACCAAGACAAGAGACAGGAGATGTTGGAGATACGTTGCAGCCAACCTTCGTTAATTTCTGCATCATAATTATTGCAGAATTTCCCTGTTGGTGTTCTGATCGCATCTCTATGCTTGTGTAGATTTTCTATATATATACCTGCACCTCCATTCCTCACTGCATTCTCTGTTGACCCTTCTGTGTGACCCATATGTTGTCAAGATAGTGGTAGTTGTCTTTTGGGTGATCGACTTTCCTGCAATTACACATGTTGTATCAAGGATGTTGATATGTCTTTGGTAATGATTTTTACTTTGAGAAAAAAGGTAATTGTTTGTTTTCATGGGTAATTTTTTTGGTTTTTGTGAGTTATTTCTTTGTTATCATGGGTAATTTCTGTATTTTAATGGCTTATTTCTTTATTTTTGTGGGTTATTTATTTTCATTGATTATTTCTTTGTTTTTGTGGGTTATTTCTTTATTTTCATGGGTTTTTTATTTGTTATCATGAGTTATTTTTTGTTATTATGGGTTGTTTCTTTGTTTTAATGGCGTATTTCTTTGTTGTTAATGGGGTTTTTGGTGCCCTTGTTTTTGCAATCATTAAAGGGAGGGGTTTCACCAACATTTTTAGTTTGCTTCTGCTGTGCTGTGTTCATTTTTAAACTGCTTGGAGTAGCAGGATGTAGCCTAGAAAACAGAATGCGATGTCTCATTGTTTACAACTTCCCTGTGCTATCTGTGCCTTTCTCCCTGACACATCAGACTTCAGCAGGGCTTCCGGATCATTAGACCCTATATGGAATGGGACAGCCAACTGCACCCGTAACCTCCTTAGTCACCTCTTTGGACATGAATGGAAGGTAAATAATGTTGCTATTATTTGCTCCTCTGTCAGGCCAGGCAAGACACAGGTATACTTCCTAGTAGTAAATGCCATTTTCTGAGTTCTTAGGAAAGTCAGGGGAGTTGAACACAGAGTTATGTTAGAACACAGCTCTAAATGCTTGAGATATGTATACAGATTATGACAGAAAATGTGGTCAGAATACTAAATTTAGGGATTATTTTGACAAAATGATCCATCTGGAAGTTGACAAGTTCAATATTAGTAATTCACCCCACCATGCTTTGCTGGAGCCTGAAAGGAGAGAAAAGAATAGCAACTCTGTTCACCTTCCATGCATGTCATAAGAGATGACTAAGGAGTTTATAGGTGTGAAATTGGCTGTCCCCTCTCATATAAGGTCAAAGTGACCCTGATGCCATGCTGAAGTCAGATGTGTCAGGCTGAAAGTTGTAGATATCGCAGCAAATCTGTAAACCATGACATAATGCATTCTGTTCTCCAGGCTACATTCTATTAACTAGCAGGAGTTTGAGACCGAACTCCAAAGAACTTAATATTCAATAAATTTGTACTGTTATTTTAAAATAATTTATGCCTGTACTATTTAAATATAGGTCATGGCTCAGTGTTCAGGGATCGTAGACATCGTTACACTGGTCGGGCAGAAGATGAACTTCGTAAAAAATACTCCAAGATAAAAGCAGAACTGGAGCTTGAGAAAATTAAAGGACGACACTTGCAGCAGGAGAGAGTGGATGAGATGAGAAAATGGAAAGATGCCTTTGAGAACGATAGAAAGCTTGAAATGGTTGCAATGCAGAAACGCATGGAGGAAGAGAAAAAAAGAGAGGTAACTTTTGGTGACAGATGATCATGTACATTTCTATTGCCTTTCTTGTCCACTTTTCTAATCATTGCATAGCTATCCTTCCACTAAATTGTCCACTTTTCTAATCATTGCATAGATATCTTTCCACTAAATTGTCCACTTTTCTAATCATTGCATAGCTATCCTTCCACTAAATTTGTCCACTTTTCTAATCATTGCATAGCTATCCTTCCACTAAATTGTCAACTTTTCTAATTGTAGCATAACTATCCTTCCAGTAGAGTGTCCACTTTTCTAATCATTGCATAGCTATCCTTCCACTAGATTTTCCACTTTTCTAATCATTGCATAGCTATCCTTCCACTAAATTGTCCACTTTTCTAATCATTGCATAGCTATCCTTCCACTAAATTGTCCATTTTTCTAATCATTGCATAGCTATCCTTCCACTAAATTGTCCACTTTTCTAATCATTGCATAGCTATCCTTCCACTAAATTGTCCACTTTTCTAATCATTGCATAGCTATCCTTCCACTAAATTGTCAACTTTTCTAATCATTGCATAGCTATCCTTCCACTAAATTGTCCACTTTTCTAATTGTAGCACAACTATCCTTATTGTAGATATTGTAGATTGTCCACTTTTCTAATCATAGCATAACTATCCTTCTAGTAGATTGTCCACTTTTCTAATCATAGCATAACTATCCTTCCTGTAGAGTGTCCACTTTTCTAATCAAACACAACTATCCTTCCTATAGAGTGTCCACTTTTCTAATCAAACACCACTATCCTTCCTGTAGAGTGTCCACTTTTCTAATCAAACACAACTATCCTTCATGTAGAGTGTCCACTTTTCTAATCATAGCATAACTATCCTTCTAGTAGAGTGTCCACTTTTCTAATCAAACACAACTATCCTTCCTGTAGAGTGTCCACTTTTCTAATCATAGCATAACTATCCTTCTAGTAGAGTGTCCACTTTTCTAATCAAACACAACTATCCTTCCTGTAGAGTGTCCACTTTTCTAATCATAGCATAACTATCCTTCTAGTAGAGTGTCCACTTTTCTAATCAAACACCACTATCCTTCCTGTAGAGTGTCCACTTTTCTAATCATAGCATAACTATCCTTCTAGTAGAGTCCACTTTTCTAATCAAACACAACTATCATTCCTGTAGAGTGTCCACTTTTCTAAAATATTTGTTCTTCCTGTAAAAGGTTTCCTTTAATCAGTTTGTAGCTGTCTATCCTGTTAAAAAAGAGTTTAGACTAATGCAATTCTTATTAAAATGTTTAGTTACAACATTTGTATTGTAGATGGTGTATTATTTGAAGTTTTTAGCATTTAACACATGCAGGCTGCTATACAGTAAACTATGGAATACCTTTATTGTCATATCTAATATTTTATGCATTTTCCCTGTTTATCAACATATGAAATTTATTGCATTAACTATATACTCACACAGATTACAAGACTGAAAGAGGAACTCATCAAACAGAAGGATTTTGAATTGCAGCAGGTCTTGATGTACAGAGAATCTGAGAAAAAGCACCAGCAACAGCAGAAAGAACATCATAGGAAGCATAGAGTTGTGGAAAACAAAGAGAAGGAAAGGAGATTGCAGGAGCAAAGGATAGTGACAAAGGAGAAAAGTGATGACGAGAATGAGGAGTCAGCTGAAAAAGATGGAGATAATGTTGTAGCATTAGTTAATGAAAAGTCCAGAGCTAAAGATGTCAGCCATCATGATGAGAGGAGGAAAAGAAGACTCAAATCTGGAAGAAGGTCAGTGGAAATTGATACCAAAGATGGAGGACAGTTCTATGAATCCAGAAAGATTTCAAAAGAATCAAGAATACCAAGAAATCAAAATGAGAATGAAGCAGATAAAGACAATGGTGGTGCACAAAAACCAGGAAATGGATTCGCTAATAATGTGGTGGAGAAAGTGGATACGTTGACTGTTGTTGATGACAGCTCATTGGTTACTGATCTTGTCAGAGACACTACAGCAAATATGAACATTAATAGTGGTATAAATAATGAGATACCTATAACTAAAGATGTTGTTTTCAATGACTTGTATTACATGAAAATTGACAACAGTACAAATATGAAAGAGTTTAAAGACTCTCACACAGAAACAATCACAATAGATGAATTTAAGTTCAAGAAGAATTACGTAGACGAAGAGGTGCAAACTGTAGATGGAACACAAAGACAGTTGTTAATGAATGAACTTGAGGAGAAAATAGTAAATCTTGAATCAGAAAAATGTCTGTTGCTTGAACAAAAAGAGGAAATGCAGAGAATACTGGATCATAAATGCAAGGAGCATAAGATCCGTGAGGAAGAGTTTATGAGCATGAGATCTGGATATGATCGAGAGTTGAGGACTGTCATTTCTGAACATAAGAAGGTAATTTCAATGTTTTAACATTCTTCTATTTCTGTTCTGAGCGTTTAGGTAGATAATGCAAAGTTGTAACTGAAATCTGTGGGTCTCACCAATGGCTCACTAGACAAACCATCCATGCAACAGAAGACCTTAGTAGATGACATGCCTTTATATTGAGGTTATCTTCTTATAGAAGCTTCATGGCATGTCATCTATACAATCCCGTAGTCGTAACCTTCGATAACAGTTACCATGTTGTTCTGACAGGCTGATGTTATGCTTAAACTAGTTACAGGCACGGCGTGGGTAGGCGGAACAACAAAGAAACCTGTCACAAGGGCTTCAGTTGTGCCATGATGTCGACGTCTTGGTGGCATTAAATTCGAAAGACTGTCAAGTCGAATGGCTGCTGGAACAGAGGACGGAGCACTTATGGGAATGCCCCACGTGCTGTGAGGTCAGTTTCTAATAAAGAATCAAGAAGTTGTAACTGGTGTATGTTATTAATTGATAGGATCCCCATCGAAGCCAACTCCTTGAAATGGACATGGGGCTTAGTTCAGCCAACAGAGGATGGAAAATAAGATTGGTTGGGCCATCCCTGATGACATCGAGCAGGACCACAGTTCTGTCCAAAACAATCACTGGTGCTGAAGTTGGAGATATCAATTGAGAGGTGCACCAGCAGACATCTACACTTTCATTATAAAATTTTTGAATGGACAGATGTGGTGGGAGAAGCTTTAGGTATGACCTTCGTTATTAATACAGACCTACCTAATAGGCTTGTAGTGTAAATAAAACACTATTTATACAGACCTAATTATAGACTTGTAGTGTAAATAAAACACTATTTATACAGACCTAATTATAGGCTTGTAGTGTAAATAAAACACTATTTATGCAGGCCTACCTAATAGACTTGTGGTGTAAATAAAACACTATTTATGCAGGCCTACCTAATAGACTTGTGGTGTAAATAAAACACTATTTATAAAGACCTACCTAATAGGCTTGTGGTGTAAATAAAACACTATTTATAAAGGCCTACCTAATAGGCTTGTAGTGTAAATAAAACACTATTTATACAGACCTACCTAATAGGCTTGTTAGTAATGAAAGTTGACAAGATAAGGAAGAAGTAAACACAGCTTTTCTCATTATTTTCACAGGTAGCCCTTGGAAATTTGGAGAAATTAAAGCTAGCAGAGATTGTTCTGAAAGAGGCTACTCTATCTGATGAGGATATAGCTTTGTTGTCACAGAGATCTGAACCTCAGAGAAAATTATCTACTTCTTCTTTACCTGTTCTGCAGTTTCAGGTTAGTCATGAAAGGTGTACATTCTTGTGTGGCAGTTAGTTAGTGTAGTTGATTGAACTCATAGGTAGGGCATAGGGGATCTTTTTCTTCTTCTTCAGCGTACATTCTCAAACTCCCGCTGGTTCTCTCTTGTAGCGGGACAATGGTCCTACTAGATTTCCAGAAGGATGTAATACAGGGAATGGAAATGAATTGTGTCACCTTTTTATTTGTGCTAATGGCCCGACACATTTGTCTTCAGCGATTTCTTAAAATAACACCAGACTTTGAAACGTGTATATGGTTACCATAGCATAAATTACTGGCACTGCGTAGATAGTGTAATAGTTTTATGTGGTGTTTTTGTTTTGTGTTGAGCGTAAATTATAATTCTAAAAATTATTCAAGGAACGGCGTATTTATTAACTCTTTCAGCACGTAATTATACCCGGGGTTTTTACGTAATTAATTTTAGGCGAACTTTTTGGACCGCATCATGATTCAGGCGCAAGCTTCTTGAAGACAAAGTATTAGCTATGGAAAGTCATATAAGGTATCAAAAGAAAGATAATTGAATGTGGAATTCAAATACAATATAAAAATGTAATAATTGTAAGAACAACATACAAAAACTGCACCAGAAACAGGAATGTTAGCTGGATAGACATTTTTTTAACATATATTTTCTTCTACTCACCCTCAATTTTACTTATCTTGAAATGTTGATATCCATCCTTACTAAAGTACATGCATTGATAGCCAATGTACTAATCATAATTAGTTTATTTGAAGTAAATCTATCAACTGGCTAGTGTGTTATTCTATTTTTAGTGCACAATGTCCAATTTCAGAACCGAACAAAAATATTGTGAAAATTCAGGAAATATTTCAAAGTATTTAATTTTCAAAGATGAAATTTTTATTCCACTCAATATTATCATTAGGTCTAGCTATATTTTCTGTATAACATAATACAAAATTATCATTGATGTCACTAGGCCTATCTGATTCTTCAGAAACAATATCAGTGGGAACAGTTTTATAATTTTTGAGCTCTTACCTCTAATATATTAGGTGTAGGTCTATTTCTTTTCCGATTTTCAACAAGTCGGCAACCTCCACTGTCAAAATCGAAAGCACTGTTGTTTACCTTGAAATCACTTGAAATAATATCTCCAATTATAATACTCAGGAATAATAAAGCCCGATGTTTGCTGAAGGATTCAGCTCTCTTGCTAGTGCAACATGAAGTCATTTTGCTAATTTTGAAATCCAGAACCTAACTTGTTTGAATTATAATTTGAAATAATTTTACCATGCTTGGGATTGCTGATCAAGCTGATGGTATCCGTTTGTTAGCCAGATTTCTAAATGTTAAATGGCTAAATAAGTTAATAGTTGTCATTTACGAACCAAACAAGGCCAAAACGGAGGGTACATATGGAGCTACGTTATACCGTGCATACGTAGTAAAAGGGGAGAGCCTTTGCTACGTTTAAACGGACATACGTAGGAATTGAGTTAATAGGAAGTAATGCATTTAATACCCCCCACAAAAAAAAACCAATCAATATCACACTAGTATTTCTCTTTTGTTTGTACATTTTGCAATAGTTCATCATAACTCATGATGATGATGATGTTGCCCTATGATTATAATTAGCAGATGTGTTTATAATTTGTAGCAGAACTGACACAGAAAATAATGACGCACACATATTATGAGTACTAACGTAAACCACAACTTATTCAATGTAAACCACTGTAGACACATTTTCACAGTCTGATGTTATTTTAGGAACATGAACCAACTCTTACATTGCAAGACACTGCTTGAAGTCTTCTTCTTCTTCTTCAGCGTTCACTCTCATATAACCACAACGAATCGTGTGATTTCTGCCGGGCAGCGTGAAGTACGTTGTGCTGCAAGTTCCACAGTAGAACTGTGATTATTTGCACCCCGGTTGACCACTTGTGGTCAGGACGTCCATGGTCCAGCACATCAGTTTTCGTCATTCCTTTATTTCGGGTTTGGTCCCTAACCGCTTGAAGTAATTTTCAGTTGTTCCCAATTTTACTAAACTCCATGTTGAGTGACTATAAATAGAAGTGTGTCTGATGTAGGACATAAAACATTGTCTCAGTCTGCAACCATTGCCGTGACACAACAAACTCCCTAGCATGTTCTTATATCTAGAGACCTGTGACTTACATCATCTGTAAGATGATTCAGGAAATTCCCAAGGACAACAGATAAGTAAAGTAACTTTCACAGTATTATGACATAAGGGAGATATGGTTATATTGTGACATAAGGGAGATATGGTTATACTGTGACATAAGGGAGATATGGTTATATTGTGACATAAGGGAGATATGGTTATACTGTGACATAAGGGAGATATGGTTATATTGTGACATAAGGGAGATATGGTTATATTGTGACATAAGGGAGATATGGTTATATTGTGACATAAGGAAAATATAGTTATATTATGACATCAGGAAAATATGGTTATATTATGACATAAGGAAAATATGGTTATATTATGACATCAGGAAAATATGGTTATTCTATGACATCAGGAAAATATGGTTATATTATGACATCAGGAAAATATGGTTATATTATGACATCAGGAAAATATGGTTATTCTATGACATCAGGAAAATATGGTTATTCTATGACACCAGGAAAATATGGTTATTCTATGACATCAGGAAAATATGGTTATTCTATGACATCAGGAAAATATGGTTATATTATGACATAAGGAAAATATGGTTATTCTATGACATCAGGAAAATATGGTTATATTATGACATAAGGAAAATATGGTTATTCTATGACATCAGGAAAATATGGTTATTCTATGACATCAGGAAAATATGGTTATTCTATGACATCAGGAAAATATGGTTATTCTATGACATCAGGAAAATATGGTTATTCTATGACATCAGGAAAATATGGTTATATTATGACATAAGGAAAATATGGTTATATTATGACATCAGGAAAATATGGTTATTCTATGACATCAGGAAAATATGGTTATATTATGACATAAGGAAAATATGGTTATTCTATGACATCAGGAAAATATGGTTATTCTATGACATCAGGAAAATATGGTTATGTTACAAATAATTGAAGAACTGTGAAACCTGAGATTGCATACTTAAAATCGTTCTGTAAAATTGCTCGTTATCAAAAGCACTTGAAAATTTAATCAAATTTCCTCATGAATTACCTGGTAATGGAAACTCAGATATTTCATTCCACAACCAAAAAAATACAAGTGTATGTTTACATATACAAATATCAGTGCACAATACAGTACAGGTATATACCTTTTTATATTTGTGTTATGTGTACATGTATTTCAATTTATTATATTACATTGTTCATCCATCACATGATAATGATCACCATTTGTTACATCCATTTTGGAAAATCAGTTAGAGTTATGTCCTTGACTATGAGTTTGTAGATGGCTGATAAGCCATATTCTGGCTGCAAATGCCAGAAATTGACAGTTCAGCATGGGATGAGCACTGTAGAAGGTTTTTGATCTACTCGTGACATTCTAACTGCTCTTTGCTGTTTTCTTCTTACTTCTTCAATACCGTACAAATCATTGACAGTCGATTTTGTTATATATGTATTTCTTATCTATTGTTGTGTGTATACATTTCTATATATATGTATATGTATATGTATGTTTATGTCTATATTTGGTTACATATTTATTCCATGCGCTTTCAAATGCTGATCCTTCTTGTATCTTTCCTTCCCCTAAACTCACCCATCCCGCCCTTACAACCTCGTCATTGCTCATCAATCATTATCAAGTTTCATGCCAACTATCGTAGGCGATCATGGCTATCCACAGCTCTCTGTCCAGAGTATTATGTATCAAGATCGTTATTGTTTCCCTGCCATGCCAAGTTGTCAAACTAATATTTTCTCATAGTAAGATATAGTAAAATATTTTCTCATATTTTTTTCTAGTTACCTGTTTAATTTATTTTGCTTTATCATTTGTTCATTCTGTTACTGCGGCACCCTCCACTTTGTCAGACACCCTCTCCGACCATTTGGTTTTTTATATTTATCTTTGACATAAACTTGTTTTAAAATCTTGTGATGTCAGCCACACTCATGACTCGTTAGAATTTCTCAATGATTTCTGTCCAAACTTTCACCATAATGAGTATCTTAATACCACCTACTTTTTTAACCTTTTTTTATCTTCACATGGGACATTACTACAGTAAAATTATTTAAGAACAGTCACTACACTTGGATACAAAATTTTAATAAATGCACACTTATGATCTCAAAACAATAGTAAATCTTAAATAATATAGTATATACGCGCACTGATGTTGACTATATGAATCATATATCTTCTGAAGCAAAAGAGGAAGAGAAGAACCATTGGCTCGGTTATGATCATGTGATGCTTGGCAGACAAAAATACTTGTATTGCGAAATAACACTTTTTTAATCTACTTAAAATTTGTAGACAAATTTTGATCTTATCTTCTTGCAAAGTGTTCATAGCAAAGTTTTAAATCTGAGGTTTACTATATGCTGGTTGATCGCTGCAATCGATGATGATTATTTAGCTCAACTGGGACGATAATGAAGATGATGATGTTCGTTGTATGTCTGGCTGTGACTAATGAGTCCTGTGATTGCTTGGAATTTTCTACATCATTCTGAGCATGTGTGGAAGGAGTCTGTGGGGCACTGAGCAGCACTTCCCTTTCTTTTGTTGCGCAGGATGATGTCTGAGGTTCTCTGCAGCTTCTACAACACTCTTGATACTAGTCGGATCTGTTGTGTACAAGTCTCTCTCATGAGTGTGTGTCTGTGTTAAAATGAGTCAGCGATGTCTTAAGAGTACCTTTAAAAATGCTTCGTTTGTCCTCTGACCTTGTTGGAGTAGTTTGAAGTCTGAACAGTCTAAATTTCTCCATATAGCAGATGTTTTTTGCAATGATATTTCATGTGGACCATGTGCCCTGCACATCAACATTGTGTGCCTTCATCAACATTGTGTGCCTTCATCAACATTTTCTGCCTTCATCAACATTGTGTGCATCATCGACATTGTGTGTATACTTACAGATTTCGATTTCGTTAATACTTCCCTGTCTGACATTGGATGTTGCGTATTTTATCCCACCAATGGATATTGAGTATTTTATCCCACCAATGAATATTGAATATCTTACGAAGGCAGCTCAGGTGTGTCAGTGTGTATCCAGAATATGGCAGTACTTTTTAACCAATCTCAACAATAATGATTCAACTCCCACCCCCTCCTAATAAATCAGAAGATGGCGTTT
The DNA here is from genome assembly GCA_034231615.1 of Meghimatium bilineatum. Classification (NCBI taxonomy): domain Eukaryota; kingdom Metazoa; phylum Mollusca; class Gastropoda; order Stylommatophora; family Philomycidae; genus Meghimatium; species Meghimatium bilineatum. The sequence continues at coordinate 18,691,339 of CM067309.1, forward strand.
AGTACTAGGAATGTAGCCAAAGTTGGATTAAATCCCCCTACCGTGATGATTTTTCGAGTTAAGAAGCACAGTTTTCAAAACACATACATTTTAACAATATTAAAAACATATTTTTCACAAAGTTACAATACAAGTCCCAAAAACTCTGACATCTTTATATTGATTATGTAACACAGCCAGGGTTGTCAGATTACAGTTGTATATAGGACCTACATCATGTTTCCAGATGACACAACGTTTCCAGACCACACCACGTTTCCAGATAACACACCATGTTTCCAGATAACACACCACGCTTTCAGATAACACACCACGTTTTCAGATAACACACCACGTTTCCAGAAAACACACCACGTTTCCAGATAACACACCGCGTTTTCAGATAACACACCGCGTTTTCAGATAACACACCACGTTTCCAGATAACACACCACGTTTCCAGATAACACACCACGTTTCCAGATAACACACCACGTTTCCAGATAACACACCACGCTTCCAGATAACACACCAAGTTTCCAGATAACACACCACGTTTCCAGATAACACACCACGTTTCCAGATAACACACCGCGTTTCCAGATAACACACCGCGTTTCCAGATAACACACCGCGTTTCCAGATAACACACCACGTTTCCAGATAACACACCACGTTTCCAGATAACACACCACGCTTCCAGATAACACACCAAGTTTCCAGATAACACACCACGTTTCCAGATAACACACCACGTTTCCAGATAACACACCGCGTTTCCAGATAACACACCACGTTTCCAGATAACACACCACGTTTCCAGATAACACATCACGTTTCCAGATAACACATCACGTTTCCAGATAACACACCACGTTTCCAGATAACACACCACGTTTCCAGATAACACACCACGTTTCCAGATAACACACCACGTTTCCAGATAACGCTGCATATGAACAATCCCGTGCCACAGAAAAAAAATGTTTCCACAAATTTCAAGGCAGATACAACTACCATACACAAAGCTGATAAAATACTCAAAAACAGAGAGTCCATATCACTAAAAAAATTGTAATTAATCTTCAGTGATTCACAATTATAATGTGCAGAAGTATTTTACTGGCTTGGCCGATCAAGGCGATTGTTCTATAATTTGAACATATTTGCATATCACCGCTTTTGGGAATTGGTATGTATTCTGAATGTTTCCAGTCCCTTGGCCAAGTTTCTGTTCTCCAGATCTAATTGCATAGCTGATAAAATATATTTACACTGCTTCCGCCCCCGGCTTGAATCATTTCAGCTGTTATGTCGTCACAACCTGCTGATTTTCCTCTCTTCAAACTGTGAATTACTGATCTAATTTCATCTATTGTAAGCTCTGGTTCTTGTGTATTTCTGTCTGTGTTTATTTGGCTCCCTGGGTCATTTTGGGGTGACTAAATACATTGATGGAGGATGAGATCCACGAAGTGCAAGCAGGTTTCAGAACTGGTAGAGGCACTAGAGATCATATATTTAACATGAGGATGATCATAGAGAAATGTAGAGAATATAATATCGAACTGCACCCATGTTTCATAGACACACCATAGCTTTCAACTGTGTCAATCATCATCAATTATGGGAAATAATGAACAATATGGGTTTCTCAAACCACATTACAACACTAATAGCAGAGCTGTATAAAGACCAAGAAGCAGCGGTAAAAGTTGAAGGTGCAAGATCGGAGTGGTTCAATGTACAGAAAGGAGGAGTAAGACAAGGCTGTACCTTGTCTCCATACTTGTTCAACATCTATGCGGAAAATATAATGAGAAACGTGAGACAATGAAGCCTGATTTCAGACCCATAAATATAGGAGGGCTGCAGATATCAGACATTAGATATGCAGACGACACAGTGATATTAACAACAAACGAACACGACCTACTGAACATAATTAAGTCAACCCAAAATTTCAGGGAACAGCAAAACGTGTTCTTAAATATGAAAAAGACAAAATCAAGACCCAAAATTAATATTGAGAACTGCAATTTGGAAGAAGTGACACATTTTGATTATTTAGGAACTAATATAAACAATGCGGGGGACTGCGCAGTTGAGATTAAGAGAAGAACGGCAATGGCACTGGCAAAATGAAAACAGATAAAGAAACTATGGCAAGGTACTAACATAAGAACCAAATTGTTTTTACTACGAACATGTGTATTTCCTGTGGCGACATATGGATGTGAAGCATGTACACTAAATAAAACAGTGGCCACGAGAATAATATAATTTAAATTAAAGTGTTATAGAAGAGTTTTGAGAATACCATGGACAGCGAAGAAAACAAACCAGGAGGAGTTACAAACAATTAAAGTCTAGGAAGGCTGGCTTCTGAACACCATATTAAAGAAAACGTTTATTTTTCTGTCACATTAGGAGACACAATGGCATGAAGAGTGTTACTGGAGGGGATGATAGAATGCAACAGGGGCAAAGGCCGCCCACGACGCTGTTGGACAAAAGACGTTCAGAAATGCATGCACATGTCACAAGAAGAGGCAGGTGAGCTTGCTCAAGACCGCGGAGAATTCACGTGATACATAGGAAAAACTACGTTCTGTAAAGAATATGTCACCTGATGATGATGATTCAAAATTAGTCTTACAAGCCATCCAACACACCAAACAAGACAAAACGCATTCACATCACGCAAAATATTTTGGAATTTTCTAGAAAAACTACATTAGTACTACACTTTATACCAGCTCACTGTGGCACCACTGGTAGTGGTGGAAAAAGCAAACGAATTGGCAACAACAGGAGGCAACCTTCCTTAGTCCCAGGTAACTAAAAGCTTCAAAGAAGTAAAGTCTCTGATAAAACAATATGTGTGACTTCAGTGATGACAGAAACTAACAGGCTGATGAATGTTTAATATAACTATTCATGTTTTAAAATGGGTGATTCTCCCCTTGTTATCTTCCGGAGTACTCACGATCAGAGGATTTTGAGATGAATGAGCATGAGTCAATATCGAGAATGCGAGAATTTGGAGTGAGGTTGTGCGTGGTCCGTAGAGAACCCCTGACAAAGATTTCAAAAAGAGCAGTGAACCAACATAGAACCGGAACCATCCGCCGTTATACCCTGAGAGTACAAATGCTACAGACTACGAATTTTCTATAGGGAACATAAGACCAATGTGTGCATAAGAAACAAAGTAGGGATGTATGCAGGTGTTCAAGAACCATTGCTTGCAATAAAACTAGCATGGTTTGGACATGCATATTAGACATGATTCCTTGTCAAAAACAATACTGCAGTCGAACAGTCGAATGGGGAAGAAGCACAGGAGGGCAAATAAAGGCATCGACAGACAACATCAAGGAATGGACAGGACAAGATATTTCAACACTCATACTTATCGCTGAGGATAGAATTCGCTGGAGTAGTTTGTGTGCTGAAGCATCCAATGTGGTACCCCTACAACCCTGAAGGGTTACGGGTTATTGATTGATTGATTGATTGATACCCTGAGAGATTGACTGAAGTGGAAACACCTATGTACGTGTCAGGTGTATGAAGAGAATAATAAACAGACCTAATGGGTGAATATTTTAAGTAATCATTACAACTGTCTTTCCACCAATATGGTGCGTCGAAAATATCGATGGGTTTTTAGTAAATTAATTTACCTTTTGAAGTTTGTCACCAAGTGGTAGAAATGTGTTTACCGTGACAACCAGTGATATTGTCACTAATAGATCATTTATAGGTGGAATAAATGCTAAATATGTTATCTTTTATTAAACCAATCGTCTGATACTTCCATGTAGTGGCGTAGCTAGGGAGCGGGCGGAGGTGCAGACCGCCCCGGGCGGCATCATCGGGAGGGCGGCAAATTTATTTTCGTCCAGTCTTTCACAATCACTGACATTTTTTTTATGTCACAAGGGCGGAAAATTATGATTCCCGCCCCGGGAGCCATTGACCCACGCTACGCCACTGCTTCCGGGGATGAGAAAATATTGAGAAAGATCACGTGGGCATCTTTTTTTTTTTTCTTTTCGTTCCCAGTTTAACTCATATTTATGCTTTGTTTCTTCAGGCAATGAAAATCACGAAAAATCGGATTGACCTTACGCAGTAACGTGAAATATATTAGTACCCCAGCTCGTTACATCGAATGTCACTGTAGCCTACATCTAGCCATTACCGTCTGCAATAGAAAAATTCTGCACAAAATTAATTAGACCTTCATTCGTTGTATTTTGAAAATTGTTGTTTCCGTTGATCACTATTTATATAATTAGATTCTATCTCTCTATGCGCAGTGGTCCTTGTTTGCATTGCGGCGTCAGGGGTAGAAGAGTTCTCTGGAGATGGCCTTCTTGTGCGCTGTTTGTAAGCTTGTTCCTGTGGCTTCTTTGATTTCTGTGATACATCTTTTACATGGTCTGCTTCTGGCTTTATAACCGTTATGTCTATGTGTCATGTCCATTTGAGGCATGCTATCTGTTGGTAGTCTGGAAGTGTGTGAAAACCACTTGATCTGTTGTCTTTTGATGTGTTCCAATACTAGTATTGTTTTAGTTGTCTGTCTGATGTTATCGTTTCTAATTCTATCTCTTAATGACACTCCGAGTATTCTTCGTAGACATGTCATTTCTGTTGTCACTATTTTTCTTTTGTCTTGTGTTGTCATTGTCCAGGTTTGGCACTGGTAGCATAGTGATGGATTAATAATAGTCTTCTAATAGTCTAATAATAATTAGAGTCGCATGCCAAAAATAGCCGAGGCGGCTCTAAGTATATAAATAGAGACCAACGGAAATCGCGACAATAATCAAGTACGTAACAAATGAAGTCATAATTAATTCTGTGCAGAGGTCTTATATACAGCAGACTGTCATGATCTAGCATTATCCGCCACATAGAAGTCTGACCAGAAAATGAGACGCAAAAGTAAACACTGAAGGGAACGAAAAAAAAAATTAAAGATGGAAAGAGACAGAAAACACATCTACCACAGAGGAGCTGTAGGTATGTGTATAAAACCTCATAGGTGGAGTTTTCATCTTTATAAAAAAAAAGGTCATTCGCTAATTTTCGTGCGAATTCCCAAATTTTTAATGAGAAATACGATGACCTTTTTGTAAAAAAATCGTGTAGGAAAATGTTTTATCCACGTTTTGGCTTCATTCCTATTACTAAAAGTCATGGCCTGATTTGATATGGCCATGGGGGTGGGGGATTTAAAAATTCCCCAACCCCCTCCTTCACTCACCTTATCTACGGTGTTGTCCCCACCATTACATACACTTAAGACTCCGAATAAGAGAAAATTGCTTTTAAATTATCTGAAAAAAAGGAAGTGTAAAGATTTTTTAATGAATTTTTTTTATTGTTCAGGAGCTCTCTCTCTCTCTCTCTCTCTCTCTCTCTCTCTCTCATAATAAATTTAAAAAAAACCAGTCCTATTTACGGTCCTGTTCACTAAACATGGGGTGGTGCCAGTTTATTTTTTTTTTTATCTCCCATTGTTTTACGGCGGAACATTGAGAACGCAACCTTGCCGAAGTCAGTCAAATAAACGCCTGTTAAAATATGCCCAGTTTGTCGATACGAAAAGAACATGCCCTGTATAGAATGACTGACACCCTGTACGCGAGGCTCTCGTAATTATACAGTCCTGTTGATTCAACTGAATCATCTTTGTAAGTTAATATTTAACTGTCTCGATGATATTCATTGGTCACTTTGTGCATAATTTGTGCCAACAGCCAATGGAAATCACGAGAAGTCAAACAGCGCCATGTTTGAAGGATAAACTGATGAATTCACAGTACTGTATAAATTTAGGAGACTCGTATGGACAGCGCCTAAAATACATTCTCAGAAGGGCTTGTCTGAACACAGCGTCATGTGTTCAATCTAAATCTCACATCAGTCTTTTGAAAAATGTATCCAAAGTGTGTCCGACGTTAGAATGAAACTTCTCCCTACCATATACTATGACACTGGGATGTTTAAGTAGTTTCTCTTGCATTGATCATGTAAGTTGCGCTTCGGCTATTGTTATGTTAGTTTTAATTCTGGCTTTTGGCAGGTAGGTTATGTTGACAGGTAGTTTATATTGACAGGTGGTTCATGTTGGCAGGTAGTTTATGTTGGCAGGCTGTTTATGTTGACAGACAGTTTATGTTGGTAGGTAGTTTATATTGACGGGTACTTTATTTTGGTAAGTAGTTTATGTTCATGGCAGGTAGTTTATATTACAGGTAGTTAACGTTGACATGTAGTTTATGTTAGAAGGTAGTTTATGTTTGAAGGTAGTTTACGTTGGAAGGTAGTTTATATTTGCAGGTAGTTTACGTTGGAAGGTAGTTTATGTTGGAGAGTAGTTTATGTTGGAGGGTAGTTTATCTTGGAAGGTAGTTTACTCTGGAAGGTAGTTTATGTTTGCAGGTAGTTTATGTTGGAGGGTAGTTTATGTTTGCAGGTAGTTTATGTTGGAATTTAGTTTATGTAGTAAGGTAGTTTACGTTGGAAGGTAGTTTATGTTTGCAGGTAGTTTACGTTGGAGGGTAGTTTATGTTTGCAGGTAGTTTACGTTGGAAGGTAGTTTATGTTTGCAGGTAGTTTACGTTGGAGGGTAGTTTATGTTTGCAGGTAGTTTACGTTGGAAGGTAGTTTATGTTTGCAGGTAGTTTACGTTGGAGGGTAGTTTATGTTTGCAGGTAGTTTACGTTGGAAGGTAGTTTATGTTTGCAGGTAGTTTACGTTGGAGGGTAGTTTATGTTTGCAGGTAGTTTACGTTGGAGGGTAGTTTATGTTTGTAGGTAGTTTATATTGTCGTACATGTTAAGAAATAACTTGTCTAGTGTGATATTGATGCGATGTTGGTTGCGTGTCGGATTTTGGAAAGCGTTTGTTAAATAGAGAAATGTGTTATAAAAGAATGCGCTATTTTCACTGTTATTAATTATATGTTGTGATAGTTTTGCCACTTCGCCGTAACTAGTTTATATCTTGAAGAGACACTTAGGCAATCGCTGGCCATAACAAATACGTTTGCGCAAACTATTAAATGAACATTTAAAACAAATAAGAGTTTTCCGTTGTCGAGAGTCTCCTAAAAGACGTCAAATCCATAGGTCATGACCATAGCCTATTAGTGATTCCGGTATTTCTTCGTCTGCTTTCGTTCTCAAACGCCCCCTGGTTAGCAGGATGTAGTACGGAGAACGGAATACAATGTGCCATAGTTATAGATTGGCTGCGATTCCTGCGCTTTAGACCTGATACATGCGAATTTAGCATGGATTCTGGATGACTTTTGACCCAATATGAGATGGGACAGCCAACTGTACCCCACTACCTCCTTAGACGCTTCTTCCGATATGCATAGAAAGTAAACACTGTTAATATTCTCGTCTCCCCCTTCGGACCCCGACAAAACAGAGGTGACATGTGGTTCAAACGCCGATAATCCACTTTGTGAGGCGATTAGATTTGATGTAGTAGTCTATCCATCTTGCTTCAGAACCGAATACGGTACATAGGGTAGAAACCAGGGCTCTCCAGTTCGAGCAGTGTGATGCTACTGTGTGTAATTCTTGCATGTTGTAGAGACCCATATTCATACCCTTTTATGGTTGTTCTGCGAACAGTCTCTCTTGGTCTTCCTCTTTTTTCTTTTGCCATCTCGTTCTCATTTTAATGCTTGTAGTGGCAGTCTGTTTTCATTTATTCTAAGTACATGTCCGATATAAGTTCGTTTTCTTCTTATTGTTATAGAAACATATTGCTGTTTGGTGTCTTCTCTTACTTGCTTGTTTGACTTGAATTCTTCCCAATCAATATTTAAGAATTTTCTGAGACATTTATTTTCAAATAAATTTAATGTCTTCTCCAGTGCTTTTGTTATCTTGCAACTTTTGCAACCTTACGATTATACGGATATTACATTATGAATTTAAACAACCGTAATTTGGTATATTTACTTATGATGTATTAGTGGCGCCTTATAAACCCACCAATAGTTGAATAGCAATGTCCATGATGCAGTCATAGATTCGTTGGGCAGGTCATTTGGCACGTATACCAGACTATCGCCTGCCAAAGACACTTCTCTATGGTGAGCTGGAGAGGGGTAAACGATCTCACGGTGGCCAAAAGAAGTACTCGTTAAAGAACTAACTGAAAGCGTTTGAAATAGACCACGATACATGGGAAGAACTTGCACAAAATAGATCTACATGGCGTTCTACAATCAAAAAGAGCGCAACATCTTGTGAAATGAGGAGAAATGCAGCAGCTCAACATCGGAGAGCAGCTCGAAAGTCACGGATAGACCAAGATCCGTCTATAGTGGTCATTCCATGTCCGAACTGTCCAAGGACATTTTCAGCTCGAATAGGGCTCATATCTACGTACCCATAATCAAGGACATAACTGTAATTGAATTTTTTAAAGTGGATGTAACAAATGGTCAACATCATCTTGTGATGGACGAACAACAATATCTTGCTTTTATCAATGCAGATTCCCATGCCATATTTCCGATTAGCTTCTTCCAACGTTATATACTTTAAAAAAAATTATATCAGTTTATATGCCCTAACTCAAATTTTCGTATGAACTATCTCATTACTAGATACAGCCACGAGATATTGATTTGTAAAAGTCAATAAAACTATATTAATATTATTGAAAATAATACGGAATCTGTGTGTGCGGGAAAATGTTCTTAATAAAACGCTGTAGGTGTCAAAAAATCCAGATAAAGTATTTGTCAGTGTGCACAATAACGCACAAGATAGCCAGAAACGGTGCGTCGTAATTGGGAGATTCAGACGATTAAAGGACGGGTTTCCTTTTCTTGTAAACATGACAAGTCTGCAGCTGATATTGTCGATCTATCTTTCTATCTGTCTTTCTATAGCTCTGTCTATCTGTGTGTCTCTCTGTTTGTCTCTCTGTCTCTCTATCTGTCAGTCTCTCCGTCCGTTCGTCTGCCCGCCATCCCGTCTGTCTTCCTGTCCTACGATGGTCTAATCTATTCTATCTATCCTAATCTAATCAAATCTAAATATAATCAGGGCTGTAGATAGGTTTTCAGTAACGAAGGGGTTTAACCTAAAAAAAAAGGTAGGTCATTCGCCCGTTTTCGTGTGTAAATCCGCCTTTCTGATGGGGAAAATTGATATTTTTTTGAAAAATCGCGATTGAGGGTAATTCTTCTTCTTTCGTTCACTTGAAACATGTCTATATCTGTAATACTGTCTCCTGAATAAAACTCAGTCTTTTGTAATTCATACAGTGTCCCATAGAGCTTTGATTCCAGTGTTGTTTCTTCTGGCCAATATGTCTGCCTCAGCGTTTCATGCTCAGAACACTCTTGAAGTATATGTTTGTAACTCTGTGCTGCCTGTCCACATGTACACATGGCCGTGTTGCCAATCGTGAACTTTGTATACATGTGACTGCGGAGTCGGTTGTGTCCTGTTCTGAGACGTAGAATTATAACTTGTTCTGATCTGTTCATAATGTGATAGTCATCTTGTGTTGGTGTTTGTGGCTTTCTTATTGACTTGATCATGTGTTTTTTCTGATGGTAGGTAATTGGTATATCTGGTTGGTCTTCGGCAGCACCTTCCTTAGCCAGTTGGTCTGCTTTTTCATTTCCTGGGTAATTGAGGGTAATTGGGGTTAAGCCGTTTTTCTTCTTTTCACTTTATACCACTTTATACCTTACAGCATCAGGGGTAAACGAGTTCCCTAGAGATTACATTTTTGGGTACTTCATATATTTTTGTATTCGTTGACTCTTATTGTATTATCTATCGTTTGCCAGGTCTACCCCTGGGTTTGCATCCATCGTGGGGTTTACCCAAATTGTGGCTAAATTCTCAGTACTAAAATTCTTCTCCTAATATTCAAACCACACAGGAGATTATTAACCCCCCCCCCCTCCACACCAATATACGTGCTTATATCGAATCTAGTCTAATCATATGTCCGCCATTGTCCCTCTGTGCCTTGCTGCATTAGTGCGTAGAAAGGTGCTCTGTAGATTATTTTGTTATGTGTTTCATATGCTTGTGTATTTTTTTCTTTATTCATGTATTCCATCTTTTGCAAGGTCTGTTTCTCGGTTGATATCCATTGTGTCTGAGTAGCAATACTTTTTGGGGTGCTCGGTCTGGTGGAAATCTGAAGATGTGCTATGGGAAACCACTTATCTGTTGTCTTTTGATGAAATAAATACTGAGGTTGTGTTAGTTAAGTCTTCTGATGTGTTCATTTCTGATTCTCTCTAGTATTGTTACCCAGATCAGAGAATTCCGCGTAGGCATGTCATTTATGTCATGATAAGTCTTCTTTTTTTTTTCTTTTTCGGTAAGTGTCCACGTTTGGCTTTGGCAAAATTCATATTATCGATCATGATCCTCCATTTGTCTTTGCCTTTAATAGTCTAATCTTCTTCTTCTTTCTCCTGCGTTCGTTCTCAAACTCCTGCAGATTAGCAGGATGTAGTCCGGAGAACGGAATGCGTTGTGTCATTGTTTACAGCATTGCTGCGATATCTGCGCCTTTCGACCTGGCACATCCGACTCAGCATGATTTTGGGTCACTGACCCCTATATGGGACGTGACAGCCAACCCCATCCCATAACCTCCATAGTCGCCTCTTACGATATGCATGGAATGTAAACAGTGTTGCTATTCTTTGCTCCCCTTCCGGGCCCCAGCAACACACGGGCGTCAAATAGTCTAAAGAAACTTTTAAAAAATATAAATGTTTTAATTGCTACATCTGTTCGATATTAATGTATGGCTCAGGCACATGGACAATAACAAATCAATTAGAAACCAGAATTGATGCTTCTGAGATGTAGATATATAGAAGAATAGGGAGAACATCATGGAAAGAGAAGAACATAAACAAAAAGGTTCTAACAACACTTAGTATGAAGAAAGAATTATTAAAGGAAATAAAGATCAACCAGATAAAATATTTTTGACACAATAAAAGACATAGCACGTTGTTGAAGACCTTACTTGAGGGTAAACTTTGTTGAAGACCTTACTTGAGGGTAAACTTTGTTGAAGACCTTACTTGAGGGTAAACTTTGTTGAAGACCTTACTTGAGGGTAAACTTTGTTGAAGACCTTACTTGAGGGTAAACTTTGTTGAAGACCTTACCTGAGGGTAAAGTTAAAGGAAAACGAGAAAGAGGTAGGCAGAGATACAATTTGAAGAGCAACTTCACAAGATGGACAGGTCACAGTCTAGCAGAGTGCATCACCAAAACAAGAGGCAGTGGATGTTGGAGGTCTGCTGCAGCTAATCTTCGTTTCGGAGACTGCATTTGATGATGATGATGATGAGTCTAACGAGAATAAATGTTACCCATGTTTTGCTTTATTGAACATTTCTTTAAACTTGTAATCAGCATATTTTGCATAGCTTTCTCTTGCTCTTTTCTTCTACTAATTCCCTTTGTTTTTTTAAAAAAATTTGTAGTTCGTATCTTCGCGTACTTCTTCATCTTCAACGTTCTTTCTCAAACTCCTGCAGATTAACAGTATGTAGTCCGGAGAACGGAATGCGTTGTGTCATGGTTTACAGCTTTGCTGCGATATCTGCCCCTCCCTGACTGATACATCCGACTTCAGCACGATTTATGGGTCACGTTGATTCTATAGGAAGGGACAGCTATGTTCAATGTTTTCTCTAAGACAAGAGTGTGAGACAATATCGATCTCCGTGGGTTTATAGATTTTGAATACCACTTTTTCTTGGCGATGTTTTTTTCCTAAAATTTTAAAATATGCTCATCTTCAGAATGTTCAATGTACACCAATGCTATTTTTCATTATAGGTAATTTACACACATTTATATACGCAAGTCTTGTGGACGAAGTCCAAACTCTGCGCGCGTCAAAGGATAAAAAAATGTGCGCTAGCACACAGTAGCGCAGCTTAGCGGAAACATTGCAGCCAGCACAACCGTATAACCTCTTTAATCGCCTCTTACGACATGCATGGAAGGTAAACAATGTTGCTATTCTTTGCTCCCGTTTCAGGCCACTGGCTAAAATTACTAATTTTACTAATTTTAACCTTTCTGCTGCTGTTCTACCGCATGCAGGAGGTCTGAAGGTCTCACCAGTGACTTGTAAGACCACCAGTAACCTATTAGACCGCCATTGACCTATCAGGCCACCAGTGAACTATCATACCATCAGTGACCTACAAGACCACGACTTACCTATCAAACAACCAGTGACCCATCAGACCGCCAGTGACTTATCAGGCCACCAGTGAACTATCATACAATCACTGACCTATAAGACCACGACTGACCTATCAAACAACCAGTGACCCATCAGGCCACCAGTGACCTACCTATCAGACAACCAGTAACCCATCAGACAACCAGTAACCCATCAGACCACCAGTGACCCATCAGACCAACAGTGACCCATCAGACCGACAGTGACCCATCAGACCGCCAGTGACCTATCAGACCAGCCTATATGCAGTAATAAATCCGTAGCATATGACATGTATACAAAGTGAGTCCCCCGACCACAGAACAGCATCTATACAATTACAGTAGAAATCCGTTATAACAATTTGGCCCGGACCGATAAAATATGTATGTAATAACAGAAATTCGCTATATGCAGTACAAACAATATAGAATAAATATAATTGGAAATTTCGGCAAGTGTTTTTATAGATGGAATTTTGTTATGGAATGATGCGTTATAGAGGGATTCCGCTGTTTGTTTTGACTCTTGAGGTGGAAGATATTTCTCCAATTCTCCAAATTTCTATATCTCAAAGTATTGCGCATTATGAATGTTGAAGTCATCTGGTGAAAAATTTGGAGAACCTTCTATCGTCTTATTTCTGATTTTGCGGTAGAACGTTGCAAGTTGAATGACGATCAGTTATCAAACTTTTACACGTTTGGTCGCTCTATATGTAATACGTCTCAGAACTTTGGTATCTTCTGAAATCCAACTTCTTCTTGGTCTTCTTCTGCCGTAGTTATTTCTATTTTCCTGTTGTAAGCTCTTGCCCCTGACCTATATTTGTTAATTCTCATTAAGTGGCCGAATCATTTCAGTCTCTGTTTTTCAATGTATTTGACCACAGACATTGTTCCAGCTGTTCTTGTAATGTCTTCATTCCTCGCATGATCTCTTCTTGTTCTGTTTGCTGCCTTTCTTAGACATCTCATTTCACATGTAGTAATCTTTCTCTCGTGTTCGTTTGTTAGTGCCCATGTCTGACATTGAAAACAATGTTAATATGAAAATTGAAGCCTCTCATTTGCACAAAATAGATACTAATAGCTCTATTTCTCATGATTCTTCAGATTGAAACAAATAAATAAACAAAGAGCTGCCCTTTATTTTCCACCGCCTGTGTACATTCCTCGGATTTTACCTGTTGGTATTGGGAGCTCTTTAACTTTCTCACTAATTCATGCCCTTTCAACATATTCTACCTTGTAAATGTATCTTCTGAGTAATTTGAAGAAAAAAAAAGTATGGCAAAGAATGCGACAAGTGATGGTAAAGGATTTACAAGCAAGCCTGGGCGACATATCTTTCTCTCTCTCCTTTCCTCAAATTGGCTTCGTGCTTACATTTAGCGGTATGTAATTAGCCGAGACCGCCGGCTAGTAAAGTACTCTGTACAGAAAGTAAACAAGATTTCATTCGTTACGTTTTTGATTGTTGTCGTGATTTTTATTGGTCACTATATACTTAGATTCGCATGCCAAAAAAAAAAATCCAAAATCGACCAACGAATTGCACAGAAATAATTTTTAAAATCAGCTTTTCAGGTCATGTTTACTTTCTGTACTCAAGTCTTTACTAAAGACCAGTCATGATTCAGCTGAGAAAGTACCTGGTACAAGTTTCTGTTGTCTTGTACAAGTTTCTGTCTTGTACAAGTTTCTGTTGTCTTGTACAAGTTGCTGTTGTCTTGTACAAGTTTCTGTCTTGTACAAGTTTCTGTTGTCTTGTACACGTTTCTGATGTCTTGTACAAGTTTCTGTTGTCTTGTACAAGTTATGATTATAAACTTGCCCACCAGCCTTATAGTTGGCGAAGTGTATTGCTAGTAATGCAACGTTGGGGTCATATCATTTTCAAATGTGTTGTGACTTGCCGTTCAGAAAGCAATGGCAAACTACTGTATGTATTTATGCTTCCTAGAAAATCACTACTGACAAAAATTGTTGGGTTGATAGATACGTCCTGAATAGGATATGCTACCAATCTATAAAAAACCGTGACTTGATTCGTAGCCCATCGATAATATAAAATCCGTGGTGTCATTAGAAAACATCCTTCTAAAGTAACTCATTTGACTTTTCCCGTGTTTTCTATTGTCTGTCGACACAATTGAGCCAACTAAAATCAAGGGAAAGGTCGTATGCAACTTTAGAGGGCTGTTTTCCAATGAAACAGCAATTCTTAATATTGACGGTTGGTCACACTTGATAGTATAGAACAGGGGTCGGGAACATTTTTATCTGAGAGAGCCATGGACACCACATATTTTGAAAAGTAATTCTGTAAGAGCCATACATTAAGTTTAAAACTAAATATTTAAGTAAATGTGTACATTTTGTGTAATTTCAACACTAAAAGTACAATAATTATGTCTCTGAATTCTTTTTAATAACATTGTTATGCTGTTGCTAATCAATAATGAGTATTTCTTACCATTAATGCGACTTCTGATGCTGAGCTGCAGTAGACTTTAGCTTATTTGTAGAATGAAATATTGATATACAATTAATATGTAGATCAAAAGAATCTATAGACACATTCTTTTTATAATCGAAGATGTGTCTGCGAGCCAGATGCAGCCATCAATAGAGCCACATCTGGCTCGCGAGCCGTGGGTTCCCGACCCCTGGTATAGAACTTGCATTCATGTGAAATACTGCTGAATTAGTTACGTTCTTTGCTAGTGCTGCACAGCATGGATCATGTCAAATGTTCTGTGACGTGATCATATAGAACAGTGTTTCCCAACGTTGTATTTTTACCATGCCCCACCTAACTCTTTTTAAAATTCTGATGCCCCTCCTCCCTATGTAACAATATAATTTTTCCTAAATGAAGCCAAATTACAGCTTGTTAGAATCCCCCCCCCATCCCTGAACAATCAAATTTCCCACCTATGGGGCGTTATACTCACGTTGGGAAACACGGTATAGAAGCTTTATTCATTATGAATACTGCCCAATGAATAACTTTTGTTTTACTTAATACCATGTGTAAGATGAAAAAGCAAGACATTCATACATAATGGCACTAGAATAATTTGTTATAGTTCGGTGACCAAAAATAGAACACTTTATGTGTGTCTATCAAGTAGGTCGTTGAATTTAGTGTATCACAGTTTAGGTCATTAAATTTAATGTATATCATCTATTTTGTCATTGAATTAGTGTATCATGCCTTGGGTCGTAGGTCGTTAAATTTAATGATTGGTTGCTTGGTTGGTTGCTGATCCAACGGCCCATGGGCGCATGCCCTTTGATCTAGTTAAAATTAATGCATTTCACATCTTTGTCATTGAATTTAGTGTGTCGCAGAGTATTTGGCTGTGGTTAGTTAAATTTTTTTGTATTTCACACATGTGGCCATTGAAATTATAATATAAAAGCCGTCCATCGCAGGCGATGATGACAACAGTTTCAGACGTGTGCTGTAGCATCTCTTTAGAGTGTACAGAGATGACTGAGTGAGAAGTCCAATTCTGGAATAGAATCCACTGCCTCATTTGGGACATGTATGATCAGAATTGGGCGTCTGTGTGTTTCTTGTTCTGTCTTTTCAGGCATCACATTTTCTACCCGTCTCTGAGATTTAATACTTCTAAGTGAAGAAAGCACCTTTACTGGTGTTGCTGTGTCTGGACTATTCTGAGCGACATACTCCCAGATGTGGTGTTGATATTGAAGCTCTTTAGAAACACGCTGAGAGAGTCATTGAAGCGTTTCTTCTGTCCACTGATCAATCGTTTTTCCTTGAGAAGCTCACCATACATCAGCTGTTTTGGAATGTGTTTTTCCAGGAATGCGCACAATTTTTTCGAACCATCTCAGTCGAGCCTTTATCATCATTATATGAATGCTTGGGATGTTTGCTCTAGTGAGGCCTTTAGTATCAGGTACTTTAGCCTGCCATTTTATCCTGATAAGTTTTCGGATATAGCATGTGTACAAGTGGACCGTAATCAACAATATAAGAAAAATGCAATCTTCTTTTTTTTTGGCCACTTCATGAGATAGGCAGGTTTGGAGAACATAGTCACAACAGGCAAAATTGAAGGCAACAGAGACAGAGGGCGACAACGTGAAAAACTATTAGACAGTTTGACAACTTGGCACGGAAAGGAAACAACAACGACTTTGATACATAATACTGTGGACAGAGAGTTGCGGAGAGCCATGACCGCCTACGCCAGCCGGCATGGCACCTGATGATGATGACAAGTGATTAAACATTAGTGTGTCTGCTGTACGCAGGCCATGTATCACAAGCTTACAGCAAGGTAGTGAGGACAGTGGTGCAAAGGGCTTTTAATTGTATGCCGAGGATCATTTACTGATTTACTTTCTGTACAGAGTACTTTACTGCCGACGGACTCGGTTTAGTGAAGAGGTTGGCAGTTTTTTTATTTATCTTCGGGCCGGGCAGATAATTTTTCGTTTTGTGTAGGACCAAAAACTCTTTCTTTTTTGAGTCCATTGGAGGTGATCCAAATAATGTTTTCTGAACTCGGGGGCAACGCCTACATTACATTTTACATTAAGTACAGAAAGGGAAGTGGGAAGAAATGGCTTGTCAGCTGAATATGGCTAGCGGCCGGTCTTTTGTCCGCTATTTTTTGTTGTTGTGAAGACGTTATCTGGTCGTGTTGCGTGATACCATGGATGTTGGTGCATCTCACGGTCTGGTATCTCCGATTTCAGCACCAATGATTGCTTGAGCAGGACTGTGGTCCTGCTCGATGTCAGGGATGGTCCAACCAAATTTAGTTTCCAGCCTCTGTTGGCTGGACTAAGTCCCGAAATGTTGGCATCGATGGCGTTTATCATTGATTTAGTTTATAACATCTTGAAATGTTAAATTTATTGTCTGCCACATCTTGGGGTCATTGAGTATTTGTCTGTCAATATGTTGTATGTCACACTTGGGACATTGAGTATTTGTCTGTCAATATTTTGTATGTCACACTTGGGACATTGAATATTTGTCTGTCAATATTTTGTATGTCACACTTGGGACATTGAGTATTTGTCTGTCATATTTTGTATGTCACACTTGGGACATTGAGTATTTGTCTGTCAATATTTTGTATGTCACACTTGGGACATTGAGTATTTGTCTGTCAATATTTTGTATGTTGAGCCGCGTTAGCGCAGTGGTTAGCGCACTGGCTTCGCATATGAGTGGTCCTGGGTTCATTCCCCAGCTGAGGCGGAAATGTTTTCAGATCGCAACGGCTCCCAGATCGACCCAGCCTTAAATGGGTACCGGATTAATCCGGGAAGTAAAGACTGCGAGGGAGAGGAGATGGCTACCGCCCTCATTTGCAGAGCCTGTGAAATGTGAGATCGTTAACATCTCACACCCCTACGGCATTAATAAATGCTATGGGTTACTTTTTTTTGTATGTCACGCATGGGACATTGAGTATTTGTCTGTCAATATTTTGTATGTCACACTTGAGACATTGAGTATTTGTCTGTCAATATTTTGTATGTCACACGTGGGACATTGAGTATGTGTCTGTAATATTTTGTATGTCACACTTGGAACTTTCAATGTTTTCTCTGTAAAACTTGGCACTTTCAGTATTTTGTTTGCTCATAGAGAGTTGAATTTTCTTTTCAAGCACTTTGGGACGATTCATTTTTTTTGTATGAAACATTTAGACGTTGAATTTCTCGTATCACACATTGGGACATTTACACTTTTATTGAAGAAATGTAATTTATACCAAAGGTACCTATGATGATTGTATATAATTTTTATGTACCTCGTATCTATTATAAATTCTTATTTCAATATTGTTGGAACATTGTAATATTGAAAACTAACAAAAAAGCCTCGTCTTAAGCAGATTGACATGTCTTAAAATGGGACATAAATCTATATATACCACATAGTCGGTATTGTATTTTCATTATTATTTCCTCGAATCTTCCCGACGTTCACGACAGATAATTGTCCCCAAAGTAGGCGTACCTACCCCCTCCCCCCAGTGGTTCTGAATCCCCTGATAGTGGCTTCAGATGAAATTGGGGGAGGGGACGTTCACGTGGTATAGGAGGAGGCTGCTCTTCGGTTAAATAAAAGTAAAGTACTTATTAATGCCGTAGGGGTGCGAGAAAGTACTTATTAATGCCGTAGGGGTGCGAGATGTTAGCGATCTCACATTTCACATGCTCTGCAAATGAGGGTGGTAGCCATCTCCTCTCCCTCGCAGTCTTTACTTCCCGGATTAAACCGGTACCCATTTAAGGCTGGGTCGACCCGGGAGCCGTTGCGATCTGAAAAAAATTTCCGCCTCAACTGGGGAATGAATCCAGGACCACTCATATGCGAAGCCAGTGCGCAAACCACTGCACTAACGCGGCTCCCTCGGTTAAATATAACGCGGCTCCCTCGGTTAAATATATCCATACAGATATTTAATCTGTATTTAAACCATATATATCACCATACACTTCCACTATTTTCAAATGAACTAGCTATCTTCTGAATTAGTTATATCATCACTCCTCTTTTGAGTTTCAGAGGTGGTGACATCTCTCGTACTAGCGGCCAGCATCAATAGTATCCACAGCTAATCCAAGCCGCTTTTGAACAAATTGAGCTAATTACAACCATGAATATAATTGCTACTGCAATCTTCTATCTATAAACGAGTTACGGTGGAATACTATTATAGCAACTTGGTCCGGACCCACAAAATATGTATGTATAAAAAGAAATTCGCAATATACAGTAACAACAATAAATAATAAATATAATTTGGGATTTTGAAAAGTGTTGTTAGGGAAATTTGTTCTAAAAGGATGCAGTATAGATATTCCACTGTATAAATAAGAACAACAGATTGTTTCACACCGTATCCAGAAGCAGTTGGACTTTATTGTTGCTAATTATTTCTCAGAAATAAACAATTAATGTTAAAGTAAAAAGAATCAGTTTTAAAGACAAAAGACTGTTTGTTTTGTTGTGAAAATAGAAGTGAAATTAATCTCGCATGTAGCAGTAAAGTCTTTGTTTAACATCAAATTATATACAGTACTAGCGATATATAAAAATATCTTGAAATAGCTATATCGGTGGTTCGGAAAGAGTTTACTTCAATTTTTGTATATACAAAGGAACTATTACGATTTTATCTGCAAACAGTCAATGCATGCAATTTCATTCGTCTGGATTTCAAATCTATAATTCCTCCGAAGACGGATGTGTCGGGCCATTGGCGCAAATAAAACGGCGACACAACGCATTTCCATTCTCTGGACTACATCCTGCTGGAAATCTAATAGGACCATTGTCCTGCTAAAAGAGAGATCCAGTGGGAGTTTGAGAATGAACGCGGAAGAAGAAGAAGAAATCAATAAATATCTGTTGTTTAGCAATAATATTCATTATGTTTTGTTGCTTTTCCAACAGTCATCTGTTGAAAGTGTGTTCATAAGTGGAGTCAAACATCAATCAATCAATCAATAAACCCGTAACCCTTCAGGGTCGTAGGGGTACCACATTGGATGCCCCAGCACGCATAGTCCTCCAGCGAATTCTATCCTCAGCGAGACAAACAAAGTGTACATTAAATATTTGATATTATGAATATCGTTGCAAACTTTATTACTTCATTGTGTGTGAATCTAAAAAGAAATGTCGACAGTACTGTATTGAGTATTCGAAATATGGACTCATTCAATCTCTTACGGACCAATTACTACTACATATGTGTGCATGATTTGTCAAAAATTATTTTCAAATGTAGCAATAAAGTCTACTAGACTACACGGCCATTTCTTCTTCTTCTGCGTTCGTTCTCAAACTCCTGCACATTAGCAGGATGTAGTCAGGAGAACGAAATGCGTTGTGTCATGGTTTACAGTATTGATGCGATATCTGCACCTTTCGGCCTGACACATCCAACTTCAGCATGGATTTGGGTTACTGACCCTATATGGGATGGGACAGCCACCTCCATTCCATAACCTCCTTAGTCTCCTTTTACGACATGCGTGGAAGGTAAACAGTGTTGCTATTCATTGCTCCCCTTTCGGGCCCCGGCAACACACGGGCACGCGAGCATTTGATAACATGGATTCTGATAAAAAGGATGATGATTTGTCTTATTTGTCCTATATACGAGGCGTGTTCAAATGAAAACGGGACTTGTGGATTTATTTAAAAAGTATCATACGCAATTTAATATTTTCAACGGAATTGAACAAAGCAACCACTTGTGAATAAGAATGCACCTGGGTTCATCAGAAAAAATCTCCGTATGCATTTAGGCAAGCATCCCACTGTTTAGGTAGACGTCGAATGCCGTCCGAGAAAAAGTTGCGTGGCTGTTCTCTGAACCATGTGGTCACCGCTGTCTTCACGTCTGCGTCGCTGTTGAATCGCTGTCCCTTTAGTGCTTTCTTCAACGGTCCGAACAAATGGAAATCACACGGGGATAAATCGGGACTATAGGCTGGGTGATGAAGAACTTCCCAATTCTTCTTTGCCAATGTTTCCTGCACAATTTATGCGACGTGCGGACGAGCGTTGTCGTGGAGAAGAATCACACCTTGAGAAAGTCTGCCTGGTCGCTTAGCCTTGATGGTC
This sequence comes from Meghimatium bilineatum, assembly GCA_034231615.1. Taxonomy (NCBI): domain Eukaryota; kingdom Metazoa; phylum Mollusca; class Gastropoda; order Stylommatophora; family Philomycidae; genus Meghimatium; species Meghimatium bilineatum. The sequence goes on from CM067309.1 coordinate 18,712,240, forward strand.
AGTCAGTACTGCTTTATCAAGCACGGCTATGGCTTCTTCTGTTGCAACAATATGCGCCTGACCTGGCCGTGCAAGATCTGCCGTTAACTCACGTCCGTCTTTAAACATACGCACCCACTCCATCACTCTGGTCCTCGACAAACATTTGTCACCATATGCTGCCTTCATTCTCCGATGAATGTCTACTGCTTGACATCCTTCAAATGAAAGAAACTGGATCACAGCACGCTGATTCACTTTGGACGGGTTCTGAATCACACCCGCCATATTGTTAACAGTCTTCTGCAGCACATATGCATGCTGGGAAGATGAACACGTGACCGTATGTAAATTATTGGATACTCATTACTAGTGCAAAATGTCATCAATATCAGTGCGCTCTATCAAGCGTGGTGTAACAAGTCCCGTTTTCATTTGAACACGCCTCGTATATATATCAAACCAAGAACTTATATTACCTGAATCATAACTGCTGTATCGCCCGTGTGTTGCCGGGGCCCGAAAGGGGAGCAAAGAATAGCAACACTGTTTACCTTCCACGCATGTCGTAAAAGGCGACTAATGAGGTTATGGGATGGAGCTGGCTATCCCATCCCATATAGGGTCAGTGACCCAAAGCCATGCTGAAGTGGGATGTGTCAGACCGAAAGGCGCAGATATCGCAGCAATGCCGTGTAAACCATGACACAACGCATTTCGTTCTCCTGACTACATCCTGCTAAATCTGCAGGAGTTTGAGAACGAACGCAGAAGAAGAAGAAGATAACTGTTGCATCAGTGGCATCATCAGCATTATAACCATAACTCCGGCTGCTGTTCTGGTGACTGGATTACATGAACAGCAACCTCTACATTTCTTTAATTGTTAAAAGCTCTGATATAACTAAAATTGAACTAACGTCCGCGGTTGAAAGTAGTGTAACTCACAAGAAGAGGTATATTTTTGGTTCTTGTTTCGAAACACGTGATCCCGTGTTTGATTATTTCCCTTATCAATGTTGGTCTGTTTATGTTTCTCCTTTATAAATTATTTTTTTTTTAGAGTTAGAATTAGTTATGTAAAACACAGCTTCCTTATCCATAACCCTTAAAAGTGTATATATTAACATTTATAAAGGATAAGATATACTGACAAACATTGCCAAGGGAAACAATCAAATAGTCGGCTCGCATTCGAAACAAGAACCATTTATCTTGACCAATCCACACTTCACCCTCTATGTATCTATGCGACTTCCTCTGCAGGACGTTGCTTTCTCTGCAAGTCTGTATGTCTCTAAGCTGTTCTGCTTCAGTTAGTGTTATATTTAGAAGGTCCTCAGTATAATGTGTCCATCGACGTTTCAACGGCATTTTAGGAAATATTACTTTGGAAATTCCCTGACGGTTCCTTATAGATACGTTAATACAGGGTGACACACAAAAAACGGTCATCACCAAAAAACGAATAATTTCCAAAATTTTATTTAGATCGACACAAAACTTTAGCTACATTAGGTCAAGCCTGTGTAGCAGACATCTCCAAAGTTTCAAGCCTGTACAACAAAAACTCTTTGTTTCACTGGCGCTCCAAAATGTGCTCCCCGGCGCTGCAGGCACATTTGGATCCGGCGGGCAAAGTTCTCGATGACCCTCCCGCATTCCTTCCTTGGGATACAGGTGGAGATTGCGTTCAAAATTCTCCGCACGGACTCCCGATTGATTCCAAGCTCCTGACTTCGCCGTCGCACAGATTGCTTGGGCTGCGGACAACAGAGTCTCTGTCTGCAGCAATGTTGTGTGGTGTTCTTGATGATTTCAGTCATCCAGAGTGTGATTGTCTGTTAGTGTCTTTGCAATTGAGGTTATGCACAGTCCCATGGGTTCTGAACTTGTTGACCCATCTGTAGATCATTGAATGAACAGGAAATTCTCAACATCTGAACCGTTCTTTGAATTGCAATTGAGATGCGTGGATAGACTTCAACCGAAAATATGCCTCAACTATAAATATCTTTTCCTCAGTAGTCCATGGAATCTCGAAGGTCTAATTTGGTAGACTCTTAAAACATCAATTTTTCTTGATAAATCTGAAAAATAAAAGGAATTGATTATTTTAAAAGTTATTCAAGTTTAGGTGATGACCGTTTTTTTGTGTCACCCTAAATTTCAACGGAACCAGACCAGTCTTGTTCTTCTGCGTGTGCTCTCATACTTTTGCAGATAACAGGGTGTAGTCTGGATAACAGAATGCACTGTGTCATGGTATACTGCATTGCGGCCTAACACACCAGACTTCAACATGACTTCTTAGTGACTTTGACCTTATATGGCATTGTTTCCCAAACTAATTTTACCATATCACACCAAACCTTTCTAAAACTTTGATGCCCCTCCCATATGCAATATACATATTTTTTAATATTCAAAAATTGAATTATCCCCTAAAATTGTGTTCTAATCGCTCCCCCTGGACAATCAAATTGCACCCTCCCCTGTGTGGCGTGCGCCCCACTATATGGGATGTTACAATCAACTTGACCATAACCTTCTTAGTCACCTCTTACGACAAGCATGAACAGTAAAACGTATTGCTAGTCTTTGCTTTCCTTTCTGGTCCCGGCAATAAAGGGGTGAACCAAACCATAATTACGATACCATTTCATTGAGAAGACAGTTCATTAGCAGATTAGTGATCGATCAGCAGATTAGCATGGTTGATTAGCAGATTAGCATGATCGATCAGCAGATTAGCATGGTTGATTAGCAGATTAGCATGATCGATCAGCAGATTAGCATAGTTGATTAGCAGATTAGCATGGTTGATTAGCAGATTAGCATGATCGATCAGCAGATTAGCATAGTTGATTAGCAGATTAGCATGGTTGATTAGCAGATTAGTATGGTTGATTAGAAGATTAGCATGGTTGATTAGCATGATCGATCAGCAGATTAGCATGGCTGATTAGCAGATTAGCATGGTTGATTAGCAGATTAGCATGGTTGGTTCTAGTGATGTTGTAGGTAAAAGGTAAAGGTAGGGTCCCATGGCATCTGCCGTCGGGGATGAAGATTACTCTTCATGTACTAAGCCGCAGCAACTATTAGGTGGGGTGGCCAGTTCCCTTCCTTGCTGTTTTTTTACCTTCCCTAACTCATGCGTCAGATACTCATTTACAGCTGGGTTGACTGGAGGAGTGGACTGGGGGAGTAGCAAGCAAGCTCACTATCCACTAGGCTAGCACGCTCCTCTTGTAGGTAAATTAGCGAAAACATTATAAACATATTCCCTTGACAATACAGTCCTGTGTACTCATCGAGAATCATCCTTCTAAAGAGACGTTTTTTGACTTTTCCTGCTATTTAATTTGTCACTTTGTGTTGAACAAACCAAAAATAAAAATTGGTAGTAAATCTTATTCAAGATGTAGCCATTAACCCGGGATGTGTTGGCTGTAGTGATTTTCTAGGCAATATAAATGCGTGCAGTAGTTTGCCATTGCTTTCTGAGAAGTCAGGATGCACTATTACCTGCGGCGTGATTCGAACCAGGTACCTTGGTCGTCACATACGCGCCCTGTTTCACGCCGTCACATACGCCTCTGAATCACGCCGTAACATACGAGCTCTGTATCACGCCGTCACATACGAGCTCTGTATCACGCCGTCACATGCACGCTCTGTATCACGCCGTCACATACGAGCTCTGTATCACGCCGTCACATACGCCTCTGTATCACGCCGTCACATACGAGCTCTGTATCACGCCGTCACATACGAGCTCTGTATCACGCCGTCACATACGAGCTCTGTATCACGCCGTCACATACGAGCTCTGTATCACGCCGTCACATGCACGCTCTGTATCACGCCGTCACATACGAGCTCTGTATCACGCCGTCACATACGAGCTCTGTATCACGCCGTCACATACGAGCTCTGTATCACGCCGTCACATACGAGCTCTGTATCACGTCGTCACATGCACGCTCTGTATCACGTCGTCACATACGCGCTCTGTATCACGCCGTCACATACGCGCTCTGTATCACGCCGTCACATGCACGCTCTGTATCACGCCGTCACATACGCGTTCCGTGTCCCGCCGTCACAGATTCGGACAAGTGTATATAATTTGTGTCAGCTATCTATCTATTGTCTTCCTCGGGTGAACTTTTATTGATAGTATTCACACTTGCCGTTAAGCGTAGCTGCTTCAGGTGTCGTTCCAAGGCCAGGTGTGTTGCGTTGAGTCCATGTTTGTCAGGGTTATAATTGAGGTTTTCTACCCACCGTTGTCATGATCTAACATTGGCTCTATTTCCAGATATTCTTGTGTTATATGCTCTTATTGGTATTTGGTTTGGGTTCATTCTCATAAGGTGACCGCACCATTTTACTTTCGATACGCTAAATAAATTGGTAGCATATCCTATCCAGGACTTAGCTATCAACCCAGCATTTGTTGGCTGTGGTGATTTTCTAGGCAATATAAATACGTTCAGTAGATTGCTATTGCTTTCTGAACGGTCCGGATGCACAATTGCCTGTGGTGAGGATCGAACTCTAAATACATGATATTATACCTACTCTTTCCCTATCTTTTCATTTCTTATTTTTATCTAGTTCACATGTACATGTTTTCCTTCGCTGGGAGACTGTTAAAAGACAATGATTGACATTGATTGCAGAGTGTTGGTATGACAATTGTAGATATTATCTGTCTTTTGATTTCCATCTTGATCTTCGGGTGGAAAAGAAATTGTGAAAGTTGTAAATCAATGTATTTGCTTTCTGACACATTGTTTCTATTTCTCTGTCTAGTTTTCTATTTTCGGAAAAAAAAATGCTGCCTAGATATTTAAATTCTTTGTCATGTTTCACTTTGGTGTTATCTATTTTTATATTCACTAGTGTTGCAGACTTGCTCTTTTTCATAACTTCTGTATTTTGTACGTACATTTTCGTGTTACATTTTAAATGTTTGACATTGGTAGTAGTGTTGGTATACAATTTTTAAATATTATGTCTTTTAATTTCCATCTTGATCTTTTGGCGAAGAAGTAATGTGTCTACAGAAAGTTATGTGTTTGTTTGTTCGAGAACCACATGAATTGTGAGTTATTACTTCCTATGTTCAGTGGGGTGCTTTTTCTGAGATTTCTTTCATACCCAGTTTTCGGCTTTGTGCAATGCCTATTGAAGGAGCCTTCTACTCAGACGGGGTCTATAATTGTATAGATGGCATGCTACAAAGCTTCCGTAAGAGAGCCTCAATATAACGGCATGTTATCTACTAAGGTTTTCTGTTGCATGAGGGGTTTGTCTAATGGGCCATTGATGAGAACCACAGTCGCAACCGCATGCCTGTCTACAGCAAGTTGAAATCAAGAGACAAGTCGAATAGCGTCACTTTCGAAGGATTTTCCCAGATGAGTCTATATGACTGGAATGGACGAGGGCTTCATTTAACGTGGGAATATTGGTTGTAGATGCGGAAATAAACTGTGAGTAATATTTCTAACATATGTGGGATCACGTGAACAAACTGGTTTAATTAATTCATATCGACTGCTGTGTGTGTTCCCAAGTTTATTGATTTTATTCCGAGTGGGTTTGTCGTTGATTGTGAACGGTGTGTGATGTGTTGATGATTCGGTTTACTTTACGGAGATATGGTTTGTTTATGTATCTAATTATCTTTGTGTGTGAGTTGATATTAGTTGGTAAGAAATTACTTTTGTGTTAATGAGGGTTAATTTAGAAAGAATTTAAGGCAGGTGGTTGTATTGCTGGCGTCTCGGTAGAAAAAAAATCCTGGGATGTTTCAGGTGTAAACAAGAGTTAGTGTGCTGTGTTTTTCAAACAGATATGGGGTGGTTGAGTTTGCGAGCTCATCGTATAGGACTAATTGACGAAAATACAAACCATACTGAAGCCGGATATGCCGGGTCGAAATGCGCGGATATCGCAACCTAGCTGTAAACCATATCATGACGCAATCTGTTCTTTGAACTACGCGCTGCTAATCAGCAGGAGTTTGAGCACGAACAAGTAGACTTAGAAAATAAATATTAGTTTGATGAGTTACAACAATATGACTGAGTGACGCAGTGTCACTGTCTTTCTTCAGATATACAGCCCTCCTGTCTCAGCGGCGATCCTCCTTCTACAGTGATGCATTTAACTTTCCCGTGAGTTTCATTGGTCATTTTGCGTATATTGGGTGTTGATAGTCTATTAGAAGGATGGTTCCCAATTTAGCCCACGTCTTATATTGTCAATGGTCAAGTTGTCAACATTGTGCCAACATTTAGCCGGACAGGTCAGTTGTCAAGCTGTCCTCCGAGACTGTCGGAGACAAAGACCTATGTACAGAAAGTAAACAATCCTTCATTTGTTACGTCATGATTCTTCATTTGTCACTATTTATATACTTGAAATCGATTGTCAAAAAAGCAATGCTGACCAATGAAATGCGCGGAAATAATGAAAAAAATTAGCTTTTCAGGTCATGTTTACTTTCTGTACACGTCTTTACTGGAGCATAGTCATAGCCTGTGAAACAAAAGCAGGATATTACGTAGATAAGGGATTTTGGTGTGGGGGGATTCAAAGTCAAATGTAATCGTGACTTTTAGCACTACGAACGTAGCCAAGAGGTGGGTTAAAAAAAACCCCTCACTTAACGAGTTCCTCCAAGAAAGGTCATACAAAATCTAATGAAGAGAAGGGAATTGCAATGAAAATGGACAAACGCCTTTTTTCTTAAGGTAAACTTCACTCCCTTGCCAAAGAAGTATCCACGATCCTAGACAAAAGGTGTCTTGAGTTCAGAATCGTTAGTTCGTGTCTAACATCAGTACTACAGGACTTCTAACTGAACTAATTTGGACCACGTTCGTTTCGTTTTTGATTATTGTTGAACGTTTGATAGGTTTCTATTTACATACTTGGAGTTGAATGTTAAAAATAGCCAAGACCAACTAATAGATTTCATGGAAATCGATAACTAGTTCTTGTGTTTACGTTTTAGTAGACAGGTCTTCTATACCGATGTTCGGTCACGGTTAGCCACTCGTTGCTTGTATCAATCATGAAGTCTCAAATATTTTAGGAGTGGCGATTCTTCACTTTCAGCAAAATATTCACATTTTGCCATTTCATTCAGAGGTGTACGTGGTGTAGTAGTTCTAATTTGCTTTATTTTGAGAGATTGCGGGTTTAAACCTGACATTGTGACATCTCAAGTGCACTTTCTGAGTTACCTGGAGATTAACGTCTGAAACTACGTTGTTTCGTGCTCTGGGTGATTTTTTTTTGGCGGGCGGCGTACTGCTCAGTTTGGCGGAATGAAGTTCATATAAGAAAACCTCAGTGCGATGAAGTCAATCTTCTACTCCTTTTAAGATTTAAAAAAAATACAAGTTTCCATTGATTATATCTCAATTATCTTTCAACCGTAGTCAAAGCACCTAGCCTCCTCCTGACTAAAGTGTTACGTAAGACAGTGTTGCCACATAGTAGATATTGAATGGATTAAACATTTGTAATAAATATGATCCAAAAGGGTTCAATGTATAATGTGTGCTACATTTTCAAACTGACAAAATAAAGTTAAATTAGCGAAGCATACATTCCACAGCAGTAACTTTTAAAAATGGAAAATGTATTACATTTGGCCAAATACTGGCAATCATGATATGAGATTGGACGCTTTCTTCTCGAAGAATGATAATAAAGTGAAAATCTGTATTGATAGTTTCTCATACTTCCAATTCGTTATTATTAATAGATGTATCTTACCTTCAATTTGTTCTTATCAATAGATGTGTCTTACCTTCAATTTGTTCTTATCAATAGATGTGTCTTACCTTCAATGTGTACTTATCAATAGATGTGTCTTACCTTCAATGTGTACTTATCAATAGATGTGTCTTACCTTCAATGTGTACTTATCAATAGATGTATCTTACCTTCAATTTTCATTTATCCTCATGTTTCTTACTTGAATTTACTTATAAGTAAGTAAAGTAGCCCATATCATTTTTTAATGCCGTAGGGAAGTGAGATGTTAGCGATCTCACATTTCAGAGGCTCTGCAAATGAGGGCGGTAGCCATCTCTTCTTCCTCGCAGTCTTTACTTCCCGGATTAAACCTGTACCCATTTAAGGTTAGGTCGACCTGGGAGAGGTTGATCTCTGAAAAACATTTCCGCCTCAACTGGGTAATAAACCCAGGACCACTCATACGCGAAGCCATTGCGCTAACCTCTGGGCTACGTGACTCCCTAATTTACTTGTACCAGATCAAGTAGAGGTAATGTGAAGAATGAAGAAATTACTAGAAATTTTTGAACAACATCTGAGGTTAAATATATTGAAAAACAGAGACTGAAATGTTTCTGTCATTTAATGAGAATGAACGCTTATAGATCAACGGCAAAAGAATACAACATGAAAATGGAAACATCAAGATACAGAAGAAGACAAAGAAGAAGATGGATTGAAAGTATGTACTCATTTATGCAAAACTGAAATCCAATAGGTGAAGCTGCAAACAAGGTAATGAAGTTTTGCTAATTGTGCGAAACACACATAGGCACACACACAAATCGACGTTTCGACCGAAAGGTCTCTATCAAGGATCACAAACACATATAAATTTAAAAAATAAGTAGGGACGACACAACTTGCTTTCACATGTAGTAAGTTGGTCGAAGTGATAGAAAGGAGGTCAAATGTGACACAAACAGAAAATGAACAGAAATAGGAAGTGTACAAAAACAAAGCTGAATACATGTTAAAACAAGACCGAGAGATGACGGAACAACCCGATATTATACATATGTCATGCGCTCATTCATACCCAAAGGTTTCAGAGTGCCAAGATTGATTGAAGGCGTTACCAACATTCTGAGACGTCACAATATTACTGCATATCAAGCGACCAAACGTGACATAACCCAAAAATCGATCGTCAATCAATCAATCCTGTGACGATTTACAGCAAAAGCAGAGAAAAGACAATACATAGATCAGCATTTAGAGAAGACATCTCCCATGAACGCGTGATCGATAATCTCACATTTAATCAATCAGTCAATATTGAACACACATTTACCGAGGTGCAGCACATGACACAGGTTATCTTGACCTAACGTATTGCCATGATCGATTTTTTTGTCGGACTGATTTCTTGCTATCGAATTCGGGTTCATAGATGTGTGCTTGTTCATCACAAACATTTACTTCTTTGTTGTACATTTCTTATTTTTATTCATTGGTACTATGATCGTAGCCCAACCCCAGTTTTCGTTCTTGTTTCCCATTGGTGCCTACCTACTTATTTTATAATTAATTGATCTAAATATTATATCAATAAATAATCAATAATTAATTGAAATATTCATTTTTAGGGTTAAGGTTAGTGGTTAAGTTTAGTTGTGTTTTAAATAATTAATCCTAACCCTAAATAGAATTATATTTACATTAATAAATGATAAGCATAAACTTATATCCATTGTAGTATTTCAGTGGGCAAAAGTTTAGCTAGTGTTGCCCATCTTCTCTCCAGCTGTCCTGGGAATCTTGTAAGATACCACTACACCAGAGTCGCAAAATGCATGGACAGACAACATCAAGGAATGGACAGGGAAAGATATTTCCACACTAATCCGCATCGCTGAGGATAGAATTCGTTGGAGGACTTTGTGTGCTGAGGCATTTAATGTGGTACCCTTACGACCCTGAAGGGTTACGGGTTTATTGATTGATTGATAAACTTATGCACATACGCAATGGAAATAATCACATAAGTAAGCATTAATTTGGGCAACGGGGTTTGGACTGCCATCACAGTACCCATTCATTACTGAGGCTATACTTATATATTAGCTTTTTAGTAGAAATAATATATATATTCTTACCTTGTTAAAAATCGTCACATGTGAAATGAAGTGTCTGAGAAAAGCTGCAATGGTTACCAAACTAGCTAAAATAAGAAATGAAGAAATTAGGAAAAGAGTTGGTATAATATCATGTATCGAACATATTGAGAGACAGCAAGTAAAATGGTTCGGTCATCTTATAAAAATGAAGCCAAACCAAATACCAATAAGAACATATACCGGTAATTCAAGAATATCTGGGCGTAAAGCCAAAGGTAGACCAAGGAAACGGTAGATAAAAACATCAAGATAACCTTGAACAAACATGGACTAAATGCAACCATGACGACACATCTGGCCTTGGAACGACAGCTTAAGCTCCCACCCCTACGCTTAACGGCAAGTGTTAATGCGATCAACAATCATTCACCTGGGGATAGACAATAATTAACATTTAAAATAAAAGTTAAGATATTTAGAATAGAGACAATGCACACAATTGAAACTAACACTGTTCGTATCGACTGCAAGGTAATTGTAGGCTCATTTATGAAGTAACATCATGACACACGGCTTCCCGTTAGTGTTCATCCGAGACCATCTACTATAAAAGACATATTGGCTAATTGAAAAACAGCCGTCTAGAATTTTAACAAGGTAAAAATATTACTTCGACTAAAAAACCAATACATGAATATAGATTAAGTCTATCTCTTGACTATCTCCAGGTGTATGATGATCAGAATATCCACACGTTAAGCGTAGGTGTGGTGATTGGGAGCTTTAGCTGTCTACCGAAGGCCAGTTGTGTCGCCATGGCTGTGTTTAATCCATATTTGTTCAGAGTTATTTTGATATTAGTTTTCCTTCTTCTTGGCCTTCCTCTGGCCTTGTATTCGATCTTCTCATTTTATATGATCTTGTCGGTAGATGGTTTCGGTTCATTCTCATAAGGTGTTCAAACCATTTTATCTGTTGTTTCGCGATGGTTACTGTACGTGGTCTTATACCGAATAGTCTTAACATCAATCTCGATCTTGCGATCTACGTTACATCCCAGACGTTAATATGGAAAACGCTACTTTTCTATCCTAATATAAAGGCAAAGGTAGGTCACATGGCAGCAACCTACCGCCAGAGGTGAATATAACACTTCCTAAACTAAGCCGCAGCAACTGTTATGTACGACGGTGTGCCCAGTCCCTTCCTTGCGGTGTTTTATGTATTGTATTATAGGCATGGTATATTTTACAACTACTAGTCTTGTCGTGACCTAGTTTTGTGATGCCAATGACCTGTGACTTGTTGCGTCGCCTTGTATGCTTGTCACATTTGGGGAATTTTAAGAGTGACTCACGCAGAAAGACTTTATTTGCAATCTTAAACATCACGTTAATAATTTTGACGTCCACTTTGTGAACGAATACAGAAGAAGACGTTCTGCGCGGTGAGACTGTGACACAATTAAGATGCCTAAATAATATTTTAAAACCAAAGCGTAAGAGAACATCCAACACAGAGGAGAGTCCCTCGGTAGCACAAATAGGAAATGATAACACCAATAAGATACACCTATACACTTTTAGATACACTTCTACTAAAAAGTCAATAAATAAGTATAAGTAATGGATATAAATGATAATACATAATGAATGTAAATGACAAACAATTTATTATTATTTACATACATTACTTAACGGCAAGAGTGGATAATAATCCACCTGGGGAAAGACAATAGACAATGTAACATAGACGTGACTGTCGCCAATAGAAGACCTACCAACAGAATTCAATCAAACCTTTTGTGTCATGTTTTCGATTATTCCCGTTGTTTCGTTGGTCGGAATTGGCACGGTATACCCGGGCGACACACAGTATATGCCTATAAATAATACCAACGAAATGTACAACATTAGTTGTTAAAAAAAAGAAACAGCACGTAAGAAGGATGTGCCTCATTTGTTTTTATTCTACTGTTAAATCTTATTTGGCGATTGGTCGCGGTTTGGGAATACAATGTTTTGCCGGATTAAAAAACTTTTTAAATTGTATTTGATCAACGGCATACCTAGCCCACCGCATTTACTCGTCCAATAAATCTGCAACATATTTCCTTAGGCTTGATCGACCCAGGAGCCGAGACCACCTCCGCGTAAAAGGCTTCTTAGATAGACACAGATAGACATTGCATTAAGTCGGCAGCTGAAGACTCCTGAATGCCAAAGAAAGCTACGATAAATGACTCCACTACACATAGGAGGAAATAGTAAATCGCTGGCAATTACTGAGGATAGGAGATCGTAACATACAAACATACAAACGCATAAACTTAGGAGCCGTCTGTGATTGACAAATATTTCGAGATGGACTAGGGATCGGGGATCGTAACAAATAAACAAACATACAAAGATCCAAACAAACATAAACACGAAACTAGGAGCCGCTTGTAATTTACAAATATTTCCAGTTGAACTGGGAATGGAACCTTGGATTACTGAATATTAAAACAGCGCACTATCCACTGAATTAACTCTACCTCATAATATGCTATATTCGACCTCAGCTTACGGCTCTGGATGATTCCTGAGACTAACAAGAATTGAACCAGACTTATGAACAAAGAAAGATAAAAGAAAAGAAAAAGTCTTAACAGGATAAGGTGAGAAAAAAAGTGGGAGATGAGAATGAGTGAGACAATACAATATAAACATACATAGGTCTCTTAAGTATGTGTAAAATTCAGTGTCCGGGCCCCAAACCTGCATATTGATAACATTTATACACATTTCCGTTTACCGTGCTCTCTGATTACTGTTTTACTACCGATTGCAATCGATTATCGATCATGTATCCTTGATTGGCGTCAATATATCAATTTCACGATTATGTATCCTTTTTTTTCTTATTCTTCCACGTTCTCTAATCTAACTCAGACGTTGATATTTATGCCACCAATGTTTGCCCTTGTGTTGCCGGGGCCCGAAAGGGGAGCAAAGAATAGCAACACTATTTACCTTCCAGGCATGTCGTAAAAGGCGACTAAGGAGGTTATGGGATGGAGTTGGCTGTCCCATCCCATATAGGGTCAGTGACCCAAAGTCATCCTAAAGTCGGATGTGTCAGACCGAAAGACGCGGATATCGCAGCAATGCTGTAAACCATGACACAACGCATTCCGTTCTCCGGACTACATTCTGCTAATCTGCAGGAGTTTGAGAACGAACGCAGAAGAAGAAGAATCTTCCTGTTCTTTTTATATCTGTTTTCGGTTCATGTTTGGTAAACGTCCTACGTTCCAACGTTTTATAAAATCTGCGTCGATCACAAATGTTGTGTTATTTTGTGACGTTACTGAATGCCGGCTGATATAAATGGCCAACGTAATCGTGAGTTTGTTAAGCTTACCATCGACCAATAAAAATGTAGTAAGTCTGTTACAGTCGCGAGGACTGCTGCTGGATGCTAAGATCTGCGGGTTACCCACTGATAAATAATTTCTTCCGTAGATCCTGAATTTTTTGGTTTCTTTTCCCCCCCCTAAACTGTGTTTTATTGATTCGCCTCAGAACATGAATAAACCCTTACAAAAGTCCGAAGGGAGATCCTTAGGGTAGTCGACGGTGGTAGTCGATGGTGTATTGAACCATCTTCTGGCATCTCCCACAGTTCTGCTTGTTTCCACGCGTAGTGGCGTTGCCTTTCCTTGAACTAATCAAGAGAGCCGTGCGGGATTTAGTGGTTGGTTGGTTGCTGATCCAGAGGTCCATGGGCTCATGCCCTTCGACCTAATGCCATTAAATGGCATGAAATTGCTGGGAAGAGGGATTTAGTAAAAATGGGCATAATGTGTATAGAATAGACAGCGATAAGTCAAGTAAATAGAAGAGATAACAATAATTCAAGTTTCTTACCACGCTTTAATCTCTTTCTCATACCATCGTCAAACCACATTGGAGTTTTAATGTAAAGTATGGTGTATGTCAGTTGTCTCTTGTCCCGCTAAAGTTTTTTTTTTTAGTCGAAACGTCGTTTGACTTTGTGTATCGTTACTAGTATGTTTTGTTTATAAATATTGATAACGCTTATACATATTTCCTTTATCTTGTTATCTGCCTTGTGTTACTCAAGCCCTCGCATTTCGAGGGTTGTTTCCCGGAGACTGGCGTTTTAGCCCTTGTAGATAAAAACATTAGCTTGATTGCTGAGGGAAAGAGGAGTTCGTATTTGGAAACTCGAGTACAGGGAAGTCATCCTTTACTCCTTGATTTCTCAAACTAGTGTAACTACTAACTTACCTTTATTGCTCAAACTAGTGTAACTACTAACTTACCTTTATTGCTCACACTAGTGTAACTACTAACTTACCTTGATTTCTCACAGTAGTGTAACTACTAACTTACCTTTATTGCTCACACTAGTGTAACTACTAACTTACCTTGATTTCTCACAGTAGTGTAACTACTAACTTACCTTGATTTCTCACACTAGTGTAACTACTAACTTACCTTTATTGCTCACACTAGTGTAACTACTAACTTACCTTGATTTCTCACAGTAGTGTAACTACTAACTTACCTTTATTGCTCACACTAGTGTAACTACTAACTTACCTTGATTTCTCACACTAGTGTAACTACTAACTTACCGTTTTGTAAATTGAGCTTATGCAGGTTGGGCCGATAGTTTGTAGTAACGCTGCGATATTTGCGCCTTCGACCACCCCCCCCCCTCCAATACATCTGGTTTTTGTAATAATTCTCTAGTGATAGATAGCTGTGATTTTAATATTAATTTTCTGGAAATAATAACTCTACATTAGAATTTATTCAACAATACAGTTGTACGTGTGCCAATGGATGTATGGATGCATGTGTAGTGTTTATCCACAATGTACAATGGATTATCAAATGTATTTCATGTGGATTTACTTACATCCAGACACAAAACAGTGGATATATCCATCATTCCTGAGATATCGTAGTTCTATGACTCGTCAGTCAAAAGTAACTGATAAACGTTTTACAAGTGGTAACGATGGAAACAAATGCAGTACAAAGTCAAAAACCGGTGTTGACGTAAGATGGCGGGTTCACAAGGGCGCATTGAGAGGCTTCAATGCACATGTGCACAGGGGGAGCTTGACGTCATCAAAGTAAGTCTGTTCATATATTTGTTATTTGCTTTATCGTGTACTTTTGTTTGTTGTATTTTGACCGCCAGGTGTCACGAACTGTAAAGCATTTTTTAACACAACTGCAATTTTAGCAAAAAAGTAAATATAAGTAGGAAGCCAGAGGACAATTTAAAAAAAATTTTTGAGACTAACGGGAATTGAACCAGTCCGTTCAACGGCACCAAATCGCCTAGCAACTATTGAACACGCGTTCTTCCGAACTTGGCTAACCGCATCTCCGAAAAAAGATGCGATTTCATCAAGCCTTTCAAACCGTGCACACAAAGTCACCCGAACGGGACGATCGAGACAAGGACTATTACAACAAGAACAAACATCCCGTACAGGTATTGAAATATCCTCAGTAACAACAAACATATAACATAATATCCGTATTAGTTATACAAGGGCCGATATGTCTTCTTGTAAACATGGATAACATATATAAACAATACAATTTTGCTTCGAGTAATTGTTTATACAAGTAAATATAAGTAGGAAGCCAGAGGACAATTTTTAAAAATTTTGTTGAGACTAACGGGAATTGAAGCAGTCCGATCAACGGCACCAAATCGCCTAGCAACTATTGAACACGCGTTCTTCCGTACTTGACTAACCGCATCTCCGAAAAAAGATGCGATTTCATCAAGTGGTTTGAAAGGCTTGATGAAATCGCATCTTTTTTCGGAGATGCTTTTAGTCAAGTACGGAAGAACGCGTGTTCAATAGTTGCTAGGCGATTTGGTGCCGTTGAACGGACTGGTTCAATTCCCGTTAGTCTCATACATACACATAATACACCGCCTACATACACATGATACACTTCCTACATTCACATAATAAACATCCTACTCAGGTGGTTGGGATGAAAGAGCTTTAGGAAACACTACATCAAATTACAAAAAATATATTTTTCTAAAACAAAAATATACATATTACTAAAAAATTTTAAAAATACAATTTATAAAAATAAAGGATTCTGCGTACTTACTTATTATATGAAATATGATTCTTGATTCGAAAACTGGCCTCACAGCACGTGAAGCATTCCCATAAGTACTCTGCCCTCTCTTCCAGCAGCCATCCGACTCGATGGTGTTTCGAGTCCAATGCCGCCGAAACAGACGTCGACATCAGGGCACAACTCTGGCCCTTGCGACAGGTTTCTTTGCTGTTCCGCCCACCCACGCCATGCCCGCAACTATCCCAAGAGAAACGTCGGCCTGTCGGAACAACATGGTAACTGTTATCGAAGGTTACGACTACAGGATTGTATAGATGACATGCCATGAAGGTGTAAAAGGTGTACTTATTTTGATATTAATATAATTCTTACCTGAAATCTGGACCAACCAGGATTATTCAAACCAGTGACAAGCTTCTGGTGACAACGGGAAGATTTTAAAATGTTTTAAAATGAAAATAACCTAAACTATTTAACAGCAACAAAAAGTTGAATACATGCTCAGTGAAACCTGTAAGTTCACCGTGTAAGCACAGTGTAGAGCCCAACACGTCCTTGTGTTGCCGGGGCCCAAAAGGGGAGCAAAGAATAGCAACACTGTTTACCTTCCACGCATGTCGTAAAAGGCGACTAAGGAGGTTATGGGATGGAGTTGGCTGTCCCATTCCATATAGAGGTCAGTGACCCAAAGCCATGCTGAAGTCGGATGTGTCATACCGAAAGGCGCAGATATCGCAGCAATGCTGTAAATCATGACACAGCGCATTCCGTTCTCCGGACTACATTCTGCTAATCTGCAGGAGTTTGAGAACGAACGCAGAAGAAGAAGAAGAAGAAGAGCCCAACAGCAGAAAGTCTTCTAGCTTTAAACTTGTGCTCGTTATAATTTTTTTTTTCTAGCAAAAAATATGTAGTTTTTTTTAAAGCGTTGCTGTCAGACTGGGGGATAGGTGTGTTTTCGTAAATTATACTGCTGATTGTGTGATGTCTACCCTCAACTATGGCAGACGAAACTGCACAAAAAGAAATGTCGGTACAGAGATAAATAAGTATTCATTGCATTTCTACATACAAAAATCAATTGCCATTGGGCTAAATACGGCCAGTACTGCATTTTCCCGTTAGGTAGTTGCGTGGATGTTTCGAGTGGCGTGTGTGATAAAGGCAGTATGCCCTTGCCGTCGTCACGTCATGTTCAGGGTGTTTTTAACATTTGGCCGACAGAACAAAAAAAAACCCAGTTTTTACGGGGAATCGAACCTTAGAACTCACGGGTGTGAGACCAAAGCACTAATTTCTCGGTCATGCGCCACTTAATGTGTGAAAATCGTTTTTCAATCTGAGACTATGAGGCCATGGATTTTAGGTGGTTCAAACAATCCCACATAAATAAAGTGGATGTAACAAATGGTCATCATCACCTGTGATGGACGAACGACAACAACATAAATAAAGAAATTACTTATTTAAGTAATCATTTTACCAAGTTTTATCCTTATACGGCCCTGGTTGAGGGGGGGGGGGAGGACGTTGATATATTCTTCTTCTTCTGCTATCATTCTGAAACTCCAGCCAGATGAGCAGGATTTAGTCCAGAGAACGGACTGCATTGTGACATGTTTTACATCTTTGCTGCGATGTATGTGCTTTTTGGCTCGGCGCATCCAACCCCAGCATGACTTTTGGTCACTGGCCGTTGATCTATAAAATCAATAGGAAATGGGTGGGGGCGGTGATACGACAGTGTGAGAAACACTGATCTAGCGCGTCCTCGTTGATCTTTTCTGTGACACAAAACGCAGTACAAGTAACGCTGAGCGATCATGTTTGTTTTGAATGGACTTAGGTTCTTCGCAGAGTCGCTTCACGGGATGTGTGCCTTTTGGCACAAGTCTTAGTCACAATTTGACAAGGCAAACATCTCCTCTCCTAGACATAATCCTAGACCATGAGATCATGAAATGGAAGAATGTCAAGACTATAGTTGTAGCCGTTTTATGATTTCCCAAGAACATCTTCAAGAACACGGTTTCGTCTTTTTATCCGTCTAGATTTTTTTTGTCTTTTTCTCATCATCATATTCTTCTCATTCCTCTCATCTCATTTCGCTATTCGTCGACTTATCTTCTTCTTCTTTTCTTCCTTTTCGTCCACCATTCTTCCACTTCTCTGCATCTTCTTCCCTCTTCTTCTTTCCTACCTATTCTTATTCTCCTCCTCTTCTTTTTATCCCCCTACTCCCTTCCCCACTTCTTTGACTTCTCTTCATCTTCTTCTGATACTACTCGTCTCCTCCTCGTCTCCTTCTCCTCATCTTCTTTCACTCATCCTTCGCCTTCTATTTCTCTTCATCATCTTATCCATCTTTTCTTCTTCTTTTGGTTCTATCTTAAAACTCTTCTTTAGTTAGCAGAATATCATCATCATCAAGTGCCGTCGTCGCGACGAAAGTTGGCTGCAATAGACCTCCAAAATCCCATGTCTCATGATTTGGTGGTGCACTCTGCTAGACTGTAACCTATCCATGTTGTGATGTTACTTGTTCTGTTTGCTGCTTTTTTTTAGACATCTGATTTCACACGTAATAATCTTTCTCTCGTGTTCTTTAATTAGTGTTCATGTCTGACATTGAAAACATAATGTTAAGATTAATTTATGATGTGCTTTTTGGGTGTCTATCAGGATAGATGTGTGTTTCAAAATTGGGGTAAGTTCATAAATTACGTAGTTGGTTTTTGTGAATTCTTGTCTCGATCTCTCTGTCCATTCTTCCATCAGCTGTAAAAATGCTCCCTAGATATTTAAATTCCTGCACATGTTTCAGTAGTTGATCATTTATTTTTATGTTGATTGTAAAGAGTTTTCTGCTTATGGACTTTACTTCTGTCTTTCTATGTTGATCTTTATGTTGCTATTGAGACAGCTTTTGTTGAGTTGGTCATGTAATCTTGAAGCTCTTCACTTGAACTGTGGAGTAGGCACTGATTGTCAGCAAAGAGTAGTTCAGTTATGTTATTTGGATGGTAAGCTTCTGGTGGTGTTTCTACTGCTTTTGTTACCCATATAAATGATAAACAATAATGGTGATAAGACACACCCCTGTCTAATTCCTGATGTTACTGAAAACCACTTTGTAAGTCCTAAACTTGTTTTAACTGCACTTTCACTATCTTTGAATGTGGCTCTTACACGGTCTAATAATGTTTGACTGAATGGTTAACGTTATATATATATACATATATATTTAATATATATTTAAAAAATAATAATATTTAAAAAAATATAATATTCTAAAATATATATTTTATATATTTATATATTGAATGAATGATTAACAGTATCACCAAAAGGTTGGAACCTTTGATTGGTTGTCTACATACAAAATGGTGGAAAATGCTATCTGCGCGCGCACACACAGAGATATATATATATATATATATATATATATATATATATATATATATATATATATATATATATATATATATATATATATATATATAACCCCAATGAGTAGGACGCTTGTTCTCATGCTTCTCAAAACACAAAACAATTAATACGTTTTAGTTCAAATTATCTGGGTATGAAAGAAAACTAGTGAAACTCCTCGCTCCCCCCCCCCCCAATACACTACCCCCCGTCCCAAAAAACAACAACACCAAACCCCCTAATAAATTGCACATGGAAAACAAGAGCTTAATTGTTCGTTGTTTTGTGTGATCAAAACATCTCTCATGCATTTTATTTTTATTATTTCATGCAATTTTTATTATTATTTTATTATTAAATAAAAAGTACATCTATAGTCAGGTACCCTCCCTCCAAACGTGAACGTTAGTCCGATGTGGTTATATCAGAATATTTTACCATTCAAAATAATGAGTCACGAACACTGTGGTATATAAACAACTACACAATAACACGTATTTTGGTTAAAATTCTATATTTATTGGCAACCCTGCTAGAGCTGGGTGGCTATTCATTTGATAGTATATCAATGTGTCATGAATTGTGTGGTTTAGTCAAATGTACCCACTTATATAGGTATACTTTTTTCAACCGTGAAAGTTAGTACAATTTGGTTATATTAGAGCTTTACAACTCTACAAGTGGATATCTCTGCTATGGAAAGATAAAGTGTGACTTTGGTGAATAGAAGACATACCAACAGAACTCAGTCAAGTCTTTTGTGTCATTTTTTGTTGATTATTCCCTTTAATTTCGTTGGTCGGCGTGAGCATGCGACACCCGGGGGACACAAAGTATAGAAATAGTGACCAACGAAAAGCGCAGCAATAATAAAAATATCACGTACGAGGGTTGGTTGTTTTTTGTTTGTTTTGATTCTTCTGTTCTTGCCCGTTTGTATTTCCACGTTTGATAGAAACTTTGTGTTTATTTAACTTAACAAACAATTAGAAGGCAGAATTTATGCCTTTGAAATGTGGATATATAGAAGCATAGGGAGAACATCGAGGGAAGAGAAGAAAACAAAGATTCACACAACATTTAATATGAAGAAAGAATTATTAAGAGAAATAAAAATCAGAAAAATAAAATATTTTAGACACAGAAGACATGACACCTTGTTGAAGACCTTACTTGAGGGTAAAGTCGAAAGGAAGCGAGAAAGAGATAGGCAGATATTCATGTGAGAGAGTAACATCACAAGATGGACATGTTATAGTCTAGCAGAGTGCACCACCAAAATAAGAGACAGGGGATGTTGGAAATCTGTTGCAGCCTTCCTTCATTGCGGAGAAGGTACTTGATGATGATGTGTTTATTTAACGAATTTCTGCTCCGATGATTTGGTTTTTTTCACAAATAGACCATCAAATGTGTCGTGAAAATAAGTGAATTGCGCTAGAAGATGGACGAATGATCAATTCAATTTTTGTTTGAAATAGTTTATTTTATTTAGGTAAAAAACTTTTTGAAATTGTTTATTTTATTTAGGTAAAAAACTTTTTGAAATTGTTTATTTTATTTAGGTGAAAAACTTTTTGAAATTGTTTATTTTATTTAGGTAAAAAACTTTTTGAAATTGTTTATTTTATTTGAGTAAATAAACCCACCCCCTTTTTCCACTTACCGAAAACGCATCTACGGGTCCAAGATGAGAGCTTTATGATTTATCTGGTTCCGTTTAGTGTCAGCTGTCACAGTCTCTTGTCACTGGGGCATATTGAGTCCACATTGAACTGGCGTGACATAGCTTCCAGGGAGAGTGATCTTGCTCAGACGTAAGTGTGACCAACCTGGTTTAGCGTTTCAGTGACTGCTTCCGTACTTAACCCCCTGCTCATGACAATGCACTGATCTTGAGAATACATTGGAATCCCTGTATAGCGCATATTTTTCTATATAACACATTTCCTTATTTAACAACACTTCTCAAAATCCCAAATTATATTTAATCTGTAATGTTTATACTGTATATAGCGAATTTCTGTTATTACTTAGATATTACTTAGAGGGACTGCACAAAGTATAGAGGCATATCACTCTTACGCCACATAGGAAAAAATCTTTAGCAAGATACTAGAGAGAAGGGTGCGCAACAGCTCAACAACACATAATCAGGCTTTCGGAAAAATAAAAGCTGTACAGACGCAATCTTCGCCCTTAAACATCTTTCAGAAAGAGCAACAGAACATAGCCAAGACTTATATCTGGTTTTCGTGGATCAAGATAAAGCTTTTGACAGAGTGGATAGAGCACAACTATGGATAACACTACAGACATACGGAGTCCCTCAACATCTGATAAGCCTGTGTCAGAGCATATACGCCAATAGTCAACGCGCAGCAAGAACGAGCACATGTATATCCGATAATTTTCAAATTCACCCGGGAGTGAGACAGGGATGTGTACTTATCCCCCCTATTGTTTATAACATACATAGATCACATCTGCAAAGTAGCAAAGACAACGGAAGAAAACAATTTGAAGGATAGCTTAAACTCATTGCTATTTGCAGACGACCAAATACTAATAGAATCATCAGAATGCAACTACAAAGAGAAATTACATCAAACATGCCAAACCTTTAACATGAAGATAAATATAGAAAAGACCGAAGTAATGAAGATAGGAAGACCAGAAAGAAACACAAATATATATATTGGAAACAACAGACTTAAACAAGTGACAGAATTCACATACCTAGGAAGCAATATAACAACAGACGGCAAGAGCAGCAAAGAAATACACAACAGATGTAGTAAAGCATACCAAGCACTAGGACAGATAACACCAATCTTCAGAAACAAAAATATAGATTTAAACACCAAAATAACACTATTCAAAATAATTATTATACCAGCGCTGTGTTACCAATGCCAAACATGGACAACGACAGCACAAAACAAACGTAAACATGGGACAGCTGAAATGACATGTTTGCACAGAATCCTAAGAATATCGCTAAGAGACAGAGTGAGAAATGAAGACATTAGACAAAGAACCGACACCACTCCAATTTTGGAATATATTAAAAGACAACAGATAAAATGGTTTGTACACATCAGCAGACTACCATCAGACAGCATACCACAGCAAGCTATGCTACACAGATACAGTGAATGCAGACCTAGAGACCGACCACGAAAACGATGGACGACCGAAATAAAAGAAACTTCACAAACTCTGAGTATACTCAGCACACAAGAGGGCCATCTCCAGAAAACTCTTCTACCCCTGACGCTGAAAGGCAACAAAGGGTTTACCGAAGTGACTTAGATATTTAGTTGGTCCGTACCTAGTTTGCGCATGCGGTTGTGTCTGTGGGTCTCACCAATGGCTCACTAGACAAACTAACCATGCAATAGAAAACCTTAGTAGATGACATGCCTTTATATTGAAGCTATCTTCTTATAGAAGCTTAATGGCAAGTCATCTATACAATCCCGTAGTCGTAACCTTCGATAACAGTTACCATGTTGTTCCGACAGGCTGACGTTGTGCTTAAACTAGTTACGGGCAAGGCGTGGGTGGGTGGAACAACAAAGAAACCTGCCGCAAGAGCCAAAGCTGTGCCCTGATGTCGACGTCTGTTTCGGCGGCATTGGACTCGAAACACCATCGAGTCGAATAGCTGATGGAACAGAGGGCGGAGCACTTATGGGAATGCCCCACGTGCTGTGAGACCAGTTTTCTAATCAAGAGAATCAAGAGATAGTTGTTGTAATGATATATGACTGTATAAACATATTACTTATAAATGATATATGACTGTATAAACATATTACTTATAAATGATATATGACTGTATAAACATATTACTTATAAATGATATATGACTGTATAAACATATTACTTAATGATATATGACTGTATAAACATATTACTTATAAATGATATATGATTGTATAAACATATTACTTAATGATATATGACTGTATAAACATATTACTTATAAATTCTGCTAAGACCCGATTTCGATCAGATGCAGATTCCCATTAACCAGGTTTCAATCCAGTGACCTTAAGTCTCCATCTGAACATTAAATAGATTGTACACTATTACGTGTGAACTGATAATCAATGTGTATTTTACGTGGCTCTTAACAATACAGTCCTTCCAAAAGAATTAATTTGAATCCTGTTTGTTACCTTTTTGATTATTGTTGGGCGTTTAATTGGTCGCTATTTATATACTTGGAGTCGCATGCTAAACTAGCCAAGGTAAACCAATAAATTTCACGCAAATCGGAGAATAATTCATATTTATGTTTTAGCGAACAGGTCTCCATACAGCCGATGGTCGCTGTATTTTATTAGCGAATATGAACTTGACGGCGTATACCGCCTTTCTAAAGTGACACAAATGAACGTCATATTATTCAGCTTACAATCGATCCTCGCTGTTTTTGTGTTCTTCAATATATCCGTGCAGTTATACCTCGGATAATACCGATTTTTATTTCATTGCCAGTCTTACAGAAGACACAAGCAACAGAGCACGAATAATGTATCATTGGCGAGGTTGACTTACATAGTACATTTTATGGTGGTTAATTATATTTAGTATTGGAACACATCAAAAGACAACAGATCAAGTGGTTTTCACACGTTTCCAGACTACCGACATATAGCATGCCACAAATGGCCATGACACATAGGACATAACGGTTATAAAACCAGAGGCAGACCATGTAAAAGATGGATCACAGAAATCAAAGAAGCCACAGGAACAAGCTTACGAACAGCTCACAAGAAGGCCATCTCCAGAGAACTCTTCCACCCCTGACGCCGCAAGACAAACAAGGGACACAGTGTATAGATAGGTAGATAGATAGATAGATAGATAGATAGATAGGATTAAGATTGAGATAATTTGACAGTTGTTGGCATGTGTGGGGGTGAATGGGGGGGGGGGGTTGAAAAAAGTTAAGGTCATCAAAACAGGTTTTTATTTTACCAATTAAATCGTGTAAATTTGCACATAAATATTAAATATTTCTCTCTCTCGTTTACAGCTGGAAAATTGTCTTTAACAGGTTGTTTGGGATGGTAAAATGTTTTTTTTTGGACAAAAGTAAGCTGAGTCCTTTGAATTCTTGACAAGTTGTTTGAAAGTGTTTGGGAGTCTGGGGTGAATGAGTAACAATTTGCCAGGAAGGATGCTTACGTAATTTATAAACATCCTGGCTATTAAGAGATCAAACGTAACTACCTGAGAATCGATTATCATCCGATCCTGCCACGCTTAACAAAAGCAGAGAAAAGACAATATATTATATATTTATAACTTCAAAAAGTGTACTGTCCAATCACCTATGCACAGCGATCATTTTTGAATGCGGGAATGTCTTCTTGGAATGCGACACTTTGACACCCGTTGTATGTTAAAGTGACGTAATTTCACCCAAGGTAGACCCATCACTGCTCAATCTTTTTATAAGTATATATTGAATAGTATGTAGGGGATTATTGGGGATATGAAGATATATATATATATATATATATCGTCATAATTTATTGGGGATGTGGTTAGTCAAGTGCGGCAAAACCCGTTTATTCGTATTGCAAGGCGATTCGGTGCCGCTAGAACGGAGAATGTTCAATTCCTGTTAGTCTCAAGAAGAGTGTAGGTGAGACCGTTGACAAGATAGAAGCCCTTCCAACAGAATTAATTAGAACCCAATTCGTTATGTTATTGATTATTATTTGGATATCGGTTGGTCACCATTTATATACTTTGAGTAGCCTTAGCTACTTTGGCATGCGATTTCAAGTATGTAAATAGTGACCAACCGAAATCACATCAATAATCAAAAACGTAACGAGTGGGTAACTAAGTAAATCAGTTGGAAGATCTTTACTGGGTAAGGTCATGATGCATAGAGCGCATTATCGTTCCTTTTTTGCGCGCAGATTTTTCATGCGCCTGATTCGACTCATCTCCCGCCTTTTCTCTGGCTCGCCCACGTTTGTTCCCCCAAATTCTTGCAGTCTTTGATTGGTTGTGCCGTGTTATCCACTGATAAACGATCAAGTATTCATCTCAAGATCTCGCTATATATTGAAAGTACACACTACAAGTCTAGTGCCCTTGTAGTTGCTTGTTTAACTCTGGTTGAGCTATGACTACATATCAAGTATTATCATTGTCAAGTAGAGATATTGAAATCAGTGTTGCCAACGTGTTTCGTGAAAAGTACTTATCTCTTGCCTAAAAAGCAATACAAAGCACAATTTGTTTTTGAAAAAAGGCGTAAATAATATCCTTCATTATTTTCTGGTTTCCCCATATGTATTCCGTTGCTCTCAACAAAGTGGCACTCTTTCTGCAGAGAGTACCACTCATAGTATGTAACTCCGTAACTTCAGCAGTAACTTCAAGCGGTAATCTTCAGGAATCTCGGAAAAGTTCCATCTTGTAAACAAGACGAGTGGATATGAACCCGCGACCTCTTGGGCCCACGGCTTGCTAAAGGTTAACTTTTCACAAAGAATACTAAAATGTCAAACTGTGAATAACTAGTGAAAGTAAAGTTGTCATTGTGCTTAATAATTAATCAGAAAATGTTTATCTTCCTTTTAATACCAAAGAAAAAATGTAGGTTTAAAAGGGGTTAATACTGTTTTATAGTGCTTTTTATTTGATATCCATGTCACAGTTGTTAAACATATTTTTGAGGAGCTAAACGCCCTAAATAACAATACCATACATTTTACGAACATCAGTAAATTAGTGCGTCTGCACTCATTTTCAAAACTTTGACACCAGATTACTATAAAAAGCACCAGATCTACTGAGAAAAGCATCAAAGTGGCAACACTTATTGAAATCCGTACCTGGAGATTTTTGTCAATTTACATATTTTAGTTTTACAACAAAATCCATGCGTGCCATTTTAAAGTATGCACACATTTGTATATGTTCAACGGGGAAGTAAACTAAGACGGTTATCGGTTCGTAATATATCACCTTCGTTTAAACGAATAAAATATTCGTAACACCGAGACAGTTCTTACACGCATTGTTGACACACATTGTTGAAACCCACGGCGCACACACGGTGTCGAGCCAGATTTGTGTGACTAAAATCGAGTCAAGCTATAACTCCTTTGAACTGTGCCAACGTAAGACTTTTTGCTGATAGGTCGGAGCGGACAAACGTGACGGTCTTCTGTTTGGTGTGTACCTGAACATTATCACAGGAGCATACCTGGCATTACCTGGTTTAGTTAGTATCGTTCTTGAAGGACTGTAAACAGTTTCCGAGTTCAGTGTATATAAATGCACGCTTATTGGCACGTTCATGCAGATATAAGTTTGTGAACTTTCAAAATTGTTTAAAATCTTCTTTAAATACATCGAAAGTTATGAATGTTGTTTTCTTGGAGGTAAAAAGTTGTTTTCTGAGATTATTCATAGGATAAAGTTGGAGAAAATGGTTGTGTAATGTGTAAGGCATCTACAAGCGGCCTAGACTTATGTCTAAATCAGGACTTACTTAGCTAGCCTTTAAAATATTGTAAACGGCCGTGTTCATTCACTGTGCAAAGAGTATGTAAGTAGTGTGTGTGTAGCTGATTGTTTGTAAACTTTACAAATTGCTTATGGCATAATATTTTGGGGAAAAAAACATCGAAACCTTCGACAAAAGTAATGAAGAATGCTGTCTAAGTCAGTCAGTGTAATGTATTCGTCACTGTGTGAGTGTGTCTTATTGTAGAAAGTTAGTGTGATGTATTCGTCACTGTGTGAGTGTGTCTTATTGTAGAAAGTCAGTGTAATGTACTCCTCACTGTGTGAGTTTTATTGTAGAAAGTCAGTGTAATGTACTCCTCACTGTGTGAGTTTTATTGTAGAAAGTCAGTGTAATGTACTCCTCACTGTGTGAGTTTTATTGTAGAAAGTCAGTGTAATGTATTCGTCACTGTCTGAGTGTCTTATTGTAGAAAGACAGTGTTCTTAAGAGACTATTGATAGGTCCTATAACCTAGTCGTATGCGTTATAACCATAACACATCATCAACAATTAAGACCTAACATCACTAAGTCATTACTAAGATGTTCAACAACTAACATCACTAAGTCATTACTAAGATGTTCAACAACTAACATCACTAAGTCATTACTAAGATGTTCAACAACTAACATCACTAAGTCATTACTAAGATGTTCAACAACTAACATCACAAAGTCACTAGTAAGATGTTCTACAACTAACATCACTAAGTCATTACTAAGATGTTCAACAACTAACATCACTAAGTCATTACTAAGATGTTCAACAACTAACATCACTAAGTCATTACTAAGATGTTCAACAACTAACATCACAAAGTCACTAGTAAGATGTTCTACAACTAACATCACTAAGTCATTACTAAGATGTTCAACAACTAACATCACTAAGTCATTACTAAGATGTTCAACAACTAACATCACTAAGTCATTACTAAGATGTTCAACAACTAACATCACTAAGTCATTACTAAGATGTTCAACAACTAACATCACAAAGTCACTAGTAAGATGTTCTACAACTAACATCACTAAGTCATTACTAAGATGTTCAACAACTAACATCACTAAGTCATTACTAAGATGTTCAACAACTAACATCACTAAGTCATTACTAAGATGTTCAACAACTAACATCACAAAGTCACTAGTAAGATGTTCTACAACTAACATCACTAAGTCATTACTAAGATGTTCAACAACTAACATCACTAAGTCATTACTAAGATGTTCAACAACTAACATCACAAAGTCACTAGTAAGATGTTCTACAACTAACATCACTAAGTCATTACTAAGATGTTCAACAACTAACATCACTAAGTCATTACTAAGATGTTCAACAACTAACATCACTAAGTCATTACTAAGATGTTCTACAACTAACATCACTAAGTCATTACTAAGATGTTCTACAACTAACATCACAAAGTCATTACTAAGATGTTCTACAACTAACATCACAAAGTCACTAGTAAGATGTTCTCATATGCAATTGTCAACACATTTTTTTAATATCACCCCCACCCCTATATTTTGTAGCTAAAGATTACACCCACTAATGTTTTTAATTGATACACCTGGATTGGTATATTAGCATATAAACTATAAACAGTTTTGTTGACATCAGATGTTGTCACAAACACCCTGCCCCCCCCATTTATCAACAACTGTCAAGCCTCTTCTGACCCCCCTCCCCTTTCCAATTGTTGACATACATTTTGGACAGCCGCAAAGTTGTGAAAAGTGATGTTTTTAAGGTAGGGCTTCTTAGTAATGACTTAGTGATGTTAGTTGTAGAACATCTTAGTAATGACTTAGTGATGTTAGTTGTAGAGCATCTTAGTAATGACTTAGTGATGTTAGTTGTAGAACATCTTAGTAATGACTTAGTGATGTTAGTTGTTGAACATCTTAGTAATGACTTAGTGATGTTAGTTGTAGAACATCTTAGTAATGACTTAGTGATGTTAGTTGTAGAACATCTTAGTAATGACTTAGTGATGTTAGTTGTAGAGCATCTTAGTAATGACTTAGTGATGTTAGTTGTAGAGCATCTTAGTAATGACTTAGTGATGTTAGTTGTAGAGCATCTTAGTAATGACTTAGTGATGTTAGTTGTAGAACATCTTAGTAATGACTTAGTGATGTTAGTTGTTGAACATCTTAGTAATGACTTAGTGATGTTAGTTGTAGAACATCTTAGTAATGACTTAGTGATGTTAGTTGTTGAACATCTTACTAATGACTTAGTGATGTTAGTTGTAGAGCATCTTAGTAATGACTTAGTGATGTTAGTTGTAGAACATCTTAGTAATGATGTTATGTTGTTAGTTTTAGAATGTCTTAATAATGACTTAGTGATGTTAGTTATAGAGCTTCTTAATAATGACTTAGTGATGTTAGTTGTATAACATCTTAGTAATGACCTAGTGATCAATGGAAAACACAACAATCACGTAAAAATGTCTTATGTGGCTAATGGTCATGCTCCATTACATAAATAGCAGCACATGTATATGAATCATTTTTGAGAGCACACACAGTGATTTTTATGTCTTCTTCAGCACTCCTCACACTCCTTCGGTATGGCAGGATGTAGTCCGGTGAACGTAATGCGTTGTGTCATAGTTTACAGCATAGCTGCGATATTTGCAAGTCTGACACATCTGACGTCAACATGATGTGTGTTTAAAAATATAGTGTGAATAGTTTTCATGTTGTCGGCGATGTACGATACTATGTACACATACTTAGCATTACAGAAGCACACAAGAATCTGTTTATGTATAATGTCAAAGAAATGGTTGGTCATTTATTCTCATTTGTATCTAATGTCAAAGAAATGGTTGGTCATTTATTCTCATTTGTATCTAATGTCAAAGAAATGGTTGGTCATTTATTCTCATTTGTATCTAATGTCAAAGAAATGGTTGGTCATTTATTCTCATTTGTATCTAATGTCAAAGAAATGGTTGGTCATTTATTCTCATTTGTATCTAATGTCAAAGAAATGGTTGGTCATTTATTCTCATTTGCATCTAATGTCAAAGAAATGGTTGGTCATTTATTCTCTATTCTCATTTGTATCTAATGTCAAAGAAATGGTTGGTCATTTATTCTCATTTGTATCTAATGTCAAAGAAATGGTTGGTCATTTATTCTCTATTCTCATTTGTATCTAATGTCAAAGAAATGGTTGGTCATTTATTCTCTATTCTCATTTGTATCTAATGTCAAAGAAATGGTTGGTCATTTATTCTCATTTGTATCTAATGTCAAAGAAATGGTTGGTCATTTATTCTCATTTGTATCTAATGTCAAAGAAATGGTTGGTCATTTATTCTCATTTGCATCTAATGTCAAAGAAATGGTTGGTCATTTATTCTCTATTCTCATTTGTATCTAATGTCAAAGAAATGGTTGGTCATTTATTCTCATTTGTATCTAATGTCAAAGAAATGGTTGGTCATTTATTCTCTATTCTCATTTGTATCTAATGTCAAAGAAATGGTTGGTCATTTATTCTCTATTCTCATTTGTATCTAATGTCAAAGAAATGGTTGGTCATTTATTCTCATTTGTATCTGATGTCAAAGAAATGGTTGGTCATTTATTCTCATTTGTATCTAATGTCAAAGAAATGGTTGGTCATTTATTCTCTATTCTCATTTGTATCTAATGTCAAAGAAATGGTTGGTCATTTATTCTCATTTGTATCTAATGTCAAAGAAATGGTTGGTCATTTATTCTCATTTGTATCTAATGTCAAAGAAATGGTTGGTCATTTATTCTCATTTGTATCTAATGTCAAAGAAATGGTTGGTCATTTATTCTCATTTGTATCTAATGTCAAAGAAATGGTTGGTCATTTATTCTCTATTCTCATTTGTATCTAATGTCAAAGAAATGGTTGGTTCTCTATTCTCATTTGTATCTAATGTCAAAGAAATGGTTGGTCATTTATTCTCTATTCTCATTTGTATCTAATGTCAAAGAAATGGTTGGTCATTTATTCTCTATTCTCATTTGTATCTAATGTCAAAGAAATGGTTGGTCATGTATTCTCTATTCTCATTTGTATCTAATGTCAAAGAAATGGTTGGTCATTTATTCTCATTTGTATCTAATGTCAAAGAAATGGTTGGTCATTTATTCTCTATTCTCATTTGTATCTAATGTCAAAGAAATGGTTGGTCATTTATTCTCTATTCTCATTTGTATCTAATGTCAAAGAAATGGTTGGTCATTTATTCTCTATTCTCATTTGTATCTAATGTCAAAGAAATGGTTGGTCATTTATTCTCATTTGTATCTAATGTCAAAGAAATGGTTGGTCATTTATTCTCTATTCTCATTTGTATCTAATGTCAAAGAAATGGTTGGTCATTTATTCTCATTTGTATCTAATGTCAAAGAAATGGTTGGTCATTTATTCTCTATTCTCATTTGTATCTAATGTCAAAGAAATGGTTGGTCATTTATTCTCATTTGTTTCTAATGTCAAAGAAATGGTTGGTCATTTATTCTCTATTCTCATTTGTATCTAATGTCAAAGAAATGGTTGGTCATTTATTCTCATTTGTATCTAATGTCAAAGAAATGGTTGGTCATTTATTCTCTATTCTCATTTGTATCTAATGTCAAAGAAATGGTTGGTCATTTATTCTCTATTCTCATTTGTATCTAATGTCAAAGAAATGGTTGGTCATTTATTCTCATTTGTATCTAATGTCAAAGAAATGGTTGGTCATTTATTCTCTATTCTCATTTGTATCTAATGTCAAAGAAATGGTTGGTCATTTATTCTCATTTGTATCTAATGTCAAAGAAATGGTTGGTCATTTATTCTCTATTCTCATTTGTATCTAATGTCAAAGAAATGGTTGGTCATTTATTCTCATTTGTATCTGATGTCAAAGAAATGGTTGGTCATTTATTCTCATTTGTATCTAATGTCAAAGAAATGGTTGGTCATTTATTCTCTATTCTCATTTGTATCTAATGTCAAAGAAATGGTTGGTCATTTATTCTCATTTGTATCTAATGTCAAAGAAATGGTGGGTCATTTATTCTCATTTGTATCTAATGTCAAAGAAATGGTTGGTCATTTATTCTCATTTGTATCTAATGTCAAAGAAATGGTTGGTCATTTATTCTCATTTGTATCTAATGTCAAAGAAATGGTTGGTCATTTATTCTCTATTCTCATTTGTATCTAATGTCAAAGAAATGGTTGGTCATTTTTCTCTCTATTATCATTTGTATCTAATGTCAAAGAAATGGTTGGTCATTTATTCTCTATTCTCATTTGTATCTAATGTCAAAGAAATGGTTGGTCATTTATTCTCTATTCTCATTTGTATCTAATGTCAAAGAAATGGTTGGTCATTTATTCTCTATTCTCATTTGTATCTAATATCAAAGAAATGGTTGGTCATTTATTCTCTATTCTCATTTGTATCTAATGTCAAAGAAATGGTTGGTCATTTATTCTCATTTGTATCTAATGTCAAAGAAATGGTTGGTCATTTATTCTCTAATCTCATTTGTATCTGTCAAAAAAATGGGTGGTCATTTATTCTCTATTCTCATTTGTATCTAATGTCAAAGAAATGGTTGGTCATTTTTCTCTCTATTCTCATTTGTATCTAATGTCAAAGAAATGGTTGGTCATTTATTCTCTATTCTCATTTGTATCTAATGTCAAAGAAATGGTTGGTCATTTATTCTCATTTGTATCTAATGTCAAAGAAATGGTTGGTCATTTATTCTCATTTGTATCTAATGTCAAAGAAATGGTTGGTCATTTATTCTCGATTCTCATTTCTATCGTTAAATATATAAATAGTAGGAGGATTCACGATGATACATATAGTACAGTATCATTACACATGTGAGTTGACACAACCAGTGTAGTACCCCTATGTATAGTTATGGATGAAAGAATGTAAGTTGATACATCCAGTGTAGTACACCTTCTAGTTATGGATGAAAGAATGTAAGTTGATACATCCAGTGTAGTACACCTTCTAGTTATGGATGAAAGAATGTAAGTTGATACATCCAGTGTAGTACACCTTCTAGTTATGGATGAAAGAATGTAAGTTGATACATCCAGTGTAGTACACCTTCTAGTTATGGATGAAAGAATGTAAGTTGATACATCCAGTGTAGTACACCTTCTAGTACATCCAGTGTAGTACACCTTCTAGTTATGGATGAAAGAATGTAAGTTGATACATCCAGTGTAGTACACCTTCTAGTTATGGATGTTGAATGTAAGTTGATACAGTGTAGTACACCTTCTAGTTATGGATGAAAGAATGTAAGTTGATACATCCAGTGTAGTACACCTTCTAGTTATGGATGAAAGAATGTAAGTTGATACATCCAGTGTAGTACACCTTCTAGTTATGGATGAAAGAATGTAAGTTGATACATCCAGTGTAGTACACCTTCTAGTTATGGATGAAAGAATGTAAGTTGATACATCCAGTGTAGTACACCTTCTAGTACATCCAGTGTAGTACACCTTCTAGTTATGGATGAAAGAATGTAAGTTGATACATCCAGTGTAGTACACTTTCTAGTTATGGATGAAAGAATGTAAGTTGATACATCCAGTGTAGTACACCTTCTAGTTATGGATGAAAGAATGTAAGTTGATACATCCAGTGTAGTACACCTTCTAGTTATGGATGATGGAATGTAATTTGATACATCCAGTGTAGTACACCTTCTAGTTATGGATGAAAGAATGTAAGTTGATACATCCAGTGTAGTACACCTTCTAGTTATGGATGTAGGAATGTAAGTTGATACAGTGTAGTACACCTTCTAGTTATGGATGAAAGAATGTAAGTTGATACATCCAGTGTAGTACACCTTCTAGTTATGGATGAAAGAATGTAAGTTGATACATCCAGTGTAGTACACCTTCTAGTTATGGATGAAAGAATGTAAGTTGATACATCCAGTGTAGTACACCTTCTAGTTATGGATGAAAGAATGTAAGTTGATACATCCAGTGTAGTACACCTTCTAGTTATGGATGAAAGAATGTAAGTTGATACATCCAGTGTAGTACACCTTCTAGTTATGGATGAAAGAATGTAAGTTGATACATCCAGTGTAGTACACCTTCTAGTTATGGATGAAAGAATGTAAGTTGATACATCCAGTGTAGTACACCTTCTAGTTATGGATGAAAGAATGTAAGTTGATACATCCAGTGTAGTACACCTTCTAGTTATGGATGAAAGAATGTAAGTTGATACATCCAGTGTAGTACACCTTCTAGTTATGGATGAAAGAATGTAAGTTGATACATCCAGTGTAGTACACCTTCTAGTTATGGATGAAAGAATGTAAGTTGATACAGTGTAGTACCTCTGGTGTACCAGCTGGTATAATGATCAATTACAGAACAGATGGTGGTATTTTCAATTTACGTCGTCTTAAATCAAACACGAAAACTAAATCTAGCACTATTAGGAAATTACTTTATGCTGACTCTGTCGTAAACATGCATAGCACCATAGATCGCTTCTCACATGCCTGCAACTACTTTGGTCTCACTATTAACCAAAACAACAACAACAAAAAACAACAGAAGTCATGCACAAAGCAACATCAAATAGCCAACATACTGCCATACTACTTCCATCATCGTCAATCAGGAAAAGCTGCAGGTAGTCGACAATTTCACTTACCTTGAAAGCACTCCCTCTCGAGATGGCAACACGATGTGGAAATTAACAATTGATTGGCAAAAGCTAGTTTGGTAGATTACGCAACAATGTATGGGACAGAAGAGGTATAAGAACAACTACCAAACTTTAAGTATATCATGCGGTTGTTATACCAAGCCTACTATACGCTTGTGAAACGTGCACAGTGTATGCTAGACATGCAAGAAAATTAAATCATTTCCATATTACCTGCCTACGTAAATTACTAAACATCCATTGGAGTACCAGACTCCGAAGTCTTGGAAAAATCAACCCCAATAAGCATCTACACACTACTTATGAAGGCGCAAGCATGCTGGGCAGGTCATATTGTACGTATGGAGGACTCGCGTCTGCCAAAACAAACATATTATGGAGCACTCAAGGCAGGATTTCGAAAATCTGGACAGAAAAAGCGCGTCAAAGACACACTCAAATCATCACTGAACCATCTTAAAATTGACGTAGGCTCTTGGGAGAGCCTCGCTGGCTCTTGGGAGAGCCTCGCTGGCTCTTGGGAGAGCCTCGCTCAGGATAGAGCAGCATGGCATAACAGCCTTAGAACGGGAGCACTAGCGGCGGAAGAGACCATGCACGATACTACAAGACAGCAGCGGGCACGTAGAAAAGAATAAAAAAACATCTCAACGTCCCATAGACACCCTCTACAGTTGTCAATTCTGTAGAATAACTTATTGTGCTCTCATTG
Organism: Meghimatium bilineatum; assembly: GCA_034231615.1. Taxonomy (NCBI): domain Eukaryota; kingdom Metazoa; phylum Mollusca; class Gastropoda; order Stylommatophora; family Philomycidae; genus Meghimatium; species Meghimatium bilineatum. The sequence goes on from CM067309.1 coordinate 18,747,671, forward strand.
GACCTGTTAGTCATTTAAAAACGCACTCTTTTAACTTTTTTAAAAATTACATATTGTTATTATTATGGTTGAGTTTTTGGTCATCGTCGATTACGACGGACGAACATAATTATCAATACCTCTACTAGTTATATGAATTATATGTTTATGCATCCAATGCGTTCCCATACCGGTTATGAATGAGTGATTATGAGTGATTTTTTTTATTACATATTGTTATTATTATGGTTGAGTTTTTGGTCATCGTCGATTACGACGGACGAACATAATTATCAATACCTTTACTAGTTATATGAATTATATGTTTATGCATCCAATGCGTTCCCATACCGGTTATGAATGAGTGATTATGTGTTGACACCTCCATTGCAGTACACATACGTTTGTGTGTTGATGACTCAGTGTAGTTCCCTTACGTCTGTGAATAATCTTGTAGAAGAAACCATCCGACTTGCACACATCGTTTCAGATAACTAAATCACATTTCATTCATCCATAAAAAGTTAACATAGTATGACAAAGACGATACCACTACCTAAATCGGCAGGGATACGTCACCATACATCTCATGAGGGCAGGAAACAACATACTGAACAAATACACGCACATGGTGCGACTTTTAGCCGCACCGCTATGCACCTGTGAAACAGATGAACAGCGTCTCACCATATTCCATATTCTGCAGAACTGTCCCTGCAGTATAAAAATTGAGAGAAACGTGCTGTCCAAACGACGCAACACTGCATGTACAGATATGTAAAGTAAAGTAACCCATAACATTAGTAATGCCGTAGGGGTGTGAGATGTTAGCGATCTCACATTTCAGTGGCTCTGCAAATGAGGAAGGTAGCCAACTCCTCTCCCTCGCAGTCTTTACTTCCCGGAATAACCCGGTACCCATTTTGTTTTGTTTGAAAAAAAAAACAGATACGTAAGGAGTTGCAATAAAATACAAAACACATTATGGATATCAACAGAAACAAATGACGTTCCGACTTAAAAAAAAGTCGTTATCACAACAAATAAAAACAAAACGGCTAGAATTGAATATTACATACAAAATAATAATTTATCTGCCCCCCTCTCCTTTTCCCTGTTGCTCTATTTTGCACCAGCTTCACGTCTTTAGTACGTTAGGCTGTTCAACTAACACTGTGGATTCATCCTTTTGTTTTGTTTCCCGTTTTTGTTTATTATTGTTTGCTCTTATATAGCATATCATATTTCATGTAGCTCTCACTACTCTCTACACTACTATGCTATCTGTATTATACTTACTCTCTAATATCGCGTGAACATTTTTGTTATTGTAATGTTAATACTATACGCTTTATCAGGGCGTCAGTTTCCACACGAGGAAACTAGGCTACAACAGATCTCCACGAAACATTACGTCAAGCTGACATATGTAGGTATCAAAAGGGTCCCACACATCAATAAGTACAAGAGTACGTGTGAGGACAAATATATCTCTCTGTGTTGATAAATTTAGCACCACCTTTTCAGGGGAAACCTTCTATATAAAAGAAACTAATTTTGTTCCCAGTATGTTCTAGTGAAACCAGTTGAAACTACATTTTATTACAGGAACTTTTACACTCGTTTATACACATACGGATTTTTGCACCAAGTCCAAATTATGTACACTAATGGATACAAATTTGTTCGCTAGCGTACGGTCACGCAGCTTAGCAGGAACAGTGGCCAAGACCCACAGAACACGTTCTGCAGATATGTCCAATATTTAGCGATCAGAGAACAAAAACCTGACCCGAAGAAACACCTGAAAGTGAAGCTATAGGGCAACCGTGGTTGCTGACTATGTAAGTTCATGGAGGTAGCATTTTCCTGTATAAATTTCTGAGCAAAGGAAACATCGCAGAAGAGCAATGGAAGGAATAGCTAGAGCAATGGTTCTCAGCGTTTGTTATATAACCCTCTGGCGTCCACATATATTTTAAGGGACAAGGAGGGGAAAAAATGAAATTAGAGGGCAACATGAAGATAACTATTTGAATGATGTAAAAAAAAACCCACAACATTAAGAAACCTTAAAAACCGTTAAAAAAATCTTCGTGATCTATGAAGATAGTCAAGTACCGCTGTGTTTAAGGTGCCAGTGTGGCAAAGTAAGAACAAATGTAGTAAAATATGGCCAAGAGAAAAAAAAATAGTTGAGAAACTCTTGAGTATAACACAAAACCACAGACGTAAAATAACGGGCACTGCTTCATTCTACAACAAACTAACAACATTCTTAACATACACTAGAAAGGCCTCTAATCAACTATAGTGAAATACCTCTATAGAGTATGCTTTTATAACATATTTCCCTATTTAACAACACTTTTCAACATCCTCAATTATATTTATTCCTTATTGTTTATACTGTCTATAAACATCAAGGAATGGACAGGGCTAGATATTTCCACACTCATCCGCATCTCTGAGGATATAATTCGCTGGAGGACTCTGTGTGCTGAAGCTTCCAATGTGGTACCCCTACGACCCTGAAGGGTTATGGGTTTTATTGATATTGATTGATACTGTCTATAACGAATTTTTGTTATTATATACATTTACTTCAGCTCAGACGAATTGTTTATAACGAGATTTATTCGAATAATTTTAATTTCCCCTGCTAATTAACTTTAATAGGGAAATAATCATCAAGTGCCATTTCCGCAACGATGGTTGGCTGCAACGGACCTCTAACATCCTTTGTCTCTTACTTTGGTCATGTACTCTGCCTCTGCTAGACTTTAACTTGTCCTTCTCATGATATTTCCCTCCCACTTGTATATCTGCCTTTCTCTTTCCCGCATCACATCAACTCTACCTTCAATTAAGGTCTTCAATAGCATGTCAGGTATTTTAATGTGCCGAAAATATGTTATTCATTTAATCTTTATTTCTCTTAATATTTCTTTCTGCATATCCAGTGTTGTCAAGACATCTGATGTTTTTTTCTCTTTTTTCCACGATGTTCACCCTATTCTTCTATATATCCAAATCTCAGAGTTATCAATTCTGTCTCTAGTTATCTGTTCATTATCCATGTTTCTGAGCCATACATTAATGTAGAATAGATGTATCATTCCCCGCCAAAGACGGATGTTTCGGGTCATTGACGCAAATAAAACGGCGACACAGCGCATTTTCATTCTCTTGACCACATCCTGCTGGAAATCTAGTAGGACAATGGTCTTGCTACAAGAGAATTCAGCAGGAGTTTGAGAATGAATGCTGAAAAAGAAGAAGATGTGGAATTGTATAATTCTAATTTTTAGTTTGTGATTTGTTAATATTTTCCTCATGTCATTGAAATTGCTTTTAACAATTCCAATTCTTATTTTAACCTTGTTTCATATCAACCCTAATTTGTGATTGTCTATTGTCTGTACCGAGATGAACTATGGTTGATCGTATTCACACTTGTCGTTAAGCGAAGGGGTAGGTGCTTCAGTTGTCGTTCCAAGGCCAGATGAGTCGCTGGTTGCATTAAGGCCATGTTTGTTCAAGGCTATCTGGATGTTGTCTATCTACCATTTTCTTGGTCTACCTTTGACCTTATGTCCAGACATTATTTTATTATATGCTCCTATATGTATTTGGTTTGAGTTCATTCTCATAAGATGACCAAACCATTTTAATTGCTGTCTATCGATATGCTCAATACATGATATTATACCAACTCTTTTCATCATCTTTTTATTTCTTATTTTATCTAGTTAAATAACCATTACAGCTTTTCTCAGACACTTCATTTCACATGTAACGATTTTCCTCTGCTGAGAGGCTGTTAAAAACCGTTTTTGATTTGTGATTATGTGTCCAATATATTGATAGTGACCTATTTGTTATATTATGTGTCTAGGGTATTGGTAATGATCTACTTGTATCGGTCGTCTCAGGTGACCACCGAACACAGCATGTCAAAAGACCCCTATCACTATCTAAAGCGACATAGACAGGAAACCATACTTTGCCTGAGGACAGGACACGGCAGACTGAATAAGCACATGCGCAAGATGCGACTGTGTGCCTCACCACTTTGCACTTGTGGAACAGATGAACAAGAGGCGGGTGTGTGTCACACCACTGTGCACTTGTGGAACAGATGAACAAGAGGCGGGTGTGTGCCAAACCACTGTGCACTTGTGGAACAGATGAACATACCTCTGAACATATTCTGCAGAACTGTCCCCAGTATGAACAATTGAGAGAGACGCAATGTCCAAACGACGCAACCCTGCAAGGAAAGATATATGAAACTAATGAAAAGCTTGAGACAACGGCAGAGTTCACCCATACGACTTGTCTGACAGTGTCTTCTTCTTCTGCGTTCAGCATCTGTGGTCATGCTATATTTTTCAGGCCTGTCGTCAAGACGAAGTCCACTGTCTTCAGGTCAGAGCGCTGCACCATAGCTTTTGCCTCAAGTCTGCATCCTCTGGCCAGGTCTGCTGTCTCTGCTCTTTGTATGTTGGGCAGTCCTGAAGTATGTGTTCCGGGGTCTGGGTTCCGGATCCACATGGACATTCATCTGTGTATGAGATCCTCAATCGGTAAAGGTGGCCCATTAGTCTACAGTGACCTGTTCTAAGGCGAAATATTGTGGTCTGTTGATATCTTTGGAGGAGATGTATTGCATCATGTTCGTATTCCTTCTGACAGTGTATACAACAAGTAGCGAACAAAAGAAAGATAAGAAAGAATCAAATGAACCGACGAATTGAGCACTTATGGGAATTTCCCCCAGTGTTGTGATGCTGATTTTTAATGGAGACCACAACATCGCCAGTGTAGGCGTCGTTTATTTGAATATTCAAAGCTGATCCGTAGAAATAGAAACATGTTTAACACTTATTAAATGATTGATATATTGATCGCAGAAACGTCTGAATGTAGGTCACTAAGATTGAGTCCCTCAACCTGTTTCACTTTCTAACCAGAGATAAAGTTACAGTGTCAGGTAAGAAAACCCCGAAACTGGAAAGATAATAAGGGGGGGGGGGGTGGTAATACAAGGAAAGAATCAGAATGAACGGAAATAGGTACAGGTGTTACCAGTGTTAGTTAAGAAAACAAACTGACAACGAGGTACAGTGACAGACGACGTTTCGACTAAAAAAGTCTTCATCAGGACGAAATGCAACACGCGGAATAAATAATGTACCGAAAGTAGGAAAGCCCATACGAGGATGGTATGAGGATGGTAGGAGGATGGTATGAGGAAGAGGCTACAATGTGGTAAGAAACATGTCATAGGGAAGAAAAAGACCCAAGCTGGGAGGATCCAGCAAAGTAGAGGAAGGCATACATAGCATGACGAGAAGGCGACAAGATAAGACAAAATTAATAATTAAAAAAAATAAAACGGGTTACCTATTTCAATGTAGTCTAGTTAGAATAGCAGTGATACAGTATACTCTACCTAGGGGCGATGTGTCATAGATCACGTGATGGACATGAGAAGATCAGAACTTGGACAAAGGACAAAACGCGAAGTTGGAATATAAAAAGATCACTGGTTGAGGCTGGCAAAGGCAATCAAGAATGATCAGAATTAAAGCAAGGTTGCAGATGGAGATGCTACATGTATTATATATTAGTGTATGGCTCAGAAACATGGACACTAAATAAACAATTAGAAGACAGAATTGATGCCTTTGAGATGTGGGTATATATGAGAATATGAAGAACAACATGGAAAGATAAGAAAACAAATAAAGAGGTGCTAAAAAAACTTAATTCGAAGAAATAACTGCTAAGGGAAATAAATATCAGGCAAATAAAATATTTTGGACATTGAAAGACATGACACCTTCTTGAAGACCTTACTTGAGGGAAAAGTCAAAGGGAGGCGAGCAAGAGGTAGGCAGAGATACAAGTGGAACAGTAACATCAAAAGATGGACATGTTACAGTCTAGCAGAGTGCACCACCAAGACGAGACAGGGGATGTTGAAGATCCGCTGCAGCCAACCTTCGTTGTGGAGACGGCACTTGATGATGATGTAGATGGGGAAAAGGGAGAGGCAGGAAGTAAGGTAGACAGGGTTATACGGGGCCAAAGCGACAAAGAGGAAAGGATAGAGTCGAGAGGCGTAGATATCGCGATCCAACAAATCAACCATGACGCAACTAAGGTGCTTAGAGGAATGGAAATTATAATAGCTATACCAGAGACACATAGAAACAAGGACATGTTTACAAGAAGACATATCGATCCTTGTAGAACTAATAGGGTTTATTTTCTTGGGAATCTCATGTTGATAGAATTCTCACTAGAAATGTATCACAAGTAGGTTTTATTTTCTTGGGAATCTCATGTTGATAGAATTCTCACTAGAAATATATCACAAGTAGGTTTTATTTTCTTGGAAATCTCATGTTGATAGAATTCTCACTAGAAATGTATCACAAGTATGTTTTATTTTCTTGGGAATCTCATATTGCTAGAATTCTCACTAGAAATGTATCACACGTAGGTTTTATTTTCTTGGGAATCTCATGTTGATAGAATTCTCACTAGAAATGTATCACAAGTATGTTTTATTTTCTTGGGAATCTCATGTTGATAGAATTCTCACTAGAAATATATCACAAGTAGGTTTTATTTTCTTGGGAATCTCATGTTGATAGAATTCTCACTAGAAATGTATCACAAGTATGTTTTATTTTCTTGGGAATCTCATATTGCTAGAATTCTCACTAGAAATGTATCACACGTAGGTTTTATTTTCTTGGGAATCTCATGTTGATAGAATTCCCACTATTGTACGCTAGAAAACAAGTACTTCTCAAGGAGAGTTTTCTTGCTGAACTCATACATCGTTATTTATCTTAATATATCCTACGTTTCCGTGCTTTTCTTTGACTGGCCACGCTAATTATATGTAAAGTTAACCAATGATCCATCACATCAGTCAAGAGAAGTGAGGCTATGTGAGATAGCATGCATGTCACATCAGTCAAGAGAAGTGAGGCTGTGTGAGATAGCACGCATGTCGCATCAGTCAAGAGAAGTGAGGCTATGTGAGATAGCACGCATGTCGCATCAGTCAAGAGAAGTGAGGCTATGTGAGATAGCACGCATGTCGCATCAGTCAAGAGAAGTGAGGCTATGTGAGATAGCACGCATGTCACATCAGTCAAGAGAAGTGAGGCTATGTGAGATAGCACGCATGTCGCATCAGTCAAGAGAAGTGAGGCTATGTGAGATAGCACGCATGTCGCATCAGTCAAGAGAAGTGAGGCTATGTGAGATAGCACGCATGTCGCATCAGTCAAGAGAAGTGAGGCTATGTGAGATAGCACGCATGTCGCATCAGTCAAGAGAAGTGAGGCTATGTGAGATAGCACGCATGTCGCATCAGTCAAGAGAAGTGAGGCTATGTGAGATAGCACGCATGTCGCATCAGTCAAGAGAAGTGAGGCTATGTGAGATAGCACGCATGTCGCATCAGTCAAGAGAAGTGAGGCTATGTGAGATAGCACGCATGTCGCATCAGTCAAGAGAAGTGAGGCTATGTGAGATAGCACGCATGTCGCATCAGTCAAGAGAAGTGAGGCTATGTGAGATAGCATGCATGTCACATCAGTCAAGAGAAGTAAGGCTATGTGAGATAGCACGCATGTCGCATCAGTCAAGAGAAGTGAGGCTATGTGAGATAGCACGCATGTCGCATCAGTCAAGAGAAGTGAGGCTATGTGACTTCTACATGTCTATCCTGGAGAAGTACTTGGCAAATATTGTACATAGAACCCCGGCTTTTTGTGTGGAAGCAACCGACTCTTATTGTGACGATTTACAAGACTGTGTCATATCCTTGTGCATATGTAGTTGTTCATGGTTACATACACTTATTGCTAAATGACTCACTTATTGATCTGAGGAACATCTTAATGTAGGTCACTAAGATGGAGTCCCTTAACCTGCCTCACTTTCTAATTACAATTGTTGCTCTGTAGCAAATTGTAACTATTACTGGGTTAGAGAAAACAACACATATCGTGCACCTGGCAAGGATACGAGCACGGGGCTGCCCACAAATTACGTCAATCCGCCGAGGTCGGATGTGTGCGGTCCGTTGGCGCAAATAAAACGGCGACACATTCTCTGGACTACATCCTGCTACAAGAGAGATCCTGCGAGGGATTGCGACACATTCTCTGGACTTCATCCTGCTACAAGAGAGATCCTGCGAGGGATTGCGACACATTCTCTAGACTTCATCCTGCCAGTTATCTAGGAAAATATACATATCATAATAAAGAAACTCAAAATGCGTAAAGGACTGACTTCATTGTACTCGTGTTATCCCATATGTACTCTGTCTCTCTCAACAGATAACACCACCTGCAGAGAGTGCTACACATAGCACATAATCTTGCAGCTTCAAGCAATAAGTCCCAGAATCTCCGAAAAATTCCACTTTATAAACCAGACGTCGCGACCGGTATTGGAACCGACGATCTCTTGAACATAAAGCGAACGGATTAACCATTGCGACAGAGCGATTCCTATCATCATCATACCATGTGTATCTCTATGTAAAATTATTTGTCGGTTTTCTGTCTTTTGTCCTGATGAAAGCTTTCTAATAGTAACGTCGTCTTTATCTCGTTGCAAGTATATGTTTATAAAATTTGAGTAATACTTTTACCAATTTCCGTACATCATACCCCCCGCAGCATTGTATATTCTTCTTCTTGATGTACGATTACAGTATAGTCTTTCTGGTGTCCATTTGTTCTGCTCTTATACTTAATTGTACGCTGTTTCTATTTAAATCTGTAGTAGGCAAAATATGGTTGGCCGGCCTAATCCGCACGCGAAACCATTTTCTTTCTCCCTGCCAGGCCGACCTAAAATTACATTATTAAATGGCCGAAGAGTTCAGAAAACACTAACTGGATCTCGAAAGGACAAAAAAAAAATGTGAACACAAAAACGTGTTTCCACCCAAAATCACAAAAATAAGCCCAATCTAAACAGTTGCTCACCTCTATTCAAAACGATTCTACAGCGCATTCTTTTATAACACATTTCTGTTATTAAATACATATTTTGTCTGTCTGGACCAAGTTGTTATAACGGGATTCAACTATATATGTTTTTAAAAAAAATCTTTCCACCCACTTGGTTAATTTACCCTTGACTTTTATGTTGCTGTTATCATAAACAATCGTATATTGTTTTTGTTCTAGAAATTCAATCTGATTGTGTCTTCTTGTAGATTCATCTGATACTTTTCATTCAACCACGCCCCCGGGACTTGAACATTGTCTACCAGATCCTGGGCACACAACCCTTATTCATGAATAACTTAATGATGTATTGTATTTCATTGTATATTTTGTGATGAGTCAGACAGTTTATAATCACCGATAATATTTTCTGTAAAAGGCATTGTATGCTGTTCAGATATACCTGGAATAAAGGTGATCTAGACATAACCTAGAGGTGACTTGGGGAATAATGAGACCCGGAACTTAACGGGGACAATCATATGCTCCAATACTGACATTGGAAATAGTCAAATCTTGTTACAGTGGAACTCTCTATAGTTCTTGTATAACAAATGTACCTATTAACAACACTTTTGAAAATCCCCAATTGTATTTATTCTTTATTGTTTTGTGCTGTATATAGCGAACTTCTGTTATTACATACATATTTTATCGGGTCGGTCCAAGTTGTTACAATGATATTTAACTATTTAGAAACTTGATTCAGACCCATGACGCCCGTGTGTTGCCGGGGCCCGAAAGGGGAGCAAAGAATAACAACACTGTTTACCTTCCACGCATGTCGTAAAAGGCGACTAAGGAGGTTATGGGATGGAGTTGGCTGCCCCATCCCATATAGGGTCAGTGATCCAAAGCCAGGCTGAAGTCGGATGTGTCAGGCCGAAAGGCGCAGATATCACAACAATGCTGTAAATCATGACACAACGCATTCCGTTCTCCGGACTACATCCTGCTAATCTGCAGGAGTTTGAGAACGAACGCGGAAGAAGAAGAAGACCGATGAAATGTGTATGTAATAACAGAAGATGGTTATATATAGCACAAACAATAAAAAATAAATATTGGGGACGTTGAAAAGTGTTTTTAAAAACGAAAGTGCGTTATAAAGGGATGCGTTATAGAGGGCCACTATTGTATTATATAGGATTATAGAAATTGAGAATTAATAAAGCAGCAAAAATTATTTTAAAATTAGTTAAACTTTTCAAGCAAACATAAATTTGAAAAGAGTGAAAAAACAACAAGTAAAATCAAACCAGAAATTGGAAATAAGCAATGTGGATTTGTGGAAGGCAGAGGCACGATCAACGCCGTATACATCTTGAGAACAGTAATAGAAAAAATGATTAAAATTAACAGAGATTTTAATTTGTGATTTATTGACTATGCTAAGACGAAACACTAACGAAACCAAATATTCCCAGACAAAATATACCAGATAAAATATCCCAAGACAAAATATACAGGACAACAAATTACAGACAAAATATACAGGACAAAATATTACAGACAAAATATTCCCAAGACAAAATATACAGGACAAAAAATTCGCGACAAAATATTCCCAAACAAAATATACAGGACAAAATATCCACAGGACTGAATACAAAGATAATATATAAAATATTTCATGCAAGCTGTATAGACATTAATGAACAATATAACTAGTAAATAATTATAATAACGTCTTCAAATGATATGAATTTCCTTGTAAATGATGAACAATAAATTAATTTCTTTGATAGGGTTAATTTTCTTTCTTTCTTGTCTAGCCATGTATGTCGTAAGGTTGCACGGCAGCCGAAGATTCCTGATCGTTGCTATTTGTGATGCTTCTGTGGTATTTAGATTTGTCTGTGGAAATGTTTTTGATGTTATCGATCCACCTACATCTAGGACGACCTTTCGCGTTATATCCGGATATATCCCTGTTGTATGCTGCCGCTGGGAGTTGATTTAGGTACATTCTTGTTAGATGGCAGAACCACTTTATCTTTTGTCTCTCTCTATATTGCAAGACTCAGTGCCCACCATTTTTATTATTCTCTCTGTGTGATTATCCATTGTGTTTTGGAAAAACAACATCAGTGTTGGAGTGAAAATCAAACTGTATAAGTCGCTGGTTGTTTCTGTTGTGTTTGCACGGTTGTGAGAGTTGGACACTCACCGCGGACATGGAGAGAAGATTACAGGCTTTCGAGTACAAATGCTACAGACGAATTCTACTAATTTCCTATATTGAACATAAGACCAATGTGAACGTAAGAAATAAAGTAGAGATGTGTGCAGGTGTTCAGGAGCCATTGCTTTCAATAGTGAAACGACGATAACTAGCATGATTTGGAAATGTATGCAGGCACGATTCCGTGTCAAAATCAATACTACAGGTAACTGTCGAGGGTGGAAGAAGCAGGGGAGGTTAATAAAGACATGGACAGACAACATCAAGGAATGGACAGGGCTAGATATTTCCACACTCATCAGCATCGCTGAGGATAGAATTCGCTGTAGGATTCTGTGTGCTGAGACATCCAATGTGGTACCCCTACCACTCTGAAGGGTTACGGGTTGATTGATTGATTTTTATTATGGTGTCGTTGTTTATCTCTACGTATTATTCCCGCAGTCTTCTATGGTATTTTATCTCGCATACCGTGATTTTTCTCTCTAGTTCTTTTGTCAGAGTCCACGTCTGACATTGGTGACACAGAGTTTGTATAACAATCTAGTTGATAAATGTGCGCTTGGTTGTCATTTCTATATGTTTGCAGGTAAATACTCGCGTCTGTTCGTTGGTTATATCTATATGTTTATGTGTAAGTTGTGGCGTCGGTTGGTTATATCTATATGTTTTTGTGTAAGTTGTGGCGTCGGTTGGTTATATCTATATGTTTGTGTGTAAGTTGTGGCGTCGGTTGGTTATATCTATATGTTTGTGTGTAAGTTGTGGCGTCGGTTGGTTATATCTATGTTTGTGTGTAAGTTGTGGCGTCGGTTGGTTATATGTTTATGTGTAAGTTGTGGCGTCAGTTGGTTGGTTATATCTATATGTTTGTGTGTACGTTGTGGCGCCAGTTGGTTGGTTATATCTACATGTTTGTGTGTAAGTAGTTGCGTCAGTTGGTTTGTTATTTCTATATGTTTGTGTGTAAGTAGTTGCGTCAGCTGGTTGGTTATATGTTTCTGTGTAAGTTGTGGCGTCAGTTGGTAAAGGACCACATTTGCTTTCTGTCAGCGTGTCTCTATCTCTCGTTCAATTTTTAAGTCTTCTGCAAATATACTTCCAATGTATCTAAATTCTTGTATTTGTTTTAGAGTGTTATCTTCCAATTGTATATTTTAGAGCAGGGGTGGGCAAACTCTTTGTTCAGAGGGTCACATTGAAAATTGTAAAGTTAGTGGAGGGCCGCATATAATATTATGTATATATTTATTTAGAATTCTCGGTTACAATTCTATCAATATTACTATTTAAATGATGTTAAATTGGGAAAAAAATAGTGTATATTTAATATATATGAAAGTCGAATTAAAATTCCAATAGATTTCTGCGTAATATTAATGGAAAAAAATCATTTGTGACGATCGTTCGTTTATTTAAAAATGTGTTTGAGGGCCGCATAATATCAAATGGCGGGTCGCATGCGTCCCGCGGGCCGATGTGACATAGTTTGCCCATCCCTGTTTTAGAGTGGAATCTTCCAATGTATCTAAATTCGTGTATTTGTTTTAGAGTGTTATCTTCTAATTGTATGTTTAACGCTTCTGATGTCCGACTAATTTTCATTGCTTCAGTTTTTGTATTGTTTATTGGGTTAACTCATAATCATCATCAGGTGCTATGCCGGCTGACGTAGGCGATCATGGCTCTCCACAGCTCTCTGTCTCCAGTATTATGTATCAAACTCGCTGTTGTTTCCCTGCCGTGCCAGGTTGTCATACTGTCTTATACATTCTCACATTGTCGCCCTCTGTCTCTGTTTCCTTCAATCTTTCCTGTTGTGACTATGTTCTCCAAACCTCCTTGTCTCATGAAGTGGCCAAAAAATGAAGATTGTCTTTTTCTTATATTATTGATTAAGGTCCGTTTCGCATTTGACTCTTTCAACAACTCTACATTAGTTTTTCTGTAGGTCCATGGTATTCTCAGCATTCTTCTATAGAAGCACATCTCTATTGCCTCTAATTTCCCACTTTCCAGTTTGTTTATTGTCCAAGACTCGCACCCATATGTTAGTATAGGAGTGATATAGCACTGCAGAACTCTCTTTCTCACCTCTAATGACATGTCATATTACACAATATATTTTTCATTCTTCTGAATGTTTTTTTTGTCTGTCCTATTCTGCTTCTTATTTCGTATTTGTTGAACTTCTTCCATCTGCTGTAATTGTTGTACCTAAATATTTGAATTGGTGGATCTGTTTTAATACTATATCATTCACTTTGATCTTGCAAGGTGTTGTATTTTGTTTTCTTTGAAATAACCACTTGCTTCTGTTTTTTATAATTAGGAAGAGACCTTTCTCTTTACTTTCTGTGACTACTACATTAATTAAATCTTGATTCAATTACTTCTTCACTTTTTGCAATCAGAACAGTGTCATCCGCATATCTCAGTTATGCCTACTTCAGTATGTCGCCATGACTTTTTTCTTGGGAGAATAATGTGGTAGTTTCCCTTTGCTTTCCACATCCATATGGGGTATATCCATTTATATCTGCTACCTTTGACAATACTTTTATGTCGGGACAAATGGGTGCCCCGCTCTGCCCAGTTGCAGAACTACTACTTATACCGGTGACTATCGGTGGCTTCCTTGTTCGCGCCTAGCGAACATCATGACGGCACCATTGACGTCTAAATTCCAACTACCCTCCAGGAATATTCAAATTTACTCAATAGAAAACACAAGGAATTTTCTGCACATTTCAGTTGTTAGCCAATCACTTAAAAAAAACCCACATAATACGATATTAAATAATTATTATGTGAGATATTATAAATATTATAAACCAGTAGGATTATAATCCTTAAGCGAATTGGATTAACTACATATCATTAATGATCACAACACATGCTATGATTTTTAAAAAGTTGATAGACTGTTCAACCATTGTTTTGAAAGCATTGTCGAGATGTCGGTATATTTTTCGTTTCTTTGTTGTTGCTTGACCAATGACAATCTGGCTTCTCAAAAGTGCAGATGTATGTTTTTGTTGTTGTAACTTCCGGGCAAGTCTTGCTGCTGTTGGATGAGATATGTCCGCCATTGAATTGAATGCACTGTGCCAACATTCAACAGCTTTTTTTTCTTCTTGGCAGTCAACACAACTGTGTTGATTCCAAAGGCTCATTGTAAATCGAGGATGCGAACGGCAACCACGACGAATCTTTCCAGTGTAGAAATCTTCTAAGTGATCGATGAGGAAATTCATATCTGAGAAACTATCAATATTGGTGAGTTGTTCGAAAACAGTAGTGTTGAACTCCCCAAATATCTTCCTTATCTACGGGTCTAACATGTACAGCTTAACAATCACCTGAACAGAATACAGCCACAAGACACTCCAGGGTACCGGCTGTGCTCTCATCTCTATGAAACTATCGACCACCACCTTTTTTTAATGTTCAGTATTTGATGGCCTCAGATAATTCTTTTCATTCCAAGACCAGATAATTGTAACAGAACAATAGCTCACACACAAACACATGCATATATCACACAGTGGCATTGGGTCAAAGAGTATGGGCCCACGGACCGCTGGATCAGCAACCAACCACTTACAGGTCTGCACATAAATAATACAATTCATGAGCTTTTTATGACATATTTACTTTCTGTTGAGAGGTCTTACTGTATAAAGGAAAGGTTGAGTCGTGGCCATTGGCATCACTACATGCCTTTTAGCTGAATTAATGTGGACTCCGTTGGTTATGTTTTTGATTATTGTTGGGATTTTGATTGATCGCTATGTACATACTTGGAGTCGCATGCCAAAAATAGCCAAGACCAACCAATAGATTTCACGCAAATAGGACATTAGTTCATATTTTCGTTTTAGTTGACAGGTCTCCTATTATATCGATCGGTCACGGTTTAGCGTTGTTAAAATTTAAAAAAATTGAACAGAAAGGATCAGGGGATGTGGGCAACTGAAGAATCGGGACGTAGATTAATGTGATGACTTTGAACTTTTGACATTGGTTGTGTTCTATTGTTGCCTGGTACACATAAGATCCTAAAATTTGTTCTCAGTGTCAACCTTCTATGGTTGTGTTCTATTGTTGCCTGGTGCACATAAGATCCTAAAATTTGTTCTCAGTGTCAACCTTCTATGGTTGTGTTCTATTGTTGCCTGGTACACATAAGATCCTAAAATTTGTTCTCAGTGTCAACCTTCTATGGTTGTGTTCTATTGTTGCCTGGTACACATAAGATCCTAAAATTTGTTCTCAGTGTCAACCCTCTATGGTTGTGTTCTATTGTTGCCTGGTGCACATAAGATCCTAAAATTTGTTCTCAGTGTCAACCTTCTATGGTTGTGTTCTATTGTTGCCTGGTGCACATAAGATCCTAAAATTTGTTCTCAGTGTCAACCTTCTATGGTTGTGTTCTATTGTTGCCTGGTGCACATAAGATCCTAAAATTTGTTCTCAGTGTCAACCTTCTATGGTTGTGTTCTATTGTTGTCTGGTGCACATAAGATCCTAAAATTTGTTCTCAGTGTCAACCTTCTATGATTGTGTTCTATTGTTGCCTGGTGCACATAAGATCCTAAAATTTGTTCTCAGTGTCAACCTGCTTTGGTTTGTGTCTCATTTTGTGAACAAATAAATACAGTTTATCCAAATGAACAGAAATAGATATTCGTGTTAGCAAATTAAAAGAATAAAGCAAACCAACAACACGACACGTTGTTTTATCGTTTTATTTTGGTAACACGAATACCTATCTCTGTTCATTTTGATATTTTCTCTGAGTTACCTCAGCTTCCATTTCCAGTTTCGGTTTGTTACCCGACATGTGAACTTTATCTCTTATACCGTATTTTATACAGTATCTATCTGTCTGTCTGCTAAACCCTTTGTTGCCTTTCAACTTCATGGGTAGAAGAGTTTTCTGAAGACGGCCCGCGTGTGTGCAGCGTATATTGTAGAATTTGTCGCCTCTTCTATTTCGGTGGTCCATCGTTTTCGTGGTCGGTCTCTAGATCTGCCTTCACTGTATCTTGATGTTACCAATCCAGGATTGTATCGCTTCTTCTCCTCCAACTCTCGACTGTCCCTTGAAAAATATACTTCTAATGTGAGTTGTGTCTCGTAACATGTATAAACAAAACATGTTTACGGAGATACTTTTACAGGCCTTTGTATACAAATGTTAGGGACGAATTCTGCGCATCTCATATAGAGAACATAAAACAACAGAGAAGGAAGTGATGGAGATTGTGAGAATGCCATAGAGGAGAGAACATTACGGATTAAACTGTCTTCTGTATGCTTTTATGCTATAGTGAAGCGATGATTACAGATTAAGATAGTATGCTATAGTGGAACGATATTTGCGGATTAACAAAGTATGCTATAGTGAAGCGATGATTACGGATTAAGATATTATGCTATAGTGGAACGATAATTACGGATTAAAATAATATGCTAAAATTGGCATCATATACTTTTTAGGACGCAGCCATCAACCCAGTTTTTTTTTTGGCTGTAGTGATTTTATAGGGAATATAAATGTGTTCAATAGTTTGACATTGCTTTCTGAACGGCCCGGATGCACAATTGTCTGTGGTGGAACATGTTATAGTGGAGTATGCTATAGTGGAAAGATAATGATGTATTAATATAGTGTGGAATAGTGGAGAGAATGGTGGCGGCGGAGAGGATATCGTGTAGGATAGTACAATGGAGGAAGATACATTGGAATCTCTTTATAACGCATCCTTCTATAACACATTTACCTTTTGACAATACTTTTCAAAATTCCCAATTATATATATTCGTTGTTTGTACTGTATATAGCGAATTTCTGTTATTACAAAATTTGTCGGTCTGGAGAATGTTGTTATACCGGGATTTTACTGTATAATGCTGTTGTGGAGAGAATTATGGTGGAAGAGAGGATGATGTAGTGAAAGATGGTGAGAGAGAAAATATCGTGGAAGGTAGAACGATGAAGGATGCACATATGAGTTGTTGGGGCCCGAAAGGTGAGCTAAGATTAGCATCAGTTTATCTTCCATGCACGTCATAAGAGACGACTAAGGATTTTTTTTGGTTTGGGTTGGCTGCTGTTCAATCTCATATAAGATCAGTGAATCAGAGGCCGCGCTGAAGTCAGATGTCGTACCGAAAGGTTTTCCGTTCTCCAGAATACATCCTGTTATTCTAGAGGAATAAGAACATAGAAGATAATGGAGGAACATATGTCATATAGGAGAGAACGATAGTGAGATATCACTGTAAATATATCTGTGAGACTGACAAAGTGTGTTGTATAAGCTTATTACAGGTATTTACTAACGCTGTTACCTGTTTATCATAAAGATATCAATCATATAAACGTGTTACAAGTAGGTATACAATGTGTTTCGTGTTTTCTATCACTCCTGTGATAGTTGTTACAGGTAGTATTCACATCTACAACATCTCACTTGCTTTAGGTATTCGATTTGTTGATTTATCCTCTTCGAACACCGACCATGCCCATAGGTGCCCAGATCTCCGCTTCAGTAAATCTCTCAGGGTATAACTGCTGATGGTTTCAGGTTCGTGTTGGTTCACTGCCTTTTTGAAATCTTTGTTAGCATATGTCATTCATACTACACGTTTAGCACATGTCATTCATACTACACTTTTAGCACATGTAATTCATATTACACTTTTAGTTCATATTACACTTTTAGTTCATATTACACTTTTAGCACATGCCATTCATGCTACACTTTTAGCACATGTCATTCATATTACACTTTTAGTTCATATTACACTTTTAGCACATGTCATTCATACTACACTTTTAGCACATGTCATTCATACTACACTTTTAGCACATGTCATTCATACTACACTTTTAGCACATGTCATTCATACTACACTTTTAGTATATGACATTCGTGGCATACTTTTATGTGACATGTCATTTAAACCAGAATAGACAACTTATCACGCAGTTAGCTCCCCCCCCACCCCTTCATGGAAATACTTTATGGAGATACTACATCATTTAAAATATAGAAGATAGAAAAGTTGATGCTAAGAAAAGATCGGTGGGACTTATTGAACAACTCAGTTGTCTAGAGCATTACATGGATATACTGCCCTGGTCATGCTGGGGTCAGAGGAAACGAGAGAGCCGATTTATTGGCGGGCAATGCGGCGATAGATGGCACAATGCTCAGAAGAGATAAAGCAGACTTAATAAAGGCAGTAATAAATTCATTTCAAGATGCAGATGATGTCAATGAGGTTGAGAACATACACATACAGAGAATGTTAGAAATGGGAGTATCTAGAGGTGAGGGGAGGAAAAGTAAATTTTTTGGAAAGTCCCGAAGATCACACAATCAACACCTGACCGGAACTCTGAGTCTACATACACTGGGATGGCTGCTGGAGCGGGGGGGGGGGCGGATCACTTATGGGAATGTCCCGCGTGCTGTGAAGCCAGTTATCAAGAAGACTACATCCTTTAATTTGTACAAGTATATTTTGCCTGTGCATAGCTAGACGTTTGTATTGTTGAATAAATTCAGTTAGATTCGTTGTCTTAAATTCAGTTTGTGTCATTGACTAAACTTCAGTCTGTTTTGTTGAATAAATTCAGTTAGATTCGTTGTCTTAAATTCAGTTTGTGTCATTGACTAAACTTCAGTTTGTTTTGTTGAATAAATTCAGTTAGATTCGTTGTCTTAAATTCAGTTTGTGTCATTGACTAAACTTCAGTTTGTTTTGTTGAATAAATTCAGTTAGATTCGTTGTCTTAAATTCAGTTTGTGTCATTGACTAAACTTCAGTTTGTTTTGATGACTATAATTTTGTGCATATCGATGGCTCAAATTCAGTTTGTATCGATGGCTCAAATTCGGTTTGTTTTGTCGAATTATTTAATTATTTCGTTGACTAAATTCAGTTTGTTTTGTCGAATTATTTAATTATTTCGTTGACTAAATTCAGTTTGTTTTGTCGAATTATTTAATTATTTCGTTGACTAAATTCAGTTTGTTTTTTCGAATTATTTAATTATTTCGTTGACTAAATTTAGTTTGTTTTTTCGAATTATTTAATTATTTCGTTGACTAAATTCAGTTTGTTTTGTCGAATTATTTAATTATTTCGTTGACTAAATTCAGTTTGTTTTGTACTAGCATCTGGAGATGTTTAGGGAGTTATATTTATAGATATATATAGACTGCTCTATTTAAATGTCTAATGAATATATTATGGTTAGGATTTCTTTATCTTGGGAATATCGAGTAATTGAATATTTATTTACAACATAGATTTAGCAATTTGTTGACAGTTACATGCACATAACAGTATAAATAATTAACAGGAAGTATTGTTATATATTCATTTGCTGTATTTTGTGATTTGTTGAGCTGCAAAAATAACAAGATATTGTGATTCGTGTTTTAGACTGAAAAAGTTTTTGACTTCTCTGTGTTTAGTAAAGGTTGTATTTTGAAGATGATAGTTTCGCGCGTGTTTAAGTGGAGCTCTCCAGTGCGGTAGAATAGTAATTGACAATGAAATGTGGTTATAATTAGAAACATTCAAGAAATGATAATCTGATTTGGAGGTCGATTGTTGGAATTTCGTGATCGAAGAGATCATGTCGATGATGATGGAGAGAACGAGGGAGATGGAGGGTGAGGAGAGAAGATCGAGCGTGAGTAGCTATGAGGATTACGAGGAGCGACTTCCCAAAAAGATTCAAGTTAGTGTAAGTAATGTTTTCTGTCATTGTTTAAAGTCATTGTGACCGTCGATGTTATTACTGTTCGCTTTCTATTATATGTTTTAATTTTGTTTCAATTGTCTGTCTTGATAAAGGATTATGGCCGAAACGTCGATTGTGTGTGTCATTGTGTGTGGTATCTAGTGTTAGCAAAACTTTGTTATCCTTTTCCTGGATTTACCTGTTGGATTTTAGTTTTGCGCAGTAAGTACAATTTTTCGATTAAGTAATGTTTTGTTTTGTTTTCTTATATAGATAACTTCTGTGTTTTAGTTCAGTTGTAAGTGGTGCTGCCTGGTGACTAGCCAGATGGCATAGGTTTAATTCTCCGGTTTCACTGCTAACATCGCAAGGCAATATAAGAATCCTATGTCGACCCAGCATAATAACTTAAATGTGTACTTCGAGGTAGCTTCAAAAAACTTCCTTCAATAGTCTACTAGCGTTTGAATGAAAGATTGTTATTGAGATTAAAGTGTTAAAGTTGGTAATAGCCTTGATGAAAGGACATGTCAGATGTAACCTTCACATATACTCACGAAGAGAAGATACGGATGTTTGTGTGTTGTGCTAGTTGCATCGTCGGAGTTGAAAATGTCCGTAAGTGAAAAACGTACAAATGTCAAATTTTATGTTTTGCTTGGGAAGTCACAATCAGAGACACTAACATTGCTTAATAAAGCATATGGTGATAATGTCTAAGAGATACAATCAGAAGATAAAGACAAGAAAAATAGAGAACAGACAGTTGGATTATGCTGTATGACAATTCGCCGGCACATCAATAAAACACGGTGATTACATTACAAAAGCCTCCATATTCTTATAGCAGGTCGTGTTACTGTCACAGTCTCCACCGTGTTGGATATTCTCTGACAGTTTAGTTATTTATACGATATATTCTGCCAGTCTTGCACCGGCTGATTTTTTTTCTAATTCCTTCGACTGAAATCGACACTGAAAGGACAACGATTCAAGGTTGTAGATGCCGTTATCACCGATGCGACACACCAGCCGAGAGAGGGAGGTGTCAATGAATGGGTTCCACAAATGTTTCCAGCAATTATATGCATGTTGGCAAAAATGTGTAGTTGCCGAAGGGAAATACTTGGAAGGAAATTAATTTAGTGTAGATAATTATATTGTTACTTATTTCTATATAATCTACTAATTCTACTGTTATTTATTTCTATATAATCCACTAATTCTATTATTCTATATGATCCACGTATTCTATTGTTACTTATTTCTATATAATCCACCTCCGCCGAAGACGGATGTGTTGGGCCATTGGCACAAATAAAACGGCAACTCGACGCATTTCCATTCTCTGGGCTACATCCTGCTGGAAATCTAATAGGACCATGGTCCTGCCACAAGAGAGATCCAGCGGGAGTTTGAGAATGAACGCTGAAGAAGAAGAATATAATCCACCAAGTCTATTGTTACTTATATATATATATATATATATATATATATATATATATATATATATATATATATATATATATATATATATATATAATTCACTATTCTATTGTTACTTATTTCTATATAATCCACTAATTCTATTGGTACTATTTCTATATAATCCTCTAATTTCTGGAACTTTTTGAAACTACATAGTAGAATAGGTGATCTTATTCTTTGCTCCCTGAAAGTCCGGCCCCTGTTGTTAAAAAAACCCACAACTTTCGTTACTGTATGTTTTTCTGTGAAGGAGTGCAGGAAGGCTTTCTATCGGCTGTGGAAATAAAGGCCGATTTGTTATAGCAGACGCCGCGACATGTACAGGAAGGTTTTTGATTGTACCTCCGAAAGAAAATATCCTGTTCCAACCGTAGATTGAACCCTGGACCCCAAGGATCTGAGAACAAGGTCGTTGTTACGCGAGCGAAATTGTGGTTGATTAACGGAGCCTTTATTCCCCGTAAGTAGCGTTAAATGGACACTATTCCCCATAAGTAGCGTTAAGTGGACATTATTCCCCGTCAGTAGCGTTAAGTGAACATTATTCCCCGTAAGTAGCGTTAAGTGAACATTATTCCCCGTAAGTAGCGTTAAGTGGACATTATTCCCAGGCAGTAACGTTAAGTGAACATTATTTCCCCGTAAGTAGCGTTACGTGGACATTATTCCCAGGCAGTAACGTTAAACATTTTCGTGGACAGGCCTCATAAAGGACCTACAAAAATAAATGTATATTGAGCACACCATTAGTTACATATACAGCGACAACAAAATACATCTCACCCAATATCAGCTTAAATAATACTGTATTTAAACGCAGTTCAGAAACCCTAGGGTCTAATGGTGACCTAAACTCAGACTTCCGCCGAAAACGGATGTGTCGGGCCAGTGCCGCAAATAAAACGGCGACACAACGCATTTCCATTCTCTGGACTACATTCTGCTGGAAATCTTGTAGGACCATTGTCCTGCTATAAGAGAGAATCAGCGGGAGTTTGAGAATGAACGCTGAAGAAGAAGAAGGCATACTGACTGCTGCATATGCAGTGACGTTTATTATTGCACATACGAGTGACAACTCATACAATTGACAAAACATACAACAATTTGACCAATCAAGTACTTTTTAGACGATACGCCTTTGAATGCAATGTTACTTGACAATAACATGTGTACTGTAATATCTAAAATTAAACCCCACTTATTTGCAATGGACCAAGAACTTATAATAATTTCGCCGACACGCACAATCCAGAGCAGGTATGGACTAAATTCCCCAGTGTTCATTCCCCAGTTGAGGCGGAAATTTTTTTCAGACTGCAACAGCTCCCAGGTCGACCCAGCCTTAAATGGGTACCGGGTTAATCCGGGAAGTAAAAACTGCGAGGGAGAGGAGATGGCTACCGCCCTCATCTGCAGAGCCTCTGAAATGTGAGATCGCTAACATCTCACAACCCTACGGCATTAATAAATGTTATGGGTTACTTTACTTTTATGGACTAAATTATAAAAGTAATTTTACATAGGATAAAATCAAATATTGCATGCCAAATATCTTTGCAATAAAACAGACAGTTTCTGAGATATTCGATTGAAAGTGAGATTACTAATTTATAAACGGGCTATACATAAATATTTCCTCGGTCTAGACCCATTTGTTATATAGAGATTCCGGTCTAGCATATATAGATTCCAGTGTAGCATATATAGATTCCAGTGTAGCATATATAGATTCCAGTGTATCATATAGAGATTCCAGTGTATCATATAGGGATTTCAGTATATTATATAGAGAATTCAGTGTATCATATAGAGATTCCAGTGTGCCATATCGAGATTCCAGTGTGCCATATCGAGATTCCAGTGTCAATCTATCTATAGCACATTCTTTTATATCAGATTTCCCTATTAAGAACTGATCAATATCCTCAAAATATATTTATTCTTTATTGTCTACTGTATATAACGAATTTCTGTTATTACATATTTCATCGGTCCAGACCAAGTTGTTATATTGAGATTCCACTGTATCATGCTAGTTAGTCGAGAGGTCGTCATCATTGCACGCATGGCACATCTACAGGTGCTCCAATCTCCCCATGAGTGTATCCGCAATTACACGACTACTGACAGTTCTAGTTCTCCGTTGGTTGACAAACATTGTTTGCAGTCCGTGATAACTTTAATGTGAACACGCCTCATATGGGTAGTTGACAAACATTGTTTACGGTCCGTAATAACTTTAATCTGAACACGCTCACATATCAAGCTTGGCTCCTTTATTCTGTACATGGAATCATCACCATCATCATTTTATTAATTTGGTCGGATTGTGCAGTTTCTTTTAAAGAGTTCAATTTGTCGAAGAGGTCCATTGCCCTGCCACTCGATACTCGTTGCAGAACCTACGAATATGTCCGGGGTATGTGTGTGCGTGCGCGTGTGTGTGTGTGTGGCGCGCGATGATCATTATTGTTATTTTGCCGTTAGATTTTCATCCTCATTACATTATACTGTTTTAATCGTCCTTCGTTAATTATACAGTTCTGTTGCCTCATCGGGTTCATCCTTCAAAAGTTATGCTATGTGAATTTTCCAATGGTTTTCATTGGCTGTGGGCACAAAGTATACACACAGTGACGAATGAAAATCACATTAAAAAAATGAGATTTAAATATTACCGCATTTCGCTCGGCGGACCCAGGGTTAGCAAATAACCAAGATCCCAAAAGTAATTCATCGTGTTGTACCATGGAAACAGAAATACCGCTGCTTTTGGCAAACACTTTTGGGATCGTGTCCGTGAATGTTGGAGACTGCAGATGAAATGAAAATCGACTGCAAAAAGCATAAGCAATATCTCCAACAACTCTGCGGCGCCCACACATGCAGCGGCCTTGTCGACGCACAGTGACGCTAGTCAGTTCGGCAGAAGCATTGGAGGAGCGGCAATGTAGATGTTACGAAATGGGTAGATGTTATGGGGAAAAATAAATGTCGAGCGTTAGTCTCCGTAAGGATAAAATATTGAGTGCAATAAGAGGGCAGCACAGCGCCAGAGAGCAGCGCCATGTGCAAATAAAACGGGAAAACGTTTCAAGGAAACCGGAGTTGAAGTATTGCTGAGACAAGCTTCTAGGTACCTGTGATCCCAGCCCGGTCCCAGCTCTACCGTCGAGTTTTTTCTATACCGGGATCATGCTCGTGGAGAGAAAAGGTTCAGTACCCGATGGGCACAGGCACAATACACGAAATGTGACAAGGTTTGTTCAGCTCGAGAACAAGTCTCTAGTCCCAAGTGCTCAGAAACGTGTGCAGAGATTTAAACTTGGATGAATGTTTACGACGTTGGTGAATGACACTTCGGCACACACAAAAAAAAAAAAATTCCGGGTCCAACTCTTTTGCCAAGTTTTTTCAAAATCGGAACCAAGCTCGTGGATGAGGAAAGGTTCTGTATCCGATGGGTACATGCGCAATACTTCTAATTACACGAAACAAGCTCACTGGCGGCGAAACATCTGTGTGAGATAGACGTGAACGACAACCGTCTTGGCGTATAGTCAATACACATTCGCCGCCTGTCGACAGATATCTGTCACACGCCAGGGAAGCCCGCCCGAATTAAGGCTCGCCGAATACGGCTGTGCCGGACCACTGACACAATTCAAACGGCGGCAAAATGTTATATATTCTATTGCTATATTTTGTGATTTGGTGAGCTGCAAAAATAACAAGATATTGTGATTCGTGTTTTAGACTGAAAAAGTTTTCAGTCCCATTTTACTCCCATTCTCTGACTACATCCCGCGGAAATCTAGCCAGACCATTGCCCTGCAACAGGAGAGATCCAGTGAAATCTAGCCAGATTACTGTTCTGAAACAGGAGAGATCCAGTGAAATCTAGCCAAATTACTGTTCTGAAACAGGAGAGATCCAGTGAAATCTAGCCAGATTACTGTTCTGAAACAGGAGAGATCCAGTGAAATCTAGCCAGATTAGTGTTCTGAAACAGGAGAGTTCCAGTGAAATCTAGCCAGATTACTGTTCTGAAACAGGAGAGATCCAGTGAAATCTAGCCAGACCATTGCCCTGCAACATGAGAGATCCAGTGAAATCTAGCCAGATTACTGTTCTGAAACAGGAGAGATCCAGTGAAATCTAGCCAGATTAGTGTTCTGAAACAGGAGAGATCCAGTGAAATCTAGCCAGACCATTGCCCTGCAACAGGAGAGATCCAGTGAAATCTAGCCAGATTACTGTTCTGAAACAGGAGAGATCCAGTGAAATCTAGCCAGACCATTGCCCTGCAACAGGAGAGATCCAGTGAAATCTAGCCAGACCATTGCCCTGCAACATGAGAGATCCAGTGAAATCTAGCCAGATTACTGTTCTGAAACAGGAGAGATCCAGTGAAATCTAGCCAGACCATTGCCCTGCAACAGGAGAGATCCAGTGAAATCTAGCCAGATTACTGTTCTGAAACAGGAGAGATCCAGTGAAATCTAGCCAGATTAGTGTTCTGAAACAGGAGAGATCCAGTGAAATCTAGCCAGATTAGTGTTCTGAAACAGGAGAGATCCAGTGAAATCTAGCCAGATTAGTGTTCTGAAACAGGAGAGATCCAGTGAAATCTAGCCAGATTAGTGTTCTGAAACAGGAGAGTTCCAGTGAAATCTAGCCAGATTACTGTTCTGAAACAGGAGAGATCCAGTGAAATCTAGCCAGATTACTGTTCTGAAACAGGAGAGATCCAGTGAAATCTAGCCAGATTACTGTTCTGAAACAGGAGAGATCCAGTGAAATCTAGCCAGATTACTGTTCTGAAACAGGAGAGATCCAGTGAAATCTAGCCAGATTACTGTTCTGAAACAGGAGAGATCCAGTGAAATCTAGCCAGATTACTGTTCTGAAACAGGAGAGATCCAGTGAAATCTAGCCAGACCATTGCCCTGCAACAGGAGAGATCCAGTGAAATCTAGCCAGATTACTGTTCTGAAACAGGAGAGATCCAGTGAAATCTAGCCAGATCATTGTTCTGCAACAAGAGAGATACAGTGAATTCTAGCCAGACCATTCCACTGCAACAGGAGAGTTCCGGTGAAATCTAGCCATACCATTGTTCTGCAACAGGAGAGATCCAGTGAAATCTAGCCAGATCATTGCCATGCAAGAAGAGATCCAGTGAAATCTAGCCAGATTACTGTTCTGCAACAGGAGAGATCCAGTGTGAGTATGAGAATGACCGCAAACAAAATAACAAACAGTATCAAATTGTGTCATTTTATAAGGATGAGTCTCTATAACAATTATTGACGTAGGACTCTGTTTTTGTCTGCATAAACTGCACTCTCTAATCTTTTGTCATTCTAAAAATGTTTGTATTATTTCTATTTGACAGACTAGAAAGGAAGATAAGGAGAGAGAGAAGACTCTCCAGAAGAAGCTGGGGGAGTTGGTTACACAAATTCAACGATTGGAACGTCGTATTTCTTTGATGAAAACAGAGAATGATGCATTAGTAAGTACTCTGTCATGTGACGTATTCCTTCCAGAACGTTGTCTTCCCAATGAACTCTCTGAACCTCTCTCTGTCTTGTGCGATGTGGCTTGCATTTTCCAGCGATGTAGTCATGTTATCTTTAATGTCGTCAGTCCATCGTCTTCTTGGTCTGCCCTTTCTCCTCTACCCAGGTACTCTTCCCTTCATTATTTGTCTTTCCAAACAATGAATATTATACTAATTGCTACACCACAAGAACACAATCCTAGAGAAAAAGCTATATTAATCCATTGGAAATTTCTAGGCACAATATTCCCGTAGGTTGTCATTACTTTCGGGAAGTACTCTAGTAGAGTTAATGAGATTGGGTACTATGATCGCAGTCCAACCGCCGTTGAGCCAATTAGTGCCTACATGTGTGATTATTTCCCTTGTCTATGTTTATCAGTTTATGTTTCTCATTTGTTAAGTTAAATATAATTATATTTAGGGTTAGGATTAGTTATGTAAAACATAACTAACCCCTAACCCTAACCATAAAAAATGAATATTTCAATTAATTATTGATTATTTATTTATATAATATTTAGATCAATTAACCACACAATACGCAGGTATGCACTACTGGGAAACAAGAACGAAAACGGGAGTTGGACTGCGATCATAGTACCTGAAATTCAAATGTAACAGTCATGTAATTAGGTCAAGTTTGTAAGAGATATAGTTTAAATGATGCTCATGGACCAAGTCGTTTGAACACTTCGTTCTTACCACCACCATGGAGACTTGTGTTTTTACGTCAGTACACAAAAGGTGATGATGAGAACGGGGCTTTCAAACGATTTATTCTAAGGGCGTAGTTTTAAAATTATGTTTCTGGTCAAGTTAATACATGATCTGATTTTATTGTTATAAGTAAATGGGAGACTTCAGTAAAACTGTGTTCCATATTGGTAGATAATGCTGATGATGATGGCAACATGATCCTATAGCTGTGAGCAGGTAGCTCTTGACACATGATGATGATGAAATAATCCTTTTATCCCTGAGTAGGTAGTTTTTGACATCCTATATCCTTGCTAATAAGAACATGTTCTTTGTTTCTGTTGTGTAAACTGAGGCGACACCGACTCCTATACGGTTTCAAAAGGCATGGGTGAATACGGGAAGTTTATGTATGCATGTTTAGTCCGTGAAGGGAAGTGTTCTAGTGCGCCACTATCTCAGGCTTATTACCTCCTGCCATGAGCACAGCACACACTTGTGCAAGGTTGTCAGCCTGTTCCCCAACTTTCCTCACACACCTCATACAACATGACTGGAAAGAAGAAGTGGGCCCCATTCTGAGCATCCTGAGATAGAAGTCCACACTCCGGGTGCCACACGAGCGATACCATATAGACAGATAATTATATATAAAAAATAGGTTAAATAAGCTTTACATAGAGCCTACAACATTACACATCGCACGCGTTTGTCCATGTATCTAAGTTCAGCAACTCAAGAAATACAATCGAGCGAACAAATATTCTTGGTTGTCTGCCTGAATGCTCTTATTATAATCCATCCTATCTATGTTCCTTCAGCGCCGAACACGGTGCATAGGGCAGAAATCAGAACTCTCCAGTTCGAGCGATGTGATTCCACTGTGTGTAATTCTTGTATGTTGTTGAGACCCATATTTATATTCTCTTTGATAGTTGTTCATCGAAGAGTCTTTCTTGATCACCCTCTTTTTCGTTTGTCGTCTGGTACCCATTTTAATGCTTACAGCAGCAGTCTGTTTTCATTCATTCTACGTACATATCCGATATAAGTCCATCGTTCGTATGATAGGATAATCAAGGGATAAATGTTCCAGTGTAGGGTAACAACCCTAAACAGGAAGTAGGTGGCTGGAGTAACACAGGGCAAATGTCAAGATATACAAAAATAGGTAGAACTGTTACGCTTATGATAGGATACCCTAATGTATAGCTTTCTAATTCACAACTGTATACGTTTCGGACATCCACAACATGAGGAAATATGGCAGACGACTTGATCATTTAATGTCTGATCGTGTTCAGTTTCACACATTTATGTCTTATCTTCAGTCGATATTTATTAATACTGCTGTAAAACTGTATAACAATATTCTATATATCTATTGTCATTTCTCTACTATTGCTGTAAAACTGTATAACAATATTCTATATATCTATTGTCGTTTCTCTACTATTGCTGTCAAGTCGTCACTTGATTTAATGACGTTCGGTTTGGAGCAGTGGCACGGTTGGTCGCCTTATATGCATTAATATTGTGAGGTCTCAGAATGTTGGTAAATCCTTCAATCCATCTTCTTCTTGGTCTTCCTCTGCCTCTTGGTGTTTCCATTTTCATGTTGTATGCTCTTACCGCAGGCCAATACGGGTTCATTCTTATTAAGTGGCAGACTAATTTCAGTCTCTGTTTTTCCATATATTTGACCACAGATGTTGTCCCAACAGATCTTGTAATCTCTTCATTCCTCACATGATCTCTTCTTGTTCTGTTTGCTTTCTTTCTTATAAATCTCATTTCACAAGTAAGCTTTCTCTCTTGTTCTTGAGTTAGTGTCCATTGATGAGTCTGACATTGATAACACAATGTTAGTATGAAGATTGAATTTATGATTTCTTAAGTTCTTGCATAATATCTAGATAAGATTGTACAACCTTAGTGCTTACACATTTTACGATGAACGCACTGACTATCAGACTTGTGAGTTCATTTATTCATTCATAATCCTTTTCCGCTGAAGTTAGTGCATAAGGCAGAGGTCAGATCTCTCCAATTCTGTCTGTTCAAAGCTGTTCTGTGCAGATTTTGAATAGTATGAATATTGGTTGTTTTACTTTCTCTAAGTATTGTTCTTCTGAGTGTTTATTTTGGTCTACCCCTATCTCTTTTTCTGTAGGTATCCATTCAAGAGATTGGTGGTGTATTCTGTTGTTATATGCGCGTAGGACATGTCCGATGTAGGACCAACGGCGTTTTCTGATAACATCTGTAATGAAATTTTGATGTGTCTCTTCTCTGATTTTATCATTCGATTTGAATTCACTTCAATGAGTTTTCTTTTAGAATACAAGTGTAAAGGGCCGTATATACCATCTGTTCAAAGGGGGGGGGGTTTACAGTGAAAACATCATTCCTGCGGTTTCATGTGACAAATCGTTGATCACAAATAGGTGCTCTTTGTTTAGTTAATATGCTAAAAATCGCTATTGGGGGGGGGGCGGTGTTCTAGTAGTAAAATTAATGTTCCGATTCCTGGGGGTGGGGGGTATTGAACAGCCAAAATGTGAGAGTCTGATAGGGATGTAGCTTGTCTCCAGTACTATTTTCAACACATACACGTAGCACATAATCCAAGAGTCCGTTAAGAAATCTAACACGTTTGTATCGATTGGAGTCGCCATATCTGCAATTTTCGGTTTAATAATGGTATTGATCTTATGGTTGGCGCAGAACAAGAGTTAAAAAGTAAATTTAGAAAAAGTTACACCAGCAAGTACGAAATGGAAATAAATACCGGCAAGAGTAAAATTATGATCAACAGCTGAGACATAGAGGCACAAAACAACATCATGATGAATGGATATAAACGTGAAGTGAATATTTTCAAATACATTGAATCCTGCACATGAAGTGAATATTTTCAAATACCTTGAATCCTGCATATGAAGTGAATATTTTCAAATACATTGAATCCTGCACATGAAGTGAATATTTTCAAATACCTTGAATCCTGCAGATGAAGTGAATATTTTCAGATACGTTGGATCCTGCATATGAAGTGAATATTTTCAAATGCCTTAAATTCTGCAGATGAAGTGGATATTTTCAAATACCTTGGATCCTGCATATGAAGTGAATATTTTCAAATACCTATGATCCTGCATATGAAGTGATGGAAAAATCCAAAACTGAATTGAAGATGAGAATGGAGATGTCAGGACCAAAATTTAATCTGGAGAAGCAGAAACAGTGTTTCCAATGAAGATCAGAACTGATAACTTACTCGTGCTGACTATTGTGCAGTACGATGGTTGTGAGAGTTGAACATTCACTGCAGATATTGAAAGACAGATACATGTCTTTGAATACAAGTTAGTTTGTTCCTTTCGTGCCGCAAGCGACACATAGGGCAGAGGTTTTGGTGCTCCATATGATGTGGTCCGTTGCCTGCAGCTTTAGTTCCTGGATGGTCTTACAGCCTATTAATTCTCCTTCTTTAAGAATGGTGTTTTTAAAGGTTGATTTAGGTCTTCCTCTTTTTCTTTTACTCTCAGGTGACCACATAAGGGCTTGTTGGTTTATTCTGTTTACATCTAGTCGTAAAACATGACTAATGTATTTCCATCTTCATTTGTTGTGATGTATGAAACATACTCTTGGTGTGTTTTGTCTCTTAGATCACTATTTGTGATGAAGTCGCTCCATTTTATGTTCATCAGTTTGCGAAGACATTTTTATACAAGTGTTATAGATGAATTCTACATGCTTTCTATAGAGAGCAAAAGACAAATGTGTACATAAGAAATAAAGTAGAGCATGCTATAAGGGAGACAAAAATCACTACTTTCAATAGTAAAAAGATAACAACTTGCATAGTTTGGACATGTATGCTGACATGTTTCCTGATCAAACACGATTTTGCAGGGTGCAGAGGATGGTGGAAGAAGCAGAGAGACACAAAGATAATCATGGGAAGACAATATCACATACAGGACATATCATTTCTCCACACTCATCCGCATTGCTGAGGATAGTAACATCTGGATGACTCTGTGGGGGCGTACCCAGTGTAGTACCACTACGAACATGACGGGGAATGAATGAATTGAGACTATTTTCACTTTCTCTATAACTATATTATTTTCACTTTCTCTATAACTATACTATTTTCACATTCTCTATAACTATTATTTTCACTTTCTCTATAACTATATTATTTTCACTTTCTCTATAACTATACTATTTTCACATTCTCTATAACTATTATTTTCACATTCTCTATAACTATATTATTTTCACTTCCTCTATAACTATATTATTTTCACTTTTTCTATAACTACTATTTTCACTTTCTCTATGACTATTATTTTCACTTTCTCTACAACTATACTATCTGCACTTTCTACACTGCTATACTATTTATTACGAGATTACCCGGATGTTGAACATGATTATAATGTCAATTTCAGCGGAAGAAACAAGATGACCAGAAGCCGCTGGAAGAGAAAATTAGATCACTGAAGAAACGTAACGCTGAACTGGCAGCAATTGCCAGAAGACTTGAAGACAAAGCCAAATCTTTACAACAAGAAAATGCCAAAGCTAGAACCGTAAGTATCTACACAGTTTTGTTTTTATGATATTGCTATTGTTGATTTTTTAAATGTCTTAGATTGCACGTGGAAGGTCTGAAGGGCTTATCAGACCAAACATTATACAGCAGTAAACTCTTGGTAGAAAACAAACCAATATAGTAAGGTTTTATACTTTTGGACACTCTAGAGCATTTCATCTGTACAATCCCTTTGTGGTGCAATGTTCAGTAAACCCAGCAATGTTCAGTAAACCCAGCAATGTTCAGTAAACCCAGCAATGTTCAGTAAACCCAACAATGTTCAGTAAACCCAGCAATGTTCAGTAAACCCAGCAATGTTCAGTAAACCCAGCAATGTTCAGTAAACCCAACAATGTTCAGTAAACCCAGCAATGTTCAGTAAACCCAACAATGTTCAGTAAACCCAGCAATGTTCAGTAAACCCAGCATTGCACATCATGCTTGTGGAAGCAGATGGTCTTCAACCCTGACGATGGTTTTAGCTGCCAATGTGTAAGTAGTGCCCTGACTATGAACTAGTGCCCTGATTATGAACTGATGTCCCAACTATGAACTGATGCCTTGACTATGAACTAGTGTCCTGACTATGAACTAGTGCCCTGACCATGAACTAGTGCCCCGACTATGAACTAGTGCCCATACTATGAACTGATGCCCTGACTATGAACTAGTGCCCTGATTATGAACTGATGTCTCGACTATGAACTGATGCCCTGACTATGAACTAGTGTCCTGACTATGAACTAGTGTCCTGCTATGAACTGGTGCCCTGACTATGAACTGGTGCCCTGACTATGAACTGGTGCCCTGACTATGAACTGGTGCCCTGACTATGAACTGGTAACCTGAATATGAACGGGTGCCCTGACTATGAACTGGTGCCCTGACTATGAACTGGTAACCTGAATATGAACGGGTGCCTTGACTATGAACTAGTGTCCTGAATATGAACTGGTAACCTGACTATGAACAGGTGGCACGTTGGTTGTGATGAAAAGCAACTCTGTGCAGGATGTGGCAATTTTCTGGAATAGCTCATTATCATCATCAAGTGCCATTTCCATAATGAAGTTTGGCTGCAACAGACTTCTAACATCCCCTGTCTCTTGCTGTGGTGATACACTGTAGCCTGTCCATCCCATGATGTTTTTCAACAACTTGTATCATATAGTTTTCTTGATAAATCCTGCTGTATTTGAAATCTCCACAATACATATAGTTTTCTTGATAAATGCTGCTGTATTTGAAATCTCCACAATACATATAGTTTTCTTGATAAATGCTGTTGTATTTGAAATCTCCACAATACATATAGTTTTCTTGATAAATGCTGTTGTATTTGAAATCTCCACAATACATATAGTTTTCTTGATAAATGCTGCTGTATTTGAAATCTCCACAATATATATAGTTTTCTTGATAAATGCTGCTGTATTTGAAATCTCCACAATACATATAGTTTTCTTGATAAATGCTGCTGTATTTGAAATCTCCATAAGATTCTCATATAGTTTTCATGATAAATGCTGATGAATTTGAAATCTCCACAATATATAGTTTTCTTGATAAATGCTGCTGTATTTGAAATCTCCACAATACATATAGTTTTCTTGATAAATGCTGCTGTATTTGAAATCTTCACAAGATTCTCATATAGTTTTCATGATAAAAGCTGATGAATTTGAAATCTCCACAATACATATAGTTTTCTTGATAAATTCTGCTGTATTTGATATCTCCACAATACATATAGTTTTCTTGATAAATGCTGCTGTATTTGAAATCTCCACAATACATATAGTTTTCTTGATAAATGCTGCTGTATTTGAAATCTCCATAAGATTCTCATATAGTTTTCATGATAAATGCTGATGAATTTGAAATCTCAACAATACATATAGTTTTCTTGATAAATGCTGATGAATTTGAAATCTCAACAATACATATAGTTTTCTTGATAAATGCTACTGTATTTGAAATCTCCACAATACATATAGTTATCTTGATAAATGCTGCTGTATTTGAAATCTCCACAAGATTCTCATATAGTTTTTTGTGGATGCCAGTCTCTGTGGACCAGTACTCTTCCCTCAATTGGTTTAGTGGAATGCAGTTCTTGCAAAATATGTTTTGCAGTCTGTGTTGCGTGCCCACATGGAGTGCAGTCATGGTTTACAGCATTGCTGCGATATCTGCGCCTTTCGGCCTGACTTCTTGCAAAATATGTTTTGCAGTCTGTGTTGCGTGCCCACATGGAGTGCAGTCATGGTTTACAGCATTGCTGCGATATCTGCGCCTTTCGGCCTGACAGTTCTTGCAAAATATGTTTTGCAGTCTGTGTTGCGCGCCCACATGGAGTGCAGTCATGGTTTACAGCATTGCTGCGATATCTGCGCCTTTCGGCCTGACAGTTCTTGCAAAATATGTTTTGCAGTCTGTGTTGCGTGCCCACATGGAGTGCAGTCATGGTTTACAGCATTGCTGCGATATCTGCGCCTTTCGGCCTGACAGTTCTTGCAAAATATGTTTTGCAGTCTGTGTTGCGTGCCCACATGGAGTGCAGTCATGGTTTACAGCATTGCTGCGATATCTGCGCCTTTCGGCCTGACAGTTCTTGCAAAATATGTTTTGCAGTCTGTGCCCACATGGACACAGAGGTGATGGAACTAGTCTTAGTCTATTTAAATTGGTTTAGCCTGTTGTGTCCTGTCCTGGTGTGGAAGATGATAACTTGCTACGCTCTGTCAAGATAATGATAGTTGTCTTGTGGGATGTAGACTGTCCTAACAGCTTGGATGAGGGTCCTCTTTTCTCAGGTGATTTCTAGGCCATTTTTGTTCCTCTTCTGCTCCATCTTTTTCTAGCATATCCGCTTTTTTCATTTCTTGGTATCTTCTTCTGTGTTCGTTCTCAAACTCCTGCAGATTAGCATGATGTAGTCCAGAGAATGGAATGCGCTGTGTCATGGTTTACAGCATTCCTGCTTATCTGTGCCTTTCAGCCTGACACATCCTACTTCAGCATGACATTGGGTCACTGACCTTATATGGGATGGGACAGCCAACTCCATCCCATAACCTTCTTAGTCACCTTTTACGACATGCGTGGAAGGTAAACAGTATTGCTATTCTTTGCTCCCCTTTCGGGCCCCGGATACACACGGGCGATCTTTGGTCTGCCACTGTAGGATAGTATCAACTGTAGCACTATCCTTCTTTGGATGCTTATTTCTCGAATGGCTTTCGATCTGGCACTAACCAGGTTGCATGGTACCATGGTTTCTGGTGCACCTTTTGACCTGGTATCTCTTACTTCAGTGCCTGTGCTTTCTTGGACAGGACTAAGGTCATGCTCAATGTAAGGGATTGCCTGACCACTTATTTTCCAGCCTCTTCGCTGGAGTAAGTTCGCATCAAGGAGCTGACCTGGATAGAGTGCATCGCAATAATCACATTTTCTGTCGAAAATTATTTATATTATATAAAGCTCATGTCTATCTGGCTTCCAGTGATCGACATGTTTGTTTATTATTGTTCTTTCTAATTACATCAAGGTAACCTGATATATTTTATAAACCAGAAAACGCCCACTTCACTGTCTCTAGATGAATCGAACACTGAGGTTGACCATCTGAAGCGAGTGCATGCTCGTCAACGAGCCAAGGATCTATCAGATCATGCCAAGAATATGCTGGTCAAGGATAAAGAGATTGAAGATCTCCGAAGAAAGTGTCAGGAGCTAGCTGACCAACTCAGCAATGGAGAAATAATTGCACCTCAGGTAAATATTTATATTGATATATAAATACTTTATGTATGTTTTTCCTCAAGTCAAGGGAGCAAACCCCTACAGAAAGTCCCAAGCAGGGAGACTCTAAGTTCGATGGTGAATTAAACCATGTTCTGGAATCCCTTCCATTCTGATTGTTTCTTGGCATTGCCTTTTCCTTGGAAGTAATCATCAGAGATTAGAAATGGTTAGTGAAAATGGGCAGATACTTTGTCTTTGATGTTGGAGACTTGTATATCTTTAGTGTGACACAGAGACTTGTCTTTATTTTGGAGCTTGTGTTCTTTTCTTCATTTCTCTGTTTTCTTGAAGCTGTTTTGGTGCCTGTTTGCAAGTACTACCCACAAAATTAATAAAATGAATATTAAAGTCTGAGGCTCAAGAAGAAGAAGAAGAAGAAGAAGAAGGAGATACCTTGTTGGTTAGGGTCTTATATTTATACATGTCTTCATTCTCTAAATGTTTATAATTGATATAGTTGGCTATTTGTATTCTTGTTTCAGTCTTTCTTTTCATTCTTACGCTGTCTGTAGAAAAGCTCCCATGATATTTAAATTCCTGCACTTGTTTCAGTTGTTGATCATTTGTCTTTATGTTGTATGTTGATTGTGCTTATCTTTATGTTATTAGTTGATTGTGCTGGGATTCTCTGTTTATGTTTCAGTTGTTGATCATTTATCTTTATGTTGTATTTTGATTGCACGTATCTTTATGTTATTAGTTGATTGTGCTAGGATTCTCTGCCTATAGATATTACTTCTATTTTTCTGTATTGATCTGTATTTTCTGTATTGATCTTTATGTTGTCTAAGTACATAAATTCTGAACTTATCTTGCAACATATCTATCCCAATAGAAACCGAAAGACAAATCATAAATTCGATCTTCATACCAATATT
Source organism: Meghimatium bilineatum (assembly GCA_034231615.1). Taxonomy (NCBI): domain Eukaryota; kingdom Metazoa; phylum Mollusca; class Gastropoda; order Stylommatophora; family Philomycidae; genus Meghimatium; species Meghimatium bilineatum. The sequence continues at coordinate 18,784,717 of CM067309.1, forward strand.
GTGTAATCAATGTCAGACATGGACAGTAACAAAAGAATAAGAAAGGAAGCTTGCTTCATATGAAAAGAGATGTCTAAGAAATGCAGCAAACAGAACAAGAAGAGATCATGTGAGGAATGAAGAAATTAACAAGAACTGTTGGAACAACATCTGTGGCCAAATATATTGAAAAACAGAGACTGAAATGGTTTGGCCACTTAATGAGAATGAAACCGTATTGGCCAGCGGCAGGACCATACAACACAAAAAGGAAAAAACAACAAGATACAGAGGAAAGCCAAGGAGAATGTTGATTAAATGAGTTACCAATATTCTGAGATGTCACAATATTAGTGCATATCAAGTGACCAAACATGCCATAGCCTGAAAACAAATCATCGTTCAATCCTGTGACTCCTTACAGCAAAAGCAGAGAAAAGACAATAAATAGATTGAATAGTGATGCATGTTGCGATTGAGGCAGCTATCGTTGAGTGATTGAGGCAGCTATCGTTGTGTGATTGAGGCAGCTATCGTTGAGTAATTGAGGCAGCTATCATTGTGTGATTGAGGCAGCTATCGTTGAGTAATTGAGGCAGCTATCATTGAGTGATTGAGGCAGCTATCGTTGAGTGATTGAGGCAGCTATCGTTGAGTGATTGAGGCAGCTATCGTTGAGTGATTGAGGCAGCTATCATTGAGTGATTGAGGCAGCTATCATTGAGTGATTGAGGCAGCTATCGTTGAGTGATTGAGGCAGCTATCGTTGAGTGATTGAGGCAGCTATCGTTGAGTGATTGAGGCAGCTATCGTTGAGTATGTTTAATGTGATTTTGCAGATCTTCATTTGATTTGTGGTGTAGACACTGATTGTCTGCAAAGAATAGTTGATTGGTTGGTTGGTTGGTTGCTGATCCAGCGGTCTATGGGCTCATGTCCTTTGACCCAATGCCATTAAATGGAATTATATTGCTGAGAAGTCTGGATTTTCAACCCACCCTGGGACAGAGTCAGAGAATAACTATCACACCTCCAGGAAGGTAGGTTTCAACCTATGCACTACCCCGAGCCACTATAGCCAAGATTGGGTTCACTGTGCTCATTCCCCGCCACCAATTGACTACTGGTTATGCTGAACTTCTCTATTGCTCTAGGCATGCAACCAAATGTTCAAGTCAAAAGGATTGTCACGTCCTGAGTCACTGTGCCTCTATGATGGGCCTCAGCCATAGGAAAAAACAGTGCTGTCAGTTTCCTCCTCCCCAGTGCTGCACAGTACATCCCTGGCTCCCTCCCAACCACAGAGGGTGCATACATATATTCAAGTAAACATGAAACACAATTCAACAACAAAATAACAGCACAAGGAGCATAATTGTATAGATGATGTGCCATGAAGTTTCTATAAGGAGATAACCTCAATATAACTGCATGTCATCTACTAAGGTTTTCTGTTTCATGGGTGGTTTGTCTAGTGGGCCATTGGTGAGACCCACAGACGCAACCACATGCGTGCAAAGAATAGTTTAGTTAATTCAATATGCCTGGTGTCGTGGGATGTTTTGACTAATTTGGTAAGATTATAAAGATAAACAATGAAAAAATGATTCACATTAATTGTATCAAATCAATTTTTCTTGAACGCTGAGCAGCAAGAGGAGAGGGAAGAGCTGGTGAACATAATAAAACAGGCAGCCAAAGAAAGATTGCAGTTGGAGCAGCAGTTAGCACATGCCAAGACAAAAGAGGTGAGTGATAACTTGTCAAACCTTCTTCTTTCGTTCACTATGACAATCAATACAAGGTAACTGCGTGAAGCATAACAACAATTAGACTTATGTAAAAAACAGGTTTATATATCGCTTCAATGAGACAAGACAGACTATAGCTAAAACTAGTAGGTAATGATTCGCACACACAAATTTTTCCATTCGTCGTCTTTTGATGTTATGTTTGTGTCTTGATAAAGACCTTTTGGTTGAAATGTTGAATATGATTTGTGTATTGTAATTTGTATGATTTCTTGTGTGCACAATCATTACCTACTAGTTTTAGCTATAGTCTGTCTTGTCCCATTGAAGCGATATATAAACCTGTTTTTTACGTAAGTCTAATTCTTTCGTTCACTATAACTGTCAAATAACTCCTGTAATCATATTTGCTGTTTATGACACTGTGTATCATCTCGAATATGGGGGGGGGGTCAGGTTTTGTCAACGATCGTTTGAGTGACTGGGACACTATGGGGAAACTGTGTACCATGTTTTTCCGTCAATATTTATTCCTAGTTTTTAGGATAGCTGACTCCATCTTGGTCATTGAGATGTTATTTCTTAATAAACTTCCAGCATCAATGTCTAACTATAAACAAATTGTCTATTGTCTTTCCCCAGGTGAATGATCGTTGATTGTATCCACACTAGCCGTTAAGTGTGGGTATAGGAACCTTAATTGTCGTTTCAATGCAAGATGTGTCGCTTTGGTTGCATTGAGTCCATGTGTTTTTGCAAGATTATCTTGATGTTTTCTATTCACCGTTTTCTTTGTCTACCGTTGATTATATCTGGATATTCTTTGTTATATGCCCTTGTTGTTTGTGTTTTAGGTTCATTCTCACATAAGGTGACAGAACCATTTTACGTACTGTTTTTCTTCTTCGTTCAATCTCAAACTCCCACTGGATCTCCCTTACAGCAGGACCATTGTCCTACTATTTTTCCAGCAGGATATAGTCCAGAGAATGGAAATGCGTTGTGCCGCATTTTTATTTGTGCCAGTGACCTGACACATCCGTCGTCGGCGAAAGTTGTTTTTCAATATCCTCAATACCTACTCTTGTCCTAATTTCTTCATTTCTTATTTTATATAATTTAGTAACCATTGTAGCTTTTCTCAGACACTTCACATGTAACAATGTTATTTTGTTGAGTTATTGTTACAGATGCTATTTGACAATGATAGAGTGTTGGTATTTGACAATGATAGAGTGTTGTTATTTGACAATGATAGAGTGTTGGTATACAAATAGACAGTCACACATCAAATTAAGCTTCTACTTTTATTGTAATTATTAATACTTTTGTTTTCAATTTTGGGTTCCATGTGCTCTTATTACCTCAGAAGTAAATAAGTGTTGCATTATTCTTGGGAAAGCTCTAAAATGTAGGACATCTAATGTAAAACAAAACAAACAGGGTCTGCTAATGTATTATTAGTTGGGTTTAGAGTGTAACCAATCACTAAAATAAGACCTATTATTAGTTGGGTTTAGAGTGTAACCAATCACTAAAATAAGACCTATTATTAGTTGGGTTTAGAGTGTAACCAATCACTAAAATAAGACCTATTATTAGTTGGGTTTAGTGTGTAACCAATCACTAAAATAAGACCTATTATTAGTTGGGTTTAGTGTAACCAATCACTAAAATAAAAACCTATTATTAGTTGTGTTTAGAGTGCAACCAATCACTAAAATAAGACCTATTATTAGTTGGGTTTAGTGTAACCAATCACTAAAATAAGACCTATTATTAGTTGGGTTTAGTGTAACCAATCACTAAAATAAAAACCTATTATTAGTTGGGTTTAGAGTGTAACCAATCACTAAAATAAGACCTATTATTAGTTGGGTTTAGTGTAACCAATCACTAAAATAAGACCTATTATTAGTTGGGTTTAGTGTAACCAATCACTAAAATAAAAACCTATTATTAGTTGGGTTTAGTGTAACCAATCACTAAAATAAAAACCTATTATTAGTTGGGTTTAGAGTGTAACCAATCACTAAAATAAGACCTATTATTAGTTGGGTTTAGTGTAACCAATCACTAAAATAAGACATATTATTAGTTGGGTTTAGTGTAACCAATCACTAAAATAAAAACCTATTATTAGTTGTGTTTAGAGTGCAACCAATCACTAAAATAAGACCTATTAGCAAAATCTAAAGCTGTGGCGATTTTGATTATTGCAGTATTTTTTTTTGGGTAAATATTTGTAACATTTTTGTTGACTGCCAATGCCAACCAGCGAAATTCACATAAATCCTCCAAAACACGATGTACAAAGGCTAGTTTTAATTCTGCCGTTAGGTCTTATTTGGTGATTGGTCACGGTTAGAGCATGACCATCTCTATTAAAAACCTTCCAACTACTTCCATTAAGTAAGTAATCTCTCTGCATTAAGTAAGTAATCTCTCTCCATTAAGTAAGTTAATCTATATCCATTAAGTAAATACATATCTCTCCATTAAGTAAATCTGTCTCCATTAAGTAAGTCTGTCTCCATTAAGTAAGTAAATTTCCCCCCAATTAAGTAAGTAAATCTCCCTCCATTAAGTAAGTAAATCTCCCTCCATTAAGTAAGTAAATCTCCCTCCATTAAGTAAGTAAATCTCCCCCCATTAAGTAAGTAAATCTCCCTCCAATAAGTAAGTAAATCTCCCTCCATTAAGTAAGTAAATCTCCCTCCATTAAGTAAGTAAATCTCCCTCCATTAAGTAAGTAAATCTCCCTCCATTAAGTAAGTAAATCTCTCTCCTTTAAGTAAGTAAATATATATCCATTAAGTAAATACATATCTCTCCATTAAGTAAATCTTTCTCCATTAAGTAAGTAAATTTCCCTCCATTAAGTAAGTAAATCTCCCTCCATTAAGTAAGTAAATCTCCCTCCATTAAGTAAGTAAATCTCCCTTCATTAAGTAAGTTAATCTATATCCATTAAGTAAATACATATCTCTCCATTAAGTAAATCTGTCTCCATTAAGTAAGTCTGTCTCCATTAAGTAAGTAAATCTCCCTCCATTAAGTAAGTAAATCTCCCTCCATTAAGTAAGTAAATCTCCCTCCATTAAGTAAGTAAATCTCCCTCCATTAAGTAAGTAAATCTCCCTCCATTAAGTAAATAAATCTCCCCCCATTAAGTAAGTAAATCTCCCCCCATTAAGTAAGTAAATCTCCCTCCATTAAGTAAGTAAATCTCCCTCCATTAAGTAAGTAAATCTCCCTCCATTAAGTAAGTAAATCTCCCTCCATTAAGTAAGTAAATCTCCCTCCATTAAGTAAGTAAATCTCCCTCCATTAAGTAAGTAAATCTCCCTCCATTAAGTAAGTAAATCTCCCTCCATTAAGTAAGTAAATCTCTCTCCATTAAGTAAATACATATCTCTCCATTAAGTAAATCTGTCTCCATTAAGTAAGTAAATTTCCCTCCATTAAGTAAGTAAATCTCCCTCCATTAAGTAAGTAAATCTCCCTCCATTAAGTAAGTAAATCTCCCTCCATTAAGTAAGTAAATCTCCCTCCATTAAGTAAGTAAATCTCCCTCCATTAAGTAAGTAAATCTCCCTCCATTAAGTAAGTAAATCTCTCTCCATTAAGTAAGTAAATATATATCCATTAAGTAAATACATATCTCTCCATTAAGTAAATCTGTCTCCATTAAGTAAGTAAATCTCCCTCCATTAAGTAAGTAAATCTCTCTCCATTAAGTAAGTAAATATATATCCATTAAGTAAATACATATCTCTCCATTAAGTAAATCTCCCTCCATTAAGTAAGTAAATTTCCCTCCATTAAGTAAGTAAATCTCCCTCCATTAAGTAAGTAAATCTCCCTCCATTAAGTAAGTAAATCTCCCTCCATTAAGTAAGTTAATCTATATCCATTAAGTAAATACATATCTCTCCATTAAGTAAATCTGTCTCCATTAAGTAAGTCTGTCTCCATTAAGTAAGTAAATCTCCCTCCATTAAGTAAGTAAATCTCCCTCCATTAAGTAAGTAAATCTCCCTCCATTAAGTAAGTAAATCTCCCTCCATTAAGTAAGTAAATCTCCCTCCATTAAGTAAGTAAATCTCCCTCCATTAAGTAAGTAAATCTCCCTCCATTAAGTAAGTAAATTTCCTCCATTAAGTAAGTAAATCTCCCTCCATTAAGTAAGTAAATCTCCCTCCATTAAGTAAGTAAATCTCCCTCCATTAAGTAAGTAAATCTCCCTCCGTTAAGTAAGTACATCTCCCTCCATTAAGTAAATCTCCCTCCATTAAGTAAGTAAATCTCCCTCCATTAAGTAAGTAAATCTCTCCATTAAGTAAGTAAATATATATCCATTAAGTAAATACATATCTCTCCATTAAGGAAATCTGTCTCCATTAAGTAAGTAAATTTCCCTCCATTAAGTAAGTAAATCTCCCTCCATTAAGTAAGTAAATCTCCCTCCATTAAGTAAGTAAATCTCTCTTCATTACTGTTTTCATAACTAGAAACCAACCAACAAACACACAAACCAACGTTCTATATAGTGATCCCCTTTCTCTGCTCATCCGTTTCCCTGGCAATTTCTCCATCCCCCAACTCAACATGTTCCCAGCATATTCTATCTACAAATAACATCTGCTCAAACAGATCATTATTCTCCTAATTGCCTCATGCATAACTTTCATTCTCTCTCTCTCTCTCTCTCTCTCTGCTCCATTTTTTATCTTCTGCATATATCACTACTGTGCTGCGTTTCTTGTTTTGTATCATATATTTGTACTCTTTTTGTATGTCCTCTTTGAGTGTCCATCATGTGTCCTTACTGTCTTTTTTCATCTCTTTATCTTCTTTCGGTATGTCCTCTTTTTGTGTGTCCTTTTTCTGTATCTCCTCTTTCTGTATCTCCTCTTTCTGTATTTCCTCTTTCTGTATCTCCTCTTTTTGTATCTCCTCTTTCTATATTTCCTCTTTCTGTATCTCCTTTCTGTATCTCCTCTTTCTGTATCTCCTCTTTCTGTATTTCCTCTTTCTGTATTTCCTCTTTCTGTATCTCCTCTTTCTGTATCTCCTCTTTCTGTATCTCCTCTTTCTGTATTTCCTCTTTCTGTATCTCCTCTTTCTGTATCTCCTCTTTTTGTATCTCCTCTTTCTATATTTCCTCTTTCTGTATGTCCTTTCTGTATCTCCTCTTTCTGTATCTCCTCTTTCTGTATCTCCTCTTTCTGTATCTCCTCTTTCTGTATTTCCTCTTTCTGTATTTCCTCTTTCTGTATCTCCTCTTTCTGTATCTCCTCTTTCTGTATTTCCTCTTTCTGTATTTCCTCTTTCTGTATCTCCTCTTTCTGTATCTCCTCTTTCTATATCTCATCTTTCTGTATGTCCTTTCTGTATGTCCTTTCTGTATGTCCTTTCTGTATCTCCTCTTTCTGTATCTCCTCTTTCTGTATTTCCTCTTTCTGTATCTCCTCTTTCTGTATCTCCTCTTTCTATATTTCCTCTTTCTGTATGTCCTTTCTGTATCTCCTCTTTCTGTATCTCCTCTTTCTGTATCTCCTCTTTCTGTATGTCCCCTTTCTGTATCTCCTCTTTCTGTATGTCCTCTTTCTGTATCTCCTCTTTCTATATCTCATCTTTCTGTATGTCCTTTCTGTATCTCCTCTTTCTGTATCTCCTCTTTCTGTATCTCCTCTTTCTGTATCTCCTCTTTCTGTATCTCCTCTTTCTGTATCTCCTCTTTCTGTATCTCCTCTTTCTGTATGTCCTCTTTCCGTATCTCCTCTTTCTGTATGTCCTCTTTCTGTATGTCCTCTTTCTGTATCTCCTCTTTCTGTATCTCCTCTTTATGTATCTCCTCTTTATGTCTAACCTCTTTATGTATGTCCTTTCTGTATTTATTATTTCTCTATCTCCTATTTTGTATCTCTTATTTCTGTGTTTTCTATTTCTGTATCTCCTTTTTCGATATCATATTTTAGGAAGTATAAATACGTTAAGTAGTTTGCTATTGCGTTATGAATGGTCTGGATGCATAACTGCCTGCAGCAGAATTTGAACTCGGCACCGTGGCCGTCACAAACTTGCGCTGTATAACGCCTGCACAGAACCTGACGACTGAAAGATACAAGAAATAAAACGCAAAGGGTGCAGAAGTTGACATGCCCTTGCTTTCTGCGACTAGGTGTTATTATTATCCGTGATCGATGCTTACAGTAGACTATGCTCACGCTGAAATTGGGTGCAGATTTCACTTTCTATTGATTCGTCAAACTCTACAAAGCTCGGTTTGCATGCGGAACCAAAGACATGGCCAGCAGAGTTAGTAAGCTCTGATTGGAATCGCTATGAGATCTAGGCCGTCGTTAGATGGTAGACCGAGTTATTTTGGGGTAATTGTTTCTGGGTAAATGATCTCTGTTCTTTTGTTATTCTTCGTTCGTTGCGGTTAAGTGTTGGCACGGATGTTCTTGTTGTTTTTGTTACACTTGTTGCTGTGATGTTTTGGTTGTAGGTGTTGTTGCTGATTCGAGGGACATAGGCTTGTAGAAATAGAGGTAGATAATGAGGGACAAAGAGGCTTGTAGAGAGTAATAGAGGTAAATAAAGGTGACAGAGAGGCTTGTAGAAAATAACAGTTAGATAAGGAGATACATAGGCTTGTAAAGAGTATTGGTAGTACTTAAAGAGAAAGAGAGAGAGGCTTGTAGAGAGTAATAGAGGTACATAAAGAGAAACAAAGAGACTTATAGAAATATAGGTAAGTAAAGAGGGACAGAGAAGTTTTTAGAGAGTAGTAGAGGTGCATAAAGAGAGATAGGGAGGCTTGTAGGGAGTAATAGAGGTACATAAAGAGAGATGTTTACAGAGTAATAGAGCTACATAAATTCAATAGATTCTTACAGAGAGTAATAGTTGCATAAAGAGAGAGAGGCTTATAAAGAGTATAGAGGTCATAAGGAGAGTGAGGCGTATATAGTAATAGAGGTACTATCTATCTATCTATCTATCTATCTATCTATCTATCTATCTATCTATCTATCTATCTATCTATCTATCTATCTATCTATCTATCTATCTATCTATCTATCTATCTATCTATCTATCTATCTATCTATCTATCTATCCATCCATCCATCCATCCATCCATCCATCCATCCATCCATCCATCCATCCATCCATCCATCCATCCATCCATCCATCCATCCATCCATCCATCCATCCATCCATCCATCCATCCTCCTATCCTATCCGATCCGATCCATCTTATCCATCCATCCACAAACCCATTTATACGCTGTATCCCTTGTTGTCTTGCGGCGTCAAGGGTAGAAGAGTTCTCTGGAGATGGCCTCATTATATCTATGTGTCATGGCCATCTGTGGCATGCTGTCTGTTGGTAGTCTGGAAGCGTGTGAAAACCAATTGATCTGTTGTCTTTTGATGTGTTCCAATACTGGTATTGTATTGATTATCTGTCTGATGTTATCGTTTCTAATTCTATCTCTTAATGACACTCCGAGTATTCTTCGTAGACATGTCATTTCTGTTGTCACTAATTTTCTTGTCTTGTGCTATCGTTGTCCAAGTTTGGCACTGGTAACACAGTGATGGGATACTAATAGTCTTGTATAGTGCAACTTTAGTGTGTATGTTTACATTTTTGTTCTTGAAAATGCGTGTCATCTGTCCTAGGATCTGGTATGTTTTGATGCATCTATTTTGTATCTCTTTACTGGTTTTCCCCTCGCTCGGTATAATGCTTCCTAAGTAAGTGAACTCATTTACCTGTTTAAGGTGTTTATCATCGATGGGGATAGTGATATTTCTTTCTTTATTTGTTATTGCCATTATTTCCGTCTTTTCAATATTCATCTTCATGTAGAATTTTTGACTTGTTGTGTGGAGTCTGTTCATATGGTCTTTCAATTGTTCTTCTAATGTCGCTATTAGTACTTGGTCGTCTGCAAAGAGTAGTTCGTTCAATTTGTCTTTCATGTTATCTTCTTCGTTAGTACTTGTTAATTTACAGATGTGGTCAATATATGTTATAAAAAATAGAGGGGATAGGACTCACCACTAGCGAACTCCTGATTGAATTTGGAACTTATTGGACACACATGCATTTGTTCTTACTTCACATTGGCTATTAGCATAAACGCTCTTGCATATGTTGATTAAATGTTCTGTTACTCCGTATTTTGAATGTGTTTTCCGTAGTTATTGTCTGTCCACTCTGTCGAAGGCCTTTTCTTGGTCGAAGAATGCGATGTATAATTCTTTGTTGTTTTCTGTGGCTGTTTCTGTTAGTTTCTCTACAGAGTTATTGTAGAGGGTAATAAAGGTAGAGATATAGGCTTATAGTGAAAAACGTGGTAAATAGAAAAGCTTGTAAATAGAGAAGTTTGTAAATAGAGAAGCTTGTAGATAGAGAAGCTTGTAGAGAGTAATAGAGAGGTATATAAAGAGAGATTTATAGAGAGTGATGGAGGTCTATAAAGAGAGTGTAGCGAATAATAGATGTACATAAAAATAAGGTGAGGCTTACAGAGAGTAATAAAGGTACATACAGATAAGTTGAGGCTTGTAGAGAGTAACAGGTAGACGAAAAGAGGCACGCAGGGAGTATTAGTGGTATATAAAGACAAAGAGAGGCTCACAGAGAGTAATAGAGGTAGATATAGAGGGACAGAGAGGCTTGTTTGTAGAGAGTAAAATAGGTACATAAAGAGGGGCATAAAGAGCATAGATAGGGGCAGAGAGGCCTATAGAGGTAGATAATGAGAGAGGCTTGTAGAGAGTAATAGAGGTACTTAAAGAAAGAGAGGCTTGTAGATAGTAATAGAGGAGAGGCGTATAGTGTGTAATAAAGGCACATAAAGAGAAGCTTACAGAGAGTTGTAGAAGTGCATAAAACGAGAGAGGCTTATAGAGAGTAATAGAGGTACATAAAACGAGAGGTTTATAGATTGTAACGAGTATATGAAGAGGTATTGTCATAAAGTATTGGTATATCAGCATGACCTGCATACGGAAGGTCTGAGGGACTCAGACCAAAAAATTATAGACATATCAGACCAACCATTATGAAACATTAAACTCTTAGTAGATGACATTCTGGTATAGTTGGTTGGTTGGTTGCTGATACAGCAGTCCATGGGATCATGCCCTTTGACCCATTGCCATTAAATGGCATTATATTTCTGGGAAGTCTGTGGATTTTCGGCCCACCCCGGGCCAGAGCCAGAGAATAACTATCACACCTCCAGGAAGATAGGTTTCAACCTATGTACTGCTCCCAGCCACTGTAGTCAAGATAGGGTTTACTGTGCGCATTCCCCGCCACCAATTGACTACTGGTTATGCCGAACTTCTCTATTGCTCCAGGCATGCAACCACATTCTCAAGTCAAAAGGATTGTCACACCCTGAGTCACTGTGCCTCTATGATGGGTTTCAGCTATAGGAAAAAAACAGTGCTGTCAGTTTCCTCCTCCCCAGTGCTGCACAGTACATCTCTGGCTCCCTCCCAACCACAGATTGTGCATACATATATATTCAGGTAAACATGAAACACATTTCAACAACTAAATAAACGTACAATTGTATAGATGATGTGCCATGAAGCTTCTCTAAGAAGATAACCTCAATATAACGTCATGTCATCCACTAAGGTTTTCTTGTGATTGGTTGTTTTGTATAGTGGGCCATTAGTGAGACCCACAGACGCAACCACATGCGTTCTGGTATAGTAAGGCGTTTCTCTTGCGGAAGTCCCACAGTATTTCTCATGTACAGTAACATTTCCCTTTGGGGTGCAACATGCAGAGTACCCAGCATTGCACATCACGCTGGTGGAGTCAGATGTGCTCAAATCCTGAACATAGTCCTAGTTGCCAATATGAACATGGTGCCCAGGCTAGGTACAGGTGTCACATTGGGGGGGGGGGGGGGGGGTTGATGAAAAGCAACTATGTGCTGGACATGACAATTACCTGGGAGTGTCCAGAATCAGTCAAACATGTTAGCCATGCATAATTGGAGAGCTCCGGGGAATGGCGGGGAATAATGCATAGCTGTTCATACCTGTGACAACAGTTCATCGCTGGGTTGATATGAAGGGATGCTGGGCGGCGAAGCTCGTCCATGGCTGGGTTGATATGAAGGGATGCTGGGCGGCGAAGCTCGTCCATGGCTGGGTTGATATGAAGGGATGCTGGGCGGCGAAGCTCGTCCATGGCTGGGTTGATATGAAGGGATGCTGGTCGGCGAAGCTCGTCCATGGCTGGGTTGATATGAAGGGATGCTGGGCGGCGAAGCTCGTCCATGGCTGGGTTGATATGAAGGGATGCTGGGCGGCGAAGCTCGTCCATGGCTTGGTTGATATGAAGGGATGCTGGGCGGCGAAGCTCGTCCATGGCTGGGTTGATATGAAGGGATGCTGGGCGGCGAAGCTCGTCCATGGCTGGGTTGATATGAAGGGATGCTGGGCGGCGAAGCTCGTCCATGGCTGGGTTGATATGAAGGGATGCTGGGCGGCGAAGCTCGTCCATGGCTGGGTTGCTATGTTGATATGAAGGGATGCTGGACGGCGAAGCTCGTCCATGGCTGGGTTGATATGTTGATATGAAGGGATGCTGGGCGGCGAAGCTCGTCCATGGCTGGGTTGATATGAAGGGATGCTGGGCGGCGAAGCTCGTCCATGGCTGGGTTGATATGAAGGGATGCTGGGCGGCGAAGTTCGTCCATGGCTGGGTTGATATGAAGGGATGTTGGGCGGCGAAGCTCGTCCATGGCTGGGTTGATATGAAGGGATGCTGGGCGGCGAAGCTCGTTCATGGCTGGGTTGATATGAAGGGATGCTGGGCGGCGAAGCTCGTCCTTGGCTGGGTTGATATGAAGGGATGCTGGGCGGCGAAGCTCGTCCATGGCTGGGTTGATATGAAGGGATGCTGGGCGGCGAAGCTCGTCCATGGCTGGGTTGATATGAAGGGATGCTGGGCGGTGAAGCTCGTCCATGGCTGGGTTGATATGAAGGGATGCTGGGCGGCGAAGCTCGTCCATGGCTTGGTTGATATGAAGGGATGCTGGGCGGCGAAGCTCGTCCATGGCTGGGTTGATATGAAGGGATGCTGGGCGGCGAAGCTCGTTCATGGATGGGTTGATATGAAGGGATGCTGGGCGGCGAAGCTCGTTCATGGAGGGGTTGCTATGTTGATATGAAGGGATGCTGGGTGGCGAAGCTCGTCCATGGCTGGGTTGATATGAAGGGATGCTGGGCGGCGAAGCTCGTTCATGGCTGGGTTGCTATATTGATATGAAGGGATGCTGGGCGGCGAAAAACGTCCATGGCTGGGTTGCTATATTGATATGAAGGGATGCTGGGCGGCGAAGCTCGTCCATGGCTGGGTTGCTATGTTGATATGAAGGTATGCTGGACATCGAAGTTCGTCCATGGCTGGGTTGCTATGTTGATATGAAGGGATGCTGGGCGGCAAAGCTCGTCCATGGCTGGGTTGCTATGTTGATATGAAGGGATGCTGGGCGGCGAAGCTCGTTCATGGCTGGGTTGCTATGTTGATATGAATGGATGCTGGACGGCGAAGCTCGTCCATGGATGGGCTGCTATGTTGATATGAAGGGATGCTGGGCGGCGAAGCTCGTCCATGGATGGGTTGATATGAAGGGATGCTGGGCGGCGAAGCTCGTCCATGGCTGGGTTGATATGAAGGGATGCTGGGCGGCGAAGCTCGTCCATGGCTGGGTTGATATGAAGGGATGCTGGGCGGCGAAGCTCGTCCATGGCTGGGTTGATATGAAGGGATGCTGGGCGGCGAAGCTCGTCCATGGCTGGGTTGATATGAAGGGATGCTGGGCGGCGAAGCTCGTCCATGGCTTGGTTGATATGAAGGGATGCTGGGCGGCGAAGCTCGTCCATGGCTGGGTTGATATGAAGGGATGCTGGGCGGCGAAGCTCGTTCATGGCTGGGTTGATATGAAGGGATGCTGGGCGGCGAAGCTCGTCCTTGGCTGGGTTGATATGAAGGGATGCTGGGCGGCGAAGCTCGTCCATGGCTGGGTTGATATGAAGGGATGCTGGGCGGCGAAGCTCGTCCATGGCTGGGTTGATATGAAGGGATGCTGGGCGGTGAAGCTCGTCCATGGCTGGGTTGATATGAAGGGATGCTGGGCGGCGAAGCTCGTCCATGGCTTGGTTGATATGAAGGGATGCTGGGCGGCGAAGCTCGTCCATGGCTGGGTTGATATGAAGGGATGCTGGGCGGCGAAGCTCGTTCATGGATGGGTTGATATGAAGGGATGCTGGGCGGCGAAGCTCGTTCATGGATGGGTTGCTATGTTGATATGAAGGGATGCTGGGTGGCGAAGCTCGTCCATGGCTGGGTTGATATGAAGGGATGCTGGGCGGCGAAGCTCGTTCATGGCTGGGTTGCTATATTGATATGAAGGGATGCTGGGCGGCGAAAAACGTCCATGGCTGGGTTGCTATATTGATATGAAGGGATGCTGGGCGGCGAAGCTCGTCCATGGCTGGGTTGCTATGTTGATATGAAGGTATGCTGGACATCGAAGTTCGTCCATGGCTGGGTTGCTATGTTGATATGAAGGGATGCTGGGCGGCAAAGCTCGTCCATGGCTGGGTTGCTATGTTGATATGAAGGGATGCTGGGCGGCGAAGCTCGTTCATGGCTGGGTTGCTATGTTGATATGAATGGATGCTGGACGGCGAAGCTCGTCCATGGATGGGCTGCTATGTTGATATGAAGGGATGCTGGGCGGCGAAGCTCGTCCATGGATGGGTTGATATGAAGGGATGCTGGGCGGCGAAGCTCGTCCATGGCTGGGTTGATATGAAGGGATGCTGGGCGGCGAAGCTCGTCCATGGCTGGGTTGATATGAAGGGATGCTGGGCGGCGAAGCTCGTCCATGGCTGGGTTGATATGAAGGGATGCTGGGCGGCGAAGCTCGTCCATGGCTGGGTTGATATGAAGGGATGCTGGGCGGCGAAGCTCGTCCATGGCTTGGTTGATATGAAGGGATGCTGGGCGGCGAAGCTCGTCCATGGCTGGGTTGATATGAAGGGATGCTGGGCGGCGAAGCTCGTTCATGGATGGGTTGATATGAAGGGATGCTGGGCGGCGAAGCTCGTTCATGGATGGGTTGCTATGCTGATATGAAGGGATGCTGGGTGGCGAAGCTCGTCCATGGCTGGGTTGATATGAAGGGATGCTGGGCGGCGAAGCTCGTCCATGGCTGGGTTGATATGAAGGGATGCTGGGCGGCGAAGCTCGTTCATGGCTGGGTTGCTATATTGATATGAAGGGATGCTGGGCGGCGAAGCTCGTCCATGGCTGGGTTGCTATATTGATATGAAGGGATGCTGGGCGGCGAAGCTCGTCCATGGCTGGGTTGCTATGTTGATATGAAGGTATGCTGGACATCGAAGTTCGTCCATGGATAGGCTGCTATGTTGATATGCAAGGATGCTAGGCGGCGAAGCTCGTTCATGGATGGGTTGCTATGTTGATATGAAGGGATGCTGGGCGGCAAAGCTCGTCCATGGTTGGGTTGTTATGTTGATATGAAGGGATGCTGGGCGGCGAAGCTCGTCCATGGCTGGGTTGCTATGTTGATATGAAGGGATGCTGGACGGCGAAGTTCGTCCATGGATGGGCTGCTATGTTGATATGAAGGGATGCTAGGCGGCGAAGCTCGTTCATGGCTGGGTTGCTATGTTGATATGAAGGGATGCTAGGCGGCGAAGCTCGTTCATGGCTGGGTTGCTATGTTGATATGAAGGGATGCTGGGCGGCGAAGCTCAAGTCCAAAAACTCCAACCGAGATCGTCGGCAGTTATAGAAGTTCGCTAAATTACGTTAGACATCATTCATTACGTTAGACATCATTCATTACGTTAGACATCATTAATTACGTTAGACATCATTCATTACGTTAGACATCATTCATTACGTTAGACATCAGTCATTACGTTAGACATCATTCATTACGTTAGACATCATTCATTACGTTAGACATCATTCATTACGTTAGACATCATTCATTACGATAGACATCATTCATTACGTGTTTTGGTTATTGTTTGGCTTTCAGTTGGTTACTGTTTATATATTTGTAATCTCCTTGGCTATTTTGGGCATGTAATTCCAAGTATTTAAATAGTAACCAACTGAAAGTCAAGCAATAATCACAGCACGTTACGCTCGGGTCCAACTTAATTTAGCGAACATGTCTCCTACACTGACCATCGGTCAAGCTCTAACTGCATATTGTTGAGAGGTAGAAAAGACACACAATTCCTATACATTCAAACCCTGTGAGTAGGAGACGTCTTCTAAAAGCGTTGGATGCCGTTAAGAGTTGGAGTCTTCTGGTCTTCTGGGTATGAAATAAAGCTTGGGGGAAACCATCCCAATGCATGTAGGGAGTAAGAGCTAATTGCTCGTAATTCCTTTGCGGCGATACAACAAGAACTGCAGCATTACAGCATGGCGAACCAGAAAAAAATGGTTTGGCATAGATGAAATGCTATTCACAAGAAGAAAGGAGAGATGAAACGAGGAGAGAGAGAGGGAGACATGAAGGTCATGAAAAATATCATCTATGAAAAATTATTAACACAAAATTATTAACAAGGTCGATAAAAATTGACATTTAAAATTTGTCAACGGACGTCATCAGATCATTACAAGCAAACCCCAGCCACTCTGCAATGAGTATATAATGACATTTAATCTTTGCAGAAGTCGATTCCATCCTTGCCAAGAAAATTTGGGTAATACACGCGGCATTTATTCTGTTTGTTCAACTTGTATTAAGCTCGTCTGGTGAAGAATATTTAACTTCAAGTTAAGTGAACAGTTATGTCGGATCTTTTTCCTCCTCGTTTGTTCTTAACTCCTGTCAATTGGCAGGGCGTAGGCAGGAAGGAATATATTGTTCTTAACTCCTGTCAATTAGCAGGGCGTAGGCAGGAAGGAATATATTGTTCTTAACTCCTGTCAATAAGCAGGGCGTAAGCAGGAAGGAATATATTGTTCTGTACTCCTCAAAGCAGAAGGGGATACATTGTTCTTAACTCCTCAAAGCTGGAAGGAATACATTGTTCTGAACTCCTGTCAATTAGCAGGGTGTACGTAGGAACGAATATATTGTTCTTAACTCCTCAGTGCGTAGGCAGGAAGGAATACATTGTTCTTAACTCCTCAGGGCGTATGCAGGCAGGAATACATTGTTCTTAACTCCTCATGGCGTATGCAGGCAGGAATACATTGTTCTTAACTCCTCAGGGCGTATGCAGGAAAGAATACATTGCTTCAAGGTTTACAGTTTAAGCTGAGATAGCTACAGTTTGTGTTCTACACATTCATTTCAATACCACATTTTAGAATCAGAAATAGGAGCAAAGAGTATAGCTGTATAGTGAACACTGACCTGTCGTGCATGTCGTAATATGCGACTAAGGATTTTTGGTAGAGGAAGTGGAGTTTGCTGTTCCACCCTATAAATCAGTGACCCAAAAGCTGTGCTGAAGTAGAGTATGTCTAACCGAAAGCTGTGCGGAAATAGAGTGTGTCAGACCGAAATCTGTGCTGAAATAAAGTGTGTCAGACCGAAAGTTGTGCTGAAATAGAATGTGTCAGACCGAAAGCTGTGCTGAAGTAGAGTATGTCAAACCAAAAGCTGTGCTGAAATAGAATGTGTCAGACAGAAAGCTGTGCTGAAATAGAGTGTGTCAGACCGAAAGTTGTGTTGAAATAGAGTGTGTCATACCGAAAGTTGTGCTGAAATAGAATGTGTCAGACCGAAAGTTGTGCTGAAATAGAGTGTGTCAGACCGAAATCTGTGCTGAAATAGAATGTGTCAGACCGAAACGCGCAGATACCGAGTGCAATCAGAGTGGCTTTTTCTTATGTTCGCCTGAAACGTGCTTTTATGTGAAGTATTGTCTCTTCTATAATCTTGGCTATGTTTTTGTTTTTAACTAGGAAAGCGACCTGTAGAGTATTTCTTGTAATGTTGTTTCTCTGGGTCGTGGTGTCTGTCTCAGCATGTCGTATTCGATGCGTTGTTGAAGTATATACTCTGCTGTCTGAGGTATCTGTACATAAGTACACATGGCTGTGTTGCCAATCATTAACTATGTATACATGTGCCTGTGGAGTCGGTTGTGTCCTATTCTGATGCGCAGAATGACAAATTGGTCTAGTGGTGTGCTCATAGTTTGCTAGTCAACTTGTCCCCATCGAGGCCAGCTCCTTGAAGTGGAGATAGGACGTAGTCCAGCCAACAGAGGCTGGTAACCAAGATTGGTCGACCCATCCCCATTATCAAGCAGGACCACAGTTCTGCCCAAGCAAGCACAGGTGCTGAAATCAGAGATATCAGGCCTAGAGGCGCATCAGCAACCATGGTATCATGCAAACCCCCTCATGAACATGTCCTCACGACAAAATCACTTGCTGTATAGAGATGTTAAACCACGAACGAGAAGAAAAAGAACATAGGTTTGTATTGTGTGAGGTTTTAATGGCACAGTTTCAAAATTCGCATAAATGAAGCACCCACATAAATGACAATGCATCTGAGGTAGTCGCCTGTTCTACAGTATTTGTGCTCTGCTGCCGAGGTTGTCTTTTGTCAGAAAGAGATCAAAGTCAAAATGGATATTGGTGAAGGGAAATACCGATTGATGGTGTTGGTCTCACAAATAAACAAACAAAACTGATATGAGTACTTATAGACGTACTAGGAGACTATAAGAAATTAAAAACAGAGACCAACAAGTACCGTAAATGAACAAGCACACGGATAAACACAGACATAAACACACGAAGAGGCAAACAATCAGGGAGACAGAGAAGCAAATAAAGAAACAGACGTACAAGCAAGATAACACATAAACAAACTTACAGACACACGCACTAACTCACAAACAGCCAAGCACAAAAAGACACAGACAGCCAAGCACAAAAAGACACTCACAGACAGCCAAGCACAAAAAGACACAGACAGCCAAGCACAAAAAGACACAGACAGCCAAGCACAAAAAGACAGACACACACTCATAAAAAGATAAACAAGCACACAAATAAAATATACAACGGCAGACATCGTCAAACAAACCAAAGGAAGAAAATATACCACACTAAATATACAAACACACAATAAGGCAGACAACAGAACACTTAAATTTTCATGTCCACAAAAAGTCAGAATGATTGACATTTGTATTGAGTGACGTGACTTCTTTAACGAGATTCAGCGTGGGAGGCTGGATCCAACAGGCAAAACCGTTGGGTAGGGAGCGTGGTAAAGACATTGTGTTGGAAATAGAAATCGATTTCAGGTCCGTTTGAGAATTCGACCTATGGCATTTGATTACACGGGAGGTATTCTAGTGTTTGGTCGTGTGCCCACGATTACACGACTCCGTGGGTACCGTGGAGAGGAATGACATTTCGGGAGTATTGCTATCACATTACGTGACATTATGGAGTTGTCAAGTCGTAACATTTGGTAACTTTATCAATATTATGGATAAGTTACAAGAATATTGAATCGTAACTGGGTGGTCTAATCATGTCCGGAATCCAAAAAGACCTGTGTACAGAAAGTAAACATTATTTTACAGATTGATTTTTGATCGTTTCCGTGCATTTCGTTGGTCGGTCTTGGCTTTTTTGGCATGCGACTCCAAGTATATAAATAGTGACCAACTGAAATCACGACAATAATAAAAATCGTAACGAATGAAGGCTTGTTTTTTTTGCACAGAGGTCTTTACCTGCTAGCGTTCTCATCGAATGTGCAGTGGCGGATGACTATGGACATTTTTGTAAAGTGCAGTCATACACAGGCCTGTAGACACATTTCTCTTAATGGGAGGGGGTGGGGGGATGGGGTTAAAAAGGTAATTTGTACGTTTATGTCAATCCAACATTTTGCTGAACTTTTTCGTGAAAAATCGTAAAGATATTTTTGTATGTGCTGTGGCCCACATTTTTCTGAGCGTCAGCTCACATTTTTTGTGTGCTTCGGCCCACGTTTTTCTGTGCTTTGGCCCACCTTTTTTCTGCGCATTGGCCCACATTTTTTGTGTGCTTTGGCCCACCTTTTTTGTGTGCTTTGGCCCACCTTTTTTCTGCGCTGTGGCTCATATTTGTGTGTGCTTTGGCCCACGTTTTTCTGAGCTTTGGCCCACCTTTTTTCTGCGTTTTGGTCTACCGTTTTGTGTGCTTTTGCTTACCTTTTTTGTGTTCTTTGACCCACTTTTTGTTCGTGCGTTGGCCCACCTTTATGTGTTTGCTTTGGTCCTAATGTTTGTGTGTGCTTTGGCCCACCTTTTTTTTGTGCTGTGGCCCACAATTTTGTGTGTGCTATGGCCCACAATTTGTGTGTGCTGTGGCCCACTTTTTGTGTGTGCTTTGGCCCACTTTTTGTGTGTGCTTTGGCCCAACTTTTTTCTGTTTTTTAGCCCACCATTTTTTAGTTGAACGTAAGTTCCTAGTACTAGAAGGTATATTCTCATTTAATAATTGTCTTAATTGGGGAAGAGTGAGGGGGTGGGGATAAGCACCCCAATTCACCCCTTTATCTGTGGGCTCTGTATGACGTGTGTACCACGAAGGAACGATAAGCGGCGACAGTGTTACCTTTTATGAACATCGTACGCGGAGGCTAATGAGGTTTCTGAGGGTTGGGGGAGGGGGGAGTGGAGTTGGATGTTCCATCCGATAGTGGATAAAAGTGATTCAAAATCTATGCTGTAGCAGGATATGTTATATTGAAAGTCGCAGATATCGCAGCCGAGCTGTAGAACATGGCACAAGACATTCCTCTCTTCAGAGTACATCCTGCTAATCTGCAGGAGTTTGAGAACGAATGCGACAGAAGAAGAATAATATCAGATGTAATTTAAATAGGTTATGTATCATTTACTCTGCCTCTTTCCTGACTCCCTCAGTGATTGGCTGAATTGTCTCGGGAGTGGTTCGTATAGTTGGGGGGGGGGGGTTACCTTTAGTTTAGTTTTACCTTTAGTTTAGTTTTACCTTTAGTTTAGTTTTACCTTTAGTTTAGTTTTACCTTTAGTTTAGTTCACTTTTAGTTTAGTTTACTTAAATTTTATATTAGTTTAATTTAGTTTACCTATATTTGAGTTTAATTCAGTTTTAGTTTAGTATAGTTTTAGCTTAATTTAGTTTAGTTTAGTTTTAGGTTTACTCCGTATTTGGTGTCTCAACATTTCTGATCTTTAAGAGAAATAAATATCAGGCAAATAAAATATTTTGGACACATTAAAAGACATGACACCCTGTTGAAGACATTACTTGAGGGTAAAGTCAAAGGGAAGCGAGCAAGAGGTAGGCAGAGATACAAGTGGGAGATAAACATCCCAAGATGGACAAGTTACAGTCTAGCAGAGTGCAGCACCAAGAAAAGAGACAGGGAATGTTGGTATGTTGCATAAACCTTCGTTGCGGAGACGGCACATAATGATGATAGAAGAAAACCAGTTGTTCTTATAAATAGTGATATATTGATATAGTGAGATCGATAACCTATAATAGATACATTAACAGGTTTCTATAATCAGTGATAACTTATAACAGATACATTAACAGGTTTCTATAATCAGTGATAACTTATAATAGATACATTAACAGGTTTCTATAATCAGTGATAACTTATAATAGATACATTAACAGGTTTCTATAATCAGTGATAACTTATAATAGATATATTAACAGGTTTCTATAATCAGTGATAACTTTTAATAGATACATTAACAGGTTTCTATAATCAGTGATAACTTATAATAGATACATTAACAGGTTTCTATAATCAGTGATAACTTATAATAGATACATTAACAGGTTTCTATAATCAGTGATAACTTTTAATAGATACATTAACAGGTTTCTATAATCAATGATAACTTATAATAGATACATTAACAGGTTTCTATAATCAGTGATAACAAAGATAGTGGCATTTATCTCCAGTAATAAACTGAATTTTATAGACAGAAGTTGTTAAGTGGTCTTTATTGCGTAATAGATAAACAAAGTGGCATTCATCTTCTGTGATAAAGTGGATTTCATCGACAGGGACATATAAATGATGAGGCATTCATCTCAAGTGATAAAGTGGTTTTCATCGCCAGAAATAGATAAACAACAATATCTGATATTCAACATTTCTCACCGTCTCTATTTCCCTTTTGTTCATTCCCTTTCTTTCTTTCACAAATCGATTTTACTATTTGCAATGCAGAGCGTGGTGTCTGCATAATTTTATTTTTATGGTAGCGGCATCTATCCCCCAGTCCCACAGCAATATTGAAGATTGATGCCCATTTTCTGCATTTCACCGATATTCCTTTTCACGCTTTTTACGTTCCTTCCTTTGCTTTATCTTCCTTCCTATCGTTTGCCAGCGAGTCGCAAGTCTCAAGAGATAATTAACACTTCTTCCAGATACTTCATCTCTGTCGCCTTCAACTAATCTTCTTAAATATGTTTTTGGGGGATAAACTGACGCTCTCTTTCAATATACAATTTTCATGTTACACTTTACTTTCTCCACGCGTGCACGACTTTGCCTTTTTTTCACATCGTTAAACATGAAATCGTTTATGTGCTATTTTCTTTGAATCTGGATGATTTATACCTGTTTCATGAAAATGTGCGTGTGCGAGAGCTGTTACGATTGTCTGTTTGTTCTTTTCGTGTGATGTTTGTCCCATACACTGTTTGTTGATTACAAGACTTTCATCTTCAGTAATCACAAAATTAATTTGGTATTCAGTAACCCCAAAAACGTAATATCAGTAATAACACGATTACATTTAATTTAATTTCAGTAATCACAGTTAAATTCAGTTTGTCTTCATGAATCACGAGATCACATTTCTCTTCATAAATCAGTCACATTTCTCTTCATTAATCAAAAGGCCACATTTCTCTTCATGAATCACGAGATCACATTTCTCTTCATAAATCAGTCACATTTCTCTTCATTAATCAAAAGGCCACATTTCTCTTCATGAATCACGAGATCACATTTCTCTTCATAAATCAGTCACATTTCTCTTCATTAATCAAAAGGCCACATTTCTCTTCATGAATCACGAGATCACATTTCTCTTCATAAATCAGTCACATTTCTCTTTCTTAAATCACAAGATCACATTTCTCTTCATTAGTCACAAGATTACATTTCCCTTCATTAGTCACAAGATCACATTTGTCTTCATAATCCACGAGATCACCTTTCTCTTCAGTAATAATAAGATCATATTCTTCTTCATTAATCACAAAATCATATTTCTCTTCATTAATCACACGATCATATTTCTCATTAATCATTAATCACACGGCCATTAATCACACAATTACATTCTCTTTTCATTAATCATACGATCACATTTCTCTTTATAAATCACGTCACCTTTCTCTTTATTAATTATAATATCATCTTTCTCTTTATAAATCACAATGTCACCTTTATCACAAAAATCGGTTGATATATCTCTGAATTACCTTCTAATGTTCACACCTCCAGTCATTTGATGTCGTTTCTTATTTCTCCTAGTGAACACACACGTATCGATCATTTCATCTTCTTTTAGTCAATTAATCTCTTGTTTGTCAATGACCTTCATCATGGATCTGAACTACATAAGACAAACTAATCTATATAAATATTGACTCGTAGTGTCTCTTTGATCACTTCAGCACTCCGTTCTGTTCTCTTTATATCTAAATTTTAGTCATAATTTGTGTACACTTTGTGAGTCATGTCTGTTTGCCCGCCTGGTTAGGACAGATAAAACACGTTAAGCTGATTTGTTACTAAGTAATTTGACTTGTCGCACACACTCGGTCGGTTTTGTCATCAAACTCTATTGCGAACAGTCGGTCGGTTTTGTCATCAAACTCTATAAGTTGCGAACAGTCGGTCGGTTTTGTTATCAAACTCTATAAGTTGCGAATAGTCGGTGGTTTTTGTCATCAAACTCTATAAGTTGCGAACAGTCGGTCGGTTTTGTTATCAAACTCTATAAGTTGC
This sequence comes from Meghimatium bilineatum, assembly GCA_034231615.1. Classification (NCBI taxonomy): domain Eukaryota; kingdom Metazoa; phylum Mollusca; class Gastropoda; order Stylommatophora; family Philomycidae; genus Meghimatium; species Meghimatium bilineatum. The sequence continues at coordinate 18,808,562 of CM067309.1, forward strand.
GAACAGTCGGTGGGTTTTGTTATCAAACTATATAAGTTGCGAACAGTCGGTCGGTTTTGTTATCAAACTCTATAAGTTGCGAACAGTCGGTCGGTTTTGTTATCAAACTCTATAAGTTGCGAACAGTCGGTCGGTTTTGTTATCAAACTCTATAAGTTGCGAACAGTCGGTCGGTTTTGTTATCAAACTCTATAAGTTGCGAACAGTCGGTCGGTTTTGTTATCAAACTCTATAAGTTGCGAACAGTTGGTTGGTTTTGTTATCAAACTCCTAAGTGGCCAACACTCGGTCGACTTTTTAAAAATCAAACTTTAGTTAGTTAGTCGTTGGATCATCGTCACTGCACTCCGGACAATTCCATAGAAGCTCACATCTCTCTTGAGTGTATCCGCCATCACACGTTGACTGACGGTCCCAGTATGCCGTTGATTGACCATTATTTTTTCTCGCTCACGAAACCGCTCCTTTTTAGCGACACCACATTTCAAACCAAGCTCCCTTATTCTACTCATGGAACAAGAGTCACCGTCATTTATAGTCATTTGTTCGTGCGTTTTCCCGTAGAGAATTCAGAATGTCTGCACGATCCATCGAAATATCGCTCCGCCAACAGCCGTAGTAGCAGCGTGTGCGGCCAACCTATCTGCTCTCTCATTACCCCGGACTCCCGCATGTCCCGGCATACAAATAAAAGTCACTTTACGCACACAGGAATTCTTAACTGCACCCAGCCACTTTTCCGGAATGTATCCCGCATTCACTCTCACAATCATGCTCATTAGGTCACTGAGTATACAGGCAAGTGTCGCAGTCTGCGAGCACAACCATTTCAAAGCTTTGGCTATTGCCAAAATCTTCATTGTCACACTGCTTGTTGTCTGAGCGAATGTATCACATTCCTCTCTGACGGTCTTCCCCCACCTGTGAGCCGTGAAGGCCCAGGCACTCCTGATGTATCTCTTTATCAGCCCTTCTGCATATGTAATCATATGAGCCTCATAAGCGTGGATGCTCAGGTCAAGGCACTAATATGCGAGAATACCGATGACACAAATGTTGTTATTTACGCGGATGGGGCGGTCATCCGTCACAAGCGATGCGCATGGGCCTTTACTGTCAGATCAAAAGGGAGAACAGTACACTAAGCCAGTGGTGCCTTTAACGCAACAACGGCAGTCTAATAATTATGGAAGTATTCGCCGTAACGCAGGCACTTAACTGGCTGGAATAACAAGTCTATTCCCATGCATGCATACTAAGTGATTCACTGAATATGATTCAGAAAGTCAAAACAGGTGATGTACGTAGGGAATCATTATGAAAACTCACGCTTATTTTTGTCACTGGACATGCGGGCATGGAGGGAAACGAACGGGCCGACAAATTAACTAGTCTCGTCACAACAACAGACGGCCAGCCTATGGACCGAGCAGAGACATTCACAGCTCTTCGTGGATCAGAGGATTTTAGATGAATAAGCATGAGTCAATATCGAGAATGGAATTGGGAATGAGGATGGACGTGGTCCGAAGAGAACCCCTGTCAAAAATTTCAAAAATAACAGTGAACCAACATAGAACCGGAACCATCATCCGTTTTGCCCTGAGAGATTTACTGAAGCGGAGATCGGAGCACGTATGGACGTATCCGGTGTGCGAAGATGATAATCAACATACCTAATCATATCACCTATAACATTGCTTTTGGAACATAACTTTCCTGTAGGGATAGACTTGATGGGGTCAGATTGAGCAGTTATGTGTGTGGTATGGGGACAGATTGAACTGTTATGTGTGTGGTATTGGGTCGGTTTGAGCTGTTATTTGTGTGGAATGGGGTAAGATTTAGTTTTTTGTGTGGGTTTGGGGTCAGATTGAGCTTTTTTTGTGTAATTTGGAGTCAGAGTGAGCTGTTGTGTGTGGTATTCGGCTAGAAAGATTTTAAAATATTTTTATTGCTTATATTTTTATTAGCACTGTGCGTGGAACTCCCAAGTAGTACATGTTTGGACATTTTTTGACTTGTGTATATAATACATTTGGGTCAGACTGTCGGTTGACTTGTGTATATAATACATTTGGGTCAGACTGTCGGTTGACTTGTGTATATAATACATTTGGGTCAGACTGTCGGGCCAGAAAACAAATCTTGACGGGCCGGGATTTCTTTCTCTCACAATTAACATGGAAACACTCTAGTTTAGGGTAAGCTGATAAGTGTCAATTCTCACCACACTATCTCTCACAATTCACATGGAAACACTCTAGGGTAAGCTGATAAGTGTCAATTCTCACCACACTATCTCTCACAATTCACATGGAAACGCCGTAGTGTAGAATAAACGGATATCTGTCAATTCTCTCACAATTCACATGGAAACACTCGTCTAAGAATTAGCTGAAATCTCACAAAATCTCACATATTCTCTCAAAATCTCACATAACTACTCTAAAAAAATAAGCTGATATGTCAATATCACACTTTACCTGGAAACTACTCTAGTTTTAGAATACACAACTACCTGTCAATTCTCACACTTTCTCTCACGTCACACGGGAGCTACTCTAGTTTTGCTAATAAGGTTATTGATATCCAAATCAATATCGATTGTTTTGAAGGTGGTTACTACTTGAACTCTGATGCTTGGTTCATGTTGAAGCTGTGTAGCGACGTGTTGTCACGTGATATGCTTTCTTAAAACGTCGATATTCAGACGAAATCTACCAAAAGCAGTAAAATACCTGGTCAAACTTATCTACATTACCTGGTCAAGCTTATCTGCATTACCTGGTCAAGCGTATCTGTTTTATCTGTTCAGGCTTATCTGCATTACCTGGTCAAGCTTATCTGTTTTATCTGTTCAAGCTTATCTGCATTACCTCGTCAAACTTATCTACATTACCTGGTCAAGCTTATCTGCATTACCTGGTCAAGTTTATCGGCTTTACCTGGTCAAGCTTATCTATATTACCTGTTCAATTCTGAAATGCTAAGGGTTCTATAGGATGAGCAACGTTAGTTTCTTTTTATTTTCGTTCGAATGTATTCTCTAGGTCATCTTCAGCGTTCATTCTCAAACTCCCACTGGATCTCCCTTGTAGCAGGACAACATTCTCAAACTCCCACTGGATCTCCCTTGTAGCAGGACAACATTCTCAAACTCCCACTGGATCTCCCTTGTAGCAGGACAACATTCTCAAACTCCCACTAGATCTCCCTTGTAGCAGGACACATTCTCAAACTCCCACTGGAACTCCCTTGTAGCAGGACACATTCTCAAACTCCCACTGGATCTCCCTTGTAGCAGGACACATTCTCAAACTCCCACTGGATCTCCCTTGTAGCAAGACATTCTCAAACTCCCACTGGATCTCCCTTGTAGCAGGACAACATTCTCAAACTCCCACTGGATCTGCCTTGTAGCAGGACACATTCTCAAACTCCCACTGGATCTCCCTTGTAGCAGGACACATTCTCAAACTCCCACTGGATCTCCCTTGTAGCAGGACACATTCTCAAACTCCCACTGGATCTCCCTTGTAGCAGGACACATTCTCAAACTCCCACTGGATCTCCCTTGTAGCAAGACATTCTCAAACTCCCACTGGATCTCCCTTGTAGCAGGACAATGGTCCAGCTAGATTTACAGCAGGATGCAGTCCAGAAAATAGAAATGCGCGGTGTCGCCGTTTTATTTACGCCATTAGCCCAACACATCCGTCTTTGGCGGGTTATCCATGTTTCATTATGATTATGGTGACGGTGATAATCCTGTTAGCTAAGAAGTAGCTCTTAACAACCTCTAGTCTTTATATAAAATATAGATCCTCCTCAGTTGAGTAACCGAGTTGATACTCTAAACATATGTCCTCCTCAGTTGAGTAACCCAGTTGATACTCTAAACATATGTCCTCCTCAGTTGAGTAACCGAGTTGATACGCTAAACATATGTCCTCCTCAGTTGAGTAACCGAGTTGATACTCTAAACATATGTCCTCCTCAGTTGAGTAACCGAGTTGACACACAAACATATGTCCTCCTCAGTTGAGTAACCGAGTTGACACACAAACATATGTCCTCCTCAGTTGAGTAACCGAGTTGACACACAAACATATGTCCTCCTCAGTTGAGTAACCGAGTTGATACTCTAAACATATGTCCTCCTCAGTTGAGTAACCGAGTTGATACTCTAAACATATGTCCTCCTCAGTTGAGTAACCGAGTTGACACTCAAACATATGTCCTCCTCAGTTGAGTAACCGAGTTGATACTCTAAACATATGTCCTCCTCAGTTGAGTAACCGAGTTGATACTCAAACATATGTCCTCCTCAGTTGAGTAACCGAGTTGACACTCAAACATATGTCCTCCTCCGTTGAGTAACCGAGTTGATACTCAAACATATGTGCTCCTCAGTTGAGTAACCGAGTTGACACTCAAACATATGTCCTCCTCAGTTGAGTAACCGAGTTGACACTCAAACATATGTCCTCCTCAGTTGAGTAACCGAGTTGACACTCAAACATATGTCCTCCTCAGTTGAGTAACCGAGTTGACACTCAAATATATGTCCTCCTCATCTTCCGCATCCTACGGAATACACGAAATGTGACAATGTAGTATTCTTGACTCCCCTTTTGAACCCCGGCAATACACGTATATAATAAAGTACTGGAATGTACCAGTATAGATAACAGATAATTGAGATGAAATGTGTGGGAGCTATCCATTTACATAATTATAGTGGAACACCCCGCTATAACAACTTGGTCCTGGCCGACAAAATATGTATGTAATAACAGTAATTCACTATATCCAGTACAAGCAATATAGAATACTGTAAATATAATTGGGAATTTTGAAAATTGTTGTTAGATTGGGAAGTGTGTTATAATCAAAATTGTTGTTAGATTGGGAAGTGTGTTATAATGAAAATTGTTGTTAGATTGGGAAGTGTGTTATAATGAAAATTGTTGTTAGATTGGGAAGTGTGTTATAATGAAAATTGTTGTTAGATTGGGAAGTGTGTTATAATGAAAATTGTTGTTAGATTGGGAAGTGTGTTAGAGAACATAATGCGCTATAGATAGATTCTACTGTATTATCTACCGCGTGTTGCTACCGGGGCTTGAAAGGGGAGCAAACAAAATAACATCACCGTTATCCATAAATTAAATAAAAAGTGATTACGGAGGTTATGCGGCGGAGATACCTGTCTCATCAAAAATTAGGGCCAAATTGAGCCAGAATCCGTACTGAAGTCGGATGTGTCAGACCGAAATGCGTAGACATCGCAAGGAAAGCTGGAAATCATGACACAGCGCATTCCGTTCTACTACACTCTGTTAATATGAAGTTTAAGAAAGAAAACATACATATTTTTTTCTCGACAAAGACCGCAAAGTCGAAACCTGTGTTCCATCTGTTTTGTAAATTGTTAGCTATATTATGTTGTTATCTCTTAGTCCTTTTGTGTGTGTGCGTACATTAAAGATTATTATGTTTTTTTTGTTGCTTTAAATATTCATTGGAATGTGCCACTATATTTGGGATATAAATTATTGGGGATATATCTCTGCAAGTCCTGGGTGTGAAGATGGCACTTGATCGTATCTGACATGCACAAGAAGGCACAGTCTAGGGAGGTTATTATTCAGAAGTCTGTCTCCTGGTGTTCCCGAGACAACACTAACACAGCTGCCCTCTCCACAAGCTCACGATGTACTCAGGGATTTTCTATCGATCAGATAGAGATTGGCTCCATACGTGGTGTATGGTACTCCGTTGTTGCAAATGATTTATTTCATGAACATAATTTTTGAGCGTGTGGGAAAAATAAGGAAATGAAACCTGTTGTTATTCCGTCAAACGCCCGTGTGTTGCTGGGGCCCGAAAGGGGAGCAAATAATAGCAACACTGTTTACCTTCCATGCATGTCGTAAGAGGCGACTAAGGAGGTTATGGGGGTGGAGTTGCTGTCCCATCCCATATAGGGTCAGTGACCCAAAGCCATGCTGAAGTCGGATGTGTCAGACCGAAAGGTGCAGATATCACAGCAATGCTGTAAACGATGACACAACGCATTCCGTTCTCTGGACTACATCCTACTAATCTGCATAGGTTTGAGAACGAACGCAGAAGAAGAAGAATTCCGTCAAAAATGTATGTACACTATGGCAAATTTAGACATTTTAATGATAATTAAAGTAGATGTATTTAAATAAGATGAAAGTTTCGTAAAGCTGTCTGCACATCCGGCATCCTGGAGCGTGTTATGGTTATTTTCAGTTCAGATGATTTTTATCTGTATTTGTTGGATTCGAAGTCGGAAGATGGTAATCTAGTCTTCTCTCCCTCCCAGATGTTTGATGTTGTCTTTGACATTTGCAAGCTATATATTTGTAGAGTACATCAAAAGCAGAAAACGGGGTTTGAACCAGGTCCGTTCAGCTGACACATATTCGCCTCGCAACTTGAGTTAACACTTGAATAGATTTTTCTCCCAGTATTTCTCATTTACCCTTATATACATCCAAGTTTCTTCAAATATTGCATCATCTTTAATATGTGTGTGTGAATCTAAGAAGGGTAACAGCTCAATAAAAATAATGGCATCATCAGTGATGTAACAGAAATGCAGCAATATATATTTTGCAACTGATGTACATAGTAGTACCATAAGTGATAGATTTTATCGTAGGTTACTATCGTAAGCGCAGGTTGATATACCAGCGTGTGTCCTGAATGAGACAATGTTAGCATTTTATGGGTGAACAAGATATACATTTATAGCTAAAATTAAGTTTCTTTTAGAACTACTAAGTATCAAGGTTATGACATTGTATTCTTCTTCATTGTTCACTCTCAAACTCCCGCAGGATATCTCTTGTAGCTTGACCATGGTCCTACTAAATTTCCAGCAGGATGTAGTTCAGAGATTTCAAATGCGTTGTGTCGCCATTTTACTTGCGCAAATGGCTAGACACATCCGTCGTCGGCGGAATGACATCCTGTAATAATAATAATTATAATACCCATAACCCGTCAGGTTCGTTGGGCTGCCACACTAGAGACATCAGCACAAAAAGCCCTCCAAACATCTCGTTCCTCAGCCATTATGAGGAGTGTATACAAATCATGCATATATCATTCCCGTATGATATTAATCCATGATTTTCTTTATCTGCCTCTTTTCCTACTACCTTCGACTGTTCTTTGCAAACTAATTTTTGAATGTGAGCCGTGTCTCGTTACACGTCCAAACCAAATAACTTTATGCCGTTTCACAACTGCGAAAAGTGGTTCTATGACATCGTGTACAGCCAGTGAAAAACTACTTTTAAGTTGCCGACATTGATAATCATTTTTCTACACCAACATCTAGACCAGGTTTTCTCAACTGTTTCAGAATGCAAGCACCAAACACATGCAACACTGGGTATGCGAGTACCGAACACATGTAAAGCTGAGTATGCGAGCACCGAACACATGTAAAACTGAGTATGCGAGCACCGAACACATGTAAAACTGGGTATGCGAGCACCAAACACATGTAAAACAGAGTGTGCAAGCACCGAACACATGCAACACTGGGTATGCGAGCACCGAACACATACAACACTGGGTATGCGAGCACCGAACACATGCAACACTGGGTATGCAAGCACCGAACACATGCAACACTGGGTATCCGGGCACCGAACACATACAACACTGGGTATCCGGGCACCGAACACATACAACACTGGGTATGCAAGCACCGAACACATGCAACACTGGGTATGCGAGCACCGAACACATACAACACTGGGTATGCGGGCACTGAAAACATGCAACACTAGGTACGCGAGCACTGAACACATGTAAAACTGAGTATGCGAACACCGAACAAATGTAAAACTGAGTATGCGAGCACCGAACACATGCAACACTGGGTATGCGAGCACCAAACACATGCAACACTGGGTATGCGAGCACCGAACACATACAACACTGGGTATGCGGGCACTGAAAACATGCAACACTGTGTATGCGAGCACCATTACAAGTAACAGGATGAAAGAGAAAGTGAATGTGAAAACTGGCTATATAAGCAACATCATTACACCGTACACACCCACTTCCTCGTTCATCTACCACATAATCATAACTTCGTTACACCGTACACACCCACTTACTCGTTCATCTGCCACATAATCATAACTTCGTTACACCGTACACACCCACTTACTCGTTCATCTACCACATAATCATAACTTCATTACACCGTACACACCCACTTCCTCGTTCATCTGCCACACAATCATAACTTCATTACACCGTACACACCCACTTACTCGTTCATCTGCCACACAATCATGGATAGTACAATTATTTGTTTCAGCATGTACAGCACAATTTTAATTGTGAATGAAACTAATGATTGTTAGTGCTCGCGAGTAATATTTCCTTGCAAGAGTGCGTGTAAACAATGTTCCCGTTAAGAGTGCTTGTAAGCAATGTTCCCTTTAAGAGTGCTTGTAAGCAATGTTCCCTTTAAGAGTGTTTGTAAGCAATGTTCCCTTTAAGAGTGCTTGTAAGCAATGTTCCCTTTAAGAGTGCTTGTAAGCAATGTTCCCTTTAAGAGTGCTTGTAAGCAATGTTCCCTTTAAGAGTGATTGTAGGCAATGTTCCCTTTAAGAGTGCTTGTAAACAATGTTCCCTTTAAGAGTGCTTGTAAGCAATGTTCCCTTTAAGAGTGCTTGTAAGCAATGTTCCCTTTAAGAGTGTTTGTAAGCAATGTTCAATTTAAGAGTGCTTGTAAGCAATGTTCCCTTTAAGAGTGATTGTAGGCAATGTTCCCTTTAAGAGTGCTTGTAAGCAATGTTCCCTTTAAGAGTGCTTGTAAGCAATGTTCCCTTTAAGAGTGTTTGTAAGCAATGTTCAATTTAAGAGTGCTTGTAAGCAATGTTCCCTTTAAGAGTGCTTGTAAGCAATGTTCCCTTTAAGAGTGTTTGTAAGAAATATTCCCTTTAAGAGTGCCTGTGGGCAAAATCCATCTTCGTGGGTTGATAAATTTGGAACAGCCCCTTTTCTAGGCAAATCTTCAGCTGTATGTGGGCAAATCTTCAATTTTATCAGATCAAACCTTCTACCTGTTCTAGACAAAACTACTTTTTCTGGCAAACTTTCTACTTAAAACAAGTTAATCTTATTCAGTCGCTTCTTACAACATACATGACAGGTCGCAAATAATGTTATTATGTGCTCCCCTTTTGAGTCTCGGCAATCACATGGAAGACCAAATACTTGTCTAAATCTCTGGGCATAGTTCGTGAAAATTGAATGCCGCCACCAAGCTACAAGGCTAGCATATTTTAATTCTGCAGCAAGGTGGCTACCATCACCTACCTGTGCAGTTACGTGGCTACCATCACCTACATGTGCAGCAACGTGGCTACCATCACCTACATGTGCAGCAACGTGGCTACCTCACCTACATGTGCAGCAACGTGGCTACCATCAACTACATGTGCAGCAACGTGGCTACCATCACCTACATGTGCAGCTACGTGCATGACATCGCAGGAAGTAGCAGAGTAACAATAACAAAGCAAGTTAGAGAATCCATTGAAAATTAAAATGTCTAGAGCGGAAATTCCTTACTTAGACGGAGATCGTCACCAGTAAAGACCTCTGTACTGAAAGTAAACATAACCCGAAATGTTGATGTTTGATTATTTCCGTTCATTTCGTTGGCGGCCTTGCCTGTTTTTAGTATGCCATTCCAAGTTTATAAATATTGAGCAACGAAAACACGACAATAATAAAAAAACCGTCACGAATGAAGTCTTCTTTACTTTCTGTTGCCAGGTCTATACTGGAGTCAGGTCATGTCCGCACTGACTGATACCTGACAAAACCGGCATACTCCTGTCAGAAATATTTTCTCCTAAAGGGCTGTTCTTAAATTTATTTCTTCTTCTTCTTCTTCAGCGTTCATTCTCAAACTCCCACTGGATTTCTCTTGTAACGGGGCAATGATCCTACACGATTTTCAGTTGGATGTAGTCAAGAGAATGGAATTGCGTTGTGTTGCCGTTTTATTTTCGCCAATGGTCCAACACATCTGTCTTCGGTAAAATTTATTTATTCAACAACTAGAGTAGGAGGGGGGGGGGGTGGGGTCTTAAATGTATGAGAATTGTTGACAAGGGAAGAGATCCGGGGGTGACAATAGTTGGCGTCAACATTCTTTTATTTCTTACACAAATTAAAATGTTTGAATTTGAAACGTTTGTAAAATTTTTTTCTTGAAATCATGTTTTTTTTTTTACTTTGTTTTTACCAATTTTTTTTTGATACGGGAGGGGGGGGTGTTAAATATGTTTTGACATGATTAAGCAGGGAATTATTGACAGTTGTTGACATTGGAGAGGTGATTGGGGAGTGGGGGGTAGAAATGATTGTTGACGTAATTATGGACAAACACAACAACATCCAATTGTATTCACGTAGTGTCGTCGAAACAGCGATGGAAAAACGAACAATCATTTATTCTTATTTATATGTGGCTAAATTATGGTAGGATAAATTCAAGATTGTCAAAACAGACGATGTGACAGTCATACAAAAAAAAAAGTTTTATTCTGTAATTCTGAGACAATTGTTACACCGTACTTATAGTTTCATGTGATGGGGTTCCCACTAGAACATTGCCGTACCGAAACTTGGATCGTATGAAAAAATAGAATTGGAAGAAAAGGAGGCATAATTTTTAGGAAATAATTCCATTCACAACAGTGTCACAGGAAACTGTCTGGATCTATATCATTGTATATTTGTTTGAGTTCCATTTTTCTGATTTCTGTGGAAATTTGGAAGTGATCTTTACAAGCAATTGTGAGTAGTACCTTATTTAATTATGTGTTGGAATGTTTTTAGAAGAAGAATCGATACGAAATCGATCTGCCTTATTTACATTGCACGTCAGTATCGAACACGCTCGTAGATCAGAATCATGTCGGTTAAAATGTAGTCTTAGTTTCGATATTTTTGTTGATGTTTGGTCCTGGTGGTAAGATTTGTATGTTAGCTACTGCAGCTGTGTGTTGATCGAGAAAACGTCCTGCTACTAACATAAAATCCGAGGTGTGTGCATGTGCAGGCGTCAAGCAGACGTGATGGAAATCATTGTGTGTTCATATGTCAATATCACTGTCATTTGCTTATTGAATAATGATTATCTAAATCAACATCGCGGAACTCAGGGCGCATTCACAAGTACCCGGTCTCTCTCGGCTGATGAGGAAACGTTTTAACAGTTGCTGTTACTGCAACTAGTTAGTTGTATACTCTCCACAATCTTTCTCTCAATTCCCCCATCCACTATCTCCTCAATCTTCCCCTCAATCTCTCATCCTGCTCTCTCCTTAATCTTTCTCACACTTTCCTCCTCCTGCCATGTCCCTAATCTGCCCTTCAATCTCCCACACCATCTCTTCAATCCTCCAAATCTGGCCCTCGTTCTAACCAACCTTCCTCTCCTGTTATCTTACAGTACACTTCCTAACTCCCGACAACTCACATCAAAATCCTCATCACCTGTACCCTCATCATGTAGGTGCCCATGTAGGTGAGGCAGAAGACAATTCCTCTATCCACGATGGAAGATCATGTCACTGAAGCTAGTCTCTCTTGGCACTGAAGCTAGTCTCTCTTGGCACGTGTACCCTCATCATGAACGTACCCATGTAGGTGAGGCAGAAGACATTTCCTCTATCCACGATGGAAGATCATGTCACTGAAGCTAGTCTCTCAGCACCTGTACCCTCATCATGTAGGTACCCATGTAGGTGAGGCAGAAGACATTTCCTCTATCCACGATGGAAGATCATGTCACTGAAGCTAGTCTCTCGGCACCTGTACCCTCATCATGTAGGTACTCATGTAGGTGAGGCAGAAGACATTTAATCTCTCCACGATGGAAGATCATGTCACTGAAGCTAGTCTCTCGGCACCTGTACCCTCATCATGTAGGTACTCATGTAGGTGAGGCAGAAGACATTTCATCTCTCCACGATGGAAGATCATGTCACTGAAGCTAGTCTCTCGGCACCTGTACCCTCATCATGTAGGTGCCCATGTAGGTGAGGCAGAAGACATTTCATCTCTCCACGATGGAAGATCATGTCACTGAAGCTAGTCTCTCAGCACCTGTACCCTCATCATGTAGGTACCCATGTAGGTGAGGCAGAAGACATTTCCTCTATCCACGATGGAAGATCATGTCACTGAAGCTAGTCTCTCAGCACCTGTACCCTCATCATGTAGGTGCCCATGTAGGTGAGGCAGAAGACATTTCCTCTATCCACGATGGAAGATCATGTCACTGAAGCTAGTCTCTCGGCACCTGTACCCTCATCATGTAGGTGCCCATGTACATGAGGCAGAAGACATTTCATCTCTCCACGATGAAAGATCATATCACAGTTACTGAAGCTAGTCTCTCGTCCCTCTCATTGTCCTGTCTGTTTTCTTGTCTGTACTTTTGCTGTAAGACATCGCAAGACTGAATGACCATCGGTTTTCGGGCTACGGCACATTCAGTCACTTGAAATGCAGTAATATTGTTACGTCTTAGAATGTTGGTAACTCCTTCAATCCACCTTCTTCTCTGTCTTCCTCTGTATCTTGATGTTTAAATTTTCGTGTCATAAGCTCTTCCTGCTGGCCAATAATCATTCATTCTCATTATGTGACCGAACCATTTCAGTCTCTGTTTCTCAATAAATTCGACAACAGACGTCGTTCCAATAATTCTTTTAACCTCTTCATTTCTCACATGATCTCTTCTTGTTCTGTTGCTTCATTTCTCACATGATCTCTTCTTGTTCTGTTGCTTCATTTCTCACATGATCTCTTCTTGTTCTGTTGCTTCATTTCTCACATGATCTCTTCTTGTTCTGTTGCTTCATTTCTCACATGATCTCTTCTTGTTCTGTTTGCTTCATTTCTTAGAAATCTCATCTCACACGTAAACTTTCTCTCGTGTTCTTCTGTTAGTGTTCATGTCTGACATTGATAACAAATTGTGGGTATGAAGATTGAATTTATTATTTGCCTTGGTTTCCATCGGGATAGATTTGTGTGTAAAAATTTATAAGAGTTAATAATTTACGTAGTTGTCTTTGTGAATTCTTGTCTCGAGTTCTCTTTTCATTCTTCTGTCGTCTGTAAAAATGCTTCCGAGATATTTATGTTCCTGAATTTGTGTCAATAATTGATCAGTATCCTGTATGCAGGCATAACCAAAGCAGTAGAGTCCCACGATTTCATGCAAGCGTGAAACCCCAACCATTCATGTCTCATACTCCCCAGTCTGTATGTACATTGATAATCATCGATTACAAAAACATTGTGTATTGCGATCGATTTCTTTTATCGAAATTCAACATCAAAGCAGAAACACCGCTGCACCCGCGAGAATCTTTAGTGTAATTTATTTTCATCATTATGTTTTGATGGCGTCTTGTGGATGGACACTTTAAAATGAACAATTACCATTATATTTTTTTTGCAAATATTGATTTCTCAAAATCAATTCTTATCGATTTCAAATACCAAGTATTCAGTCAATGTGCACCTTATTTAAACGCGAGCACTTGAGTTTATCATCCGCTTCCAATAAGACTACCTACTTTACCTGCACCAAAGTGCTCAATCAATATTTATTCCAGAACCGTCTCACAAGTAAAGTTGCTGCTTGTTTTTCTAATTATATTTCATATGTGGTAACGTATTTCTTATCCGTTTTAATATAATTTTTCATTCGTGTTGCTGTGATCGCGCTATTTTGTCATACAAAGTTTTTAATTAACGGGAAGAACATATTTCTAAGAACAGATATAAGAACATACCGAACACATGCTAATCCTGAAATACATCAGAAGACAACAGATTAAGTAGTTTCCACATGCTTCCAGACTACCATCAGATAGTGCTACTCAAAAAGCATTACTATACAGGCAAGATGGATACAAAGCCAGGTACAGACATTGCAAATGAGGGATTACTGAAATAAAATAGTCAACGAAAAGAAACAAATATTAAACACACACACACAAAAAACCATCTACAGAGAACTCTTCTACTCTTGACGCTGCAAGACATAAAATCATCTCCAGAGAACTCTTCTACTCTTGACGCTGCAAGACATAAAATTATCTCCAAAGAACTCTTCTACCCCTGACGCTGCAAAGAATAACTGCAAGGCATAAAGGGGGGATAATGCGAAAAGAAAGAAAAAGAAAAGATAGGACATATGAACAGGTTGTAAACAACAGGTTGTAAAAAGCATTACATGGATATACTGCCGTGGTCATGAAGGGCTCAGATGCAACGAAAGAGCAGACTCATTGGCGGGCAATGCTCTGGCTGATGATATATTATTTAAACGAGATAAGGCTGACCTAATAAGGGCGGTCGTTGATTTACAGCAGAATGAAGAGGGCCATGCCGGAGGTGATAATGTGCACATGCAAAAAATGAGAAATGTGGATAACCAGGAAGTAGCTAGAGAAAGTGTGTCCTCTGAAATGTTACGATCACAAAATCAACATCTGGCTGGGACTTTGAGTCTGCATACTACTTTATGACTACTGGAAAGGAGAGCCAATCACATGGGAAAGTGACCTGTGTGCAGTGACCATGTTTGGTAATCAAGAGTCATATATTCACTGGCTTCTTGGTTATTTGAGTCTTCGTTTTCACTTGCGTTCATGGTCAAGGGGTGAGTGTAGTTCATGGTCAAGGGGAGTCTAGTTAATGGTCAAGGGGAGTTTAGTTCATGGTCAAGGGGAGTGGAGTTCATGGTCAAGGGGAGTGTAGTTCATGGTCAAGGGAGAGAATAGCTCATGTTCAAAGGAGAGAATAGCTCATGTTCAAGGGAGAGTGTAGTTCATGGTCAAGGAGTGAGTAGCTCATGGTCAAGGATAGTGTAGTTCATGGTAAAGGGAGAGTGTTGTTTATGGTCAAGGGAAGTGTTGTCAAAGAAAGTATTTTTCATTGTCAAAAGAGTGTTCTTCATGGTCAATGAGAGTGTAGTTCTGGGTCAAGGAGAGTAGTTCATGATCAAGGAGTGTGTAGCTTATGGTCAAGGAGTGTGTAGCTCATGGTCAAGGAGTGTGTAGCTCATGGTCAAGGGAGAGTGTAGTTCATGGTCAAGGGAAGTGTTGTCAAAGAAAGTATTTTTCATTGTCAAAAGAGTGTTCTTCATGGTCAATGAGAGTAGTTTTGGGTCAAGGAGAGTAGTTCATGGTCAAGGAGTGTGTAGCTCATGGTCAAGGGAGAGTGTAGTTCTGGGTCAAGGAGAGTAGGTCATGGTCAAGGAGTGTGTAGCTCATGGTCAAGGGAGAGTGTAGTTCTGGGTCAAGGAGAGTAGGTCATGGTCAAGGAGTGTGTAGCTCATGGTCAAGAGAGAGTGTAGTTCATGGCAAATGAGAGTGTAGTTCATGGCAAATGAGAGTGTCGTTCATTGTCAAGGGAGTTATAGTTCATGGTCAAGGAGGGTGTAGGTCATGGTCACAGTGTAGTTCAGAGAACGGAATGCGTTCTGTGGTGGTTTACAGCTATGCTGGTATATCTAGGTTGAAATGTTGAGAATGCTGAGCGCATTAATTTCATTGTAGTCTGGTTGCACCATATGTACTCCGTCCCTCTCCTAAGCTGTACACCGCTGGTCGAGAGTACCAGTCCTAGTACGTAACTCCGTAGCTTCAAACGATAACATCTAGGGTACTCCGTAGCTTCAAACGATAACCTCTAAGGTACTCCGCAGCTTAAAACGATAACCTCTAGGGTACTCCGTAGCTTAAAACGATAACCTCTAAGGTACTCCGCAGCTTCAAACGATAACCTCTAGGGTACTCCGCAGCTTCAAACGGTAACCTCTAGGGTACTCCGCAAAGAGTCCATCGATATATCAGACATGTATGCGCTGTTCTACGCGTCAAATTTGGTTTCTGCACATGGTTACCTGCATGGCTATTGCTAAAAGTTACTAGCCATGAAATGTATTTAATCAAGTACACATTCACAATATAATACGACGAGTTAGATCGGCACTGTTAACGTTCACACGACATAGACTAAATGTGTCATTCAGATGTTTTTTTCTTCTGTTACTCAGAATAAACCTTTGTTGTGACTTTCTTGTGCAGTGATATTCATGATTTCGTGTAACTGTTTCATTTCATTTTCGACTATCGAAACTGTATCGTTATCGTATCGCAAGTTGTTTATATTATGTCATGGAACTGATATTTCTAGCATGTCTTATATGGGCATTATGTTGTTTATATTATGCAATGCAACTAATATTTCTAGCATGTCTTATATGGGCATTATGTTGTTTATATTATGCAATGCAACTAATATTTCTAGCATGTCTTGTATGGGCCTCGTGTTGTTTATATTATGCAATGCAACTAATATTTCTAGCATATCTTATATGGGCCTCGTGTTGTTTATATTATGCAATGCAACTGATATTTCTATAATATCTTATATGGGCCTCGTGTTTCAGCTTATACAAAATTCGGTAACAGAGAAAGGAATAAACTTTTAAGAAAAATTACTTTACATAGAAAAAAAAGGCCAATCATATAAAAACAAATAAGAAGATAGACACATTGTGTCAGCATAACTCCAAGACTTGGTTGTAAGAGTATCACATACTGTCAGATGCTAGCACCAGGCACAGATTCAGACAGTGTTAGGGGAGGGGAGGGGGGAATCGCAGACAAGATTCCATACAGGCCAGGAACTCAACCTGTTATGTTAAAGAAAAACGGCGGAAGGCACAAACATAAAACGGCGGAAGGAACAAACATAAAACGGCGGAAGGAACAAACATAAAACGGCGGAAGGAACAAACATAAAACGGCGGAAGGAACAAACATAAAACGGCGGAAGGAACAAACATAAAACGGCGGAAGGAACAAACATAAAACGGCGGAAGGAACAAACATAAAACGGCGGAAGGAACAAACATAAAACGGCGGAAGGAAAAAACATAAAACGGCGGAAGGAACAAACATAAAACGGCGGAAGGAACAAACATAAAACGGCGGAAGGAACAAACATAAAACGGCGGAAGGAACAAACATAAAACGGCGGAAGGAACAAACATAAAACGGCGGAAGGAACAAACATAAAACGCCGGAAGGAACAAACATAAAACGGCGGAAGGAACAAACATAAAACGGCGGAAGGAACAAACATAAAACGGCGGAAGGAACAAACATAAAACGGCGGAAGGAACAAACATAAAACGGCGGAAGGAACAAACATAAAACGGCGGAAGGAACAAACATAAAACGCCGGAAGGAACAAACATAAAACGGCGGAAGGAACAAACATAAAACGGCGGAAGGAACAAACATAAAACGCCGGAAGGAACAAACATAAAACGGCGGAAGGAACAAACATAAAACGGCGGAAGGAACAAACATAAAACGCCGGAAGGAACAAACATAAAACGGCGGAAGGAACAAACATAAAACGGCGGAAGGAACAAACATAAAACGCCGGAAGGAACAAACATAAAACGGCGGAAGGAAAAAACATAAAACGGCGGAAGGAACAAACATAAAACGCCGGAAGGAACAAACATAAAACGGCGGAAGGAACAAACATAAAACGGCGGAAGGAACAAACATAAAACGGCGGAAGGAACAAACATAAAACGGCGGAAGGAACAAACATAAAACGGCGGAAGGAACAAACATAAAACGGCGGAAGGAACAAACATAAAACGGCGGAAGGAACAAACATAAAACGCCGGAAGGAACAAACATAAAACGCCGGAAGGAACAAACATAAAACGCCGGAAGGAACAAACATAAAACCCCGGAAGGAACAAACATAAAACGGCGGAAGGAACAAACATAAAACGGCGGAAGGAACAAACATAAAACGGCGGAAGGAACAAACATAAAACGGCGGAAGGAAAAAACATAAAACGGCGGAAGGAACAAACATAAAACGGCGGAAGGAACAAACATAAAACGGCGGAAGGAACAAACATAAAACGGCGGAAGGAACAAACATAAAACGGCGGAAGGAAAAAACATAAAACGGCGGAAGGAACAAACATAAAACGCCGGAAGGAACAAACATAAAACGGCGGAAGGAACAAACATAAAACGGCGGAAGGAACAAACATAAAACGGCGGAAGGAACAAACATAAAACGGCGGAAGGAACAAACATAAAACGGCGGAAGGAACAAACATAAAACGGCGGAAGGAACAAACATAAAACGGCGGAAGGAACAAACATAAAACGCCGGAAGGAACAAACATAAAACGCCGGAAGGAACAAACATAAAACGCCGGAAGGAACAAACATAAAACCCCGGAAGGAACAAACATAAAACGGCGGAAGGAACAAACATAAAACGGCGGAAGGAACAAACATAAAACGGCGGAAGGAACAAACATAAAACGCCGGAAGGAACAAACATAAAACGCCGGAAGGAACAAACATAAAACGCCGGAAGGAACAAACATAAAACGGCGGAAGGAACAAACATAAAACGCCGGAAGGAACAAACATAAAACGCCGGAAGGAACAAACATAAAACGGCGGAAGGAACAAACATAAAACGGCGGAAGGAACAAACATAAAACGGCGGAAGGAACAAACATAAAACGCCGGAAGGAACAAACATAAAACGCCGGAAGGAACAAACATAAAACGGCGGAAGGAACAAACATAAAACGCCGGAAGGAACAAACATAAAACGGCGGAAGGAACAAACATAAAACGCCGGAAGGAACAAACATAAAACGGCGGAAGGAACAAACATAAAACGGCGGAAGGAACAAACATAAAACGCCGGAAGGAACAAACATAAAACGGCGGAAGGAACAAACATAAAACGGCGGAAGGAACAAACATAAAACGCCGGAAGGAACAAACATAAAACGGCGGAAGGAACAAACATAAAACGGCGGAAGGAACAAACATAAAACGGCGGAAGGAACAAACATAAAACGGCGGAAGGAACAAACATAAAACGGCGGAAGGAACAAACATAAAACGCCGGAAGGAACAAACATAAAACGCCGGAAGGAACAAACATAAAACGGCGGAAATATACCGATGAGAGAAACCAGACGTTATTATAAATCTGTCTGATGGACGTCAAATTTAGCATGGTACAACGATATGAACTCGTGTAACTTCTGTTGGACGTGGAGGCATCTTTATGTACACTCAGCAAATAGAAAATAATAATAAAGGAATAAGAAATAAAAAAAAAAGTAAAGTAAGATAGGTAATTTGTGACGTAAGGTACGAGAGGAAATCAATAATGGTAATTGATGTCATTCGGGGTAATTTTATTCAAGATAATGAGAAGAAATATACGATAAAGTGAGGGGGAAATGGAAGAAGACGGACGTTTTTGATACAAAACATAATGGAAACACTTCAAGAAGTGCTGGAACGGTAAAGTAGAAAAGAGAGCAGTTACAGCAGATTGAAATACACTAGACAGGAATGATAGCAGATTGGGACATAGAATACTGTAATGATAGCAGATTGGGACATAGAATACTGTAATGATAGCAGATTGGGACATAGAATACAGGAATGATAGCAGATTGGGACATAGAATACTGGAATGATAGCAGATTGGGACATAGAATACTGTAATGATAGCAGATTGGGACATAGAATACTGTAATGATAGCAGATTGGGACATACAAGACGGGAATAATAGCAGATTGGAATATGAACGAGATACTGACATTGATACTTTTATAATCAGGGATAGATTGGTGTTGTGCTAACACGATGTCTCCATCTCTTATTTGTATATGTGCTTTGGAGCTATAATTTCATATTACTATTATATTTGGTCTGGTTTTTTTCCCATTTAGTTGTAAAGTAATATTTACTTTAATGTTAATTATTTCCCCTATGACTGCATTAGGAAAAAAACCCAGAAAAATGAAATCACTACAAGATATGACAGGGATGTCAGTTGGATAGCACAATATAAACATGTTGCGATATGTTTAATGATATAGTTTTGATAGCAGAAAATAAAACAGTTACAAGAAATGATGAATATTATTACAAAATAAGTATAAAAAATTGGTTTAGTCTCACTAGCAAAAAAATGAAGTAATCGTAACTGTCATGTGACGTATTCCTTCCAGAACGTTGTCTTCCCAATGAACTCTCTGAACCTCTCTCTGTCTTGGGCGATGTAGCTTGCATTTTCTAGCGATGTATTCATGTTATCTTTAATGTCGTCCGTCCATCGTCTTCTTGGTCTGCCCTTTCTCCTCCGTCCAGGTACTCTTCCCTCCATTATTTGTCTTTCTAAACAGTTGTGTCTCTTTATATGGCCAAACAGGCGTAGTTTTCTTTTTGTTATTGTGTTTAGTAACCAACACTCTGGAATTTTCATTGTGTTTATAATATCAATCGTAACAACAGACACAAAATATCCACCAGAATGCAAGAATAAAATAGATGGGATCAGTCTGTAGCAAGTCAGCATATTAAAATATGTGATTACTGTAATATCATCAGATGGAAGATATATTAATGGAGTCAAATGTAGAATTGGAGAGGCAGTGGCAATATTTCAGCAGAAGAAGAAGATCTTATTGTAATATGTCTATCAATTGATGTGAGGCAGTTCTTAGAAATTATAATAAAACTAAATCTAATGTTCAGTTTGCATAGTTCATTGTGAAACTGTTCGTGACTGTTCACGAATTACTTCAAAAAATTCGGGAGGGAGAGAGAGAGAGAGAGAGAGAGGTCTGAAAATGTTTGACAAGTTGGAGGGTGTTTTAAAAAAGTGGACGTCAACAATACTCTTTTTTATTCACGAATAAAATTATTTGTATGTGAAACACTTTTTAAGAAGAAAAATCTGAAAAAGAATCCATGAAATTATTTCGTACTTTTTTCTGTATTTCTTATTTTGGGGAGTGGGATAGATTTTTTGTGTTGAGATAATTAGAGGGGGGGGGGGGGGGGGGGAAGGGGGATTTCCTTGAATTCTTGACAGTTGTTGACAAGGTGGAGTAGAGGATCAATAACTTACATAAAATAATTGTTGGTGTAAATTTATAGACATTCCATTTAAATTGCCTCGTAACCAACCTATCTAGAACCTTGTCGTGGTGCATGCATGCAGTCGACTGAAATGAGGTAGATTAATGTAACGTTTTAAAATATAAAATGCTGGTAGCGTGAGGTCTAATACTTCTCTAGAACCGTGTCGTGGTGCATGCATGCAGTCGACTGAAATGCTGGTCTAGCGTGAGGTCTAAAACTTCCCATACTTCTTTTATTTTCTTTAGTTTGATCCCCGTAAATTGCGACCAATTTACTCTTACTTCCTATGTGAAGTGGGGTGGTTTCTCAGAGTATTCTTTCATATTCACATGTTGACTTAGTGCAATGTCTATTGAAGAATCTTTCTACTCCGAAAGTTGGAGGGGGGGGGGTGTTACATGTCACGAGACGATCTGATAGTTTGCTGGATCACGCATTGTGTCTTTCTTCTGGCGAGGTACTTCGGAGCCGGAGCCAATTATTCCTTATGTAGGAACACAATTCCATTACCTACTATTCCTTGTGTAGGAACACAATTCCATTACCTTCTATTCCTTGTGTAGGAACACAATTCCATTATCTTCTATTCCTCGTGTAGGAACACAATTCCATTACCTTCTATTCCTTGTGTAGGAACACAATTCCATTATCTTCTATTCCTTGTGTAGGAACACAATTCCATTACCTTCTATTCCTTGTGTAGGAACACAATTCCATTACCTTCTATTCCTTGTGTAGGAACACAATTCCATTACCTTCTATTCCTTGTGTAGGAACACAATTCCATTACCTTCTATTCCTTGTGTAGGAACACAATTCCATTACCTTCTATTCCTTGATAATAGAAGGAATCTTTACCTTCTATTGTTGTCAATTCTGTAAAAGAACATTTTGTGCGCGCATTGGACTTGCTAGTCATTTAAAAACGCACTATTAACTTTATTATTTTATTATTTATTGTTATTATTATTATGGTTGAGTTTTTGGTCATCGTCGATCACGACGGACGAACATCATTCCTTGTGTAGGAACACAATTCCATTACCTTCTATTCCTCGTGTAGGAACACAATTCCATTATCTTCTATTTGTAGTGCCTGAAGAGAATTCCATTACCACCCTTCGAGCCCCCTAGGTTCCAGATCTAATTTCTTCACTTCTCATACTTACATGACATTATCGTGGCTAGCGACTTCATCCACATTTCGTTGACGCCCAGACAGGGAGCCTTAGCCATCACGGCGGATTTGCTAACAGATGACAAAGTCGTCAATCAGTTTGTGACCTTTTAAGTTATGGTATGATTGAGTTGTTCTTCAATGTTGAAAACTTAATTCTGACTTAATGAATCTGTCAGTCTTGATTCTTGGAAAATGAATTCTGACATAAGGAATCTGTCAGTCTTGATTCTTGGAAAATGAATTCTGACATAAGGAATCTGTCAGTCTTGATTCTTGGAAAATGAATTCTGACATAAGGAATCTGTCAGTCTTGGTTCTTGGAAAATGAATTCTGACATAAGGAATCTGTCAGTATTGATTCTTGGAAAATGAATTCTGACATAAGGAATCTGTCAGTCTTGATTCTTGGAAAATGAATTCTGACATAAGGAATATGTCAGTCTTGGTTCTTGGAAAATGAATTCTGACATAAGGAATCTGTTAGTCTTGGTTCTTGGAAAAATGAATTCTGATATAATGAATCTGTAAGTTTTAATTTTTTGGAAAATGAATTCTGACAAACACAATTTTGATTACAACCATCAACTGCTTGACTTATGGGGAAAAATAATCATATTAGTATTAAATTTGGTTCAGATGAAGATCATTTCATCGAGACGCCATCCATTGTCATTATTTATTTTATTATGTTCTTTCAGACGAAGATCTTTGATCGAAACGTCAACCTCTTTTATCATTATTTACTTTATATACTCGAATCAAATCAGTCCGCAACGTTTCACGACTACAACACTTGTTGTCCTACTTGTATTTTATCGCTGGTATAGATGGCGAAATAGAAGAACATATTTGAAACGCGCTGACTCCTTAACAACATCATAACAAGAAAGCTGAGTTGTTTGGGTCATACAAGGAGACATAATATCATGGAATGATTAATAGCTGAAGGCAGAGTTGACGGCAACAGGAGAAGAGGATGCCCAAGACGTCGATGGTGCAGTGATATATCAGATTGTTGAAACATGCCTCTAGCTGCGGCAGATTAGTTCCCCCAGAACCGTAGAGTGTTCAAAGAATCCATTAGAAAGACCACGTTCTGGACAGAAAATGTCAGATGATGATATAATTCACTATAAATAAGTCCAGGGTCCTAGCGAGTATATATATATATATATAATGGTAATTTGTCTATTACATGCGTAATGACATCGTTTACATGAGAAATTTCGTGAACTTATTTTTGAAATCTTTAAGAGCGGGGAGGATTTACCAGTCATTTAGCTAAATTATTTCGCCAGTGTGTTGCCGGGGCCCGAAAGGGGAGCAAAGAATAGCAACACTGTTTACCTTCCACGCATGTCGTAAAAGGCGACTAAGTAGGTTATGGGATGGAGTTGGCTGTCCCATCCCATATAGGGTCAGGGACCCAAAGCCATGCTGAAGTCGGATGTGTCAGGCCGAAAGGCGCAGATATCGCAGCAATGCTGTAAACCATGACACAACGTATTCCGTTCTCCGGACTACATCCTGCTGATATGCAGGAGTTTGAGAACGAAAAGCATAAGAAGATGAAGAAGAAGCTAAATTCCTAGGATTTCCTTTAAGTAAACTCCAAAAATGTGGAAAATGTGGCCCTACGACGGCAAAAAACCGCCCAGAGCTAGTAAAACACCCCCCCCCCTACACAGTTGTGGCATAGCTCAGTGCTGCTTTCAAATAATATATCGTCAGCCGTTTTGAAGGAAATCTCGGGAGATTTGGAGAACTGGAAATTCATGCGCTACCCCTTCCACCTAAATTTTTTTCTCTACAAAGATAGTAAATGCATATCGTTGTGCAATGTTATGATCACAAACTGTTGAAATAGAATTAGTATTCTGTCCGAAACTGACTGTATATATGATCTTATTTGCTGTGGCATGCGGTCTATAGCAAGAGCCTGTCCGGAGCTGAACGGAACGATTCGAGCGTATGTTTTCTCATTGATAAATCTATGCTAATGCAGATTTGGTTGTGTCTTTTACCGAATAACCATTGGAAGATGTCATTGCTGAACTGTTGCACATTATGTCTGGACCTTCTTTCTTTCATGTTGCAGGATATTAAGCTCTCAAATGTTCCAGTTCTTCTTCTTCTGCGTTCGTTCTTAAACTCCCGCAGATTAGCATGATGTAATCCGGAGAATGGAATGCGTTGTGTCATGGTTTACCGCATTGCTGCGATAGCTGCGCCTTTCGGCCCGACACATCCGACTTCAGCATGGCTTTGGGACACTGACCCTATATGGGATGGGACAGCCAACTCCATCTCATAACCTCCTTAGTCGCATTTTACGACATGCGTGGAAGGTAAACAGTGTTGCTATTCTTTGCTCCCCTTTCGGGCGCTGGCAACACACGGGCGAAATGTTCCGATAACACTGTGCAGGCATGTTCTCCATGTGAGCCGATACTCCTCCAGTATTCCCACTTGTAATAAGCGACGACAAATGCATTCGTTGACAATATACGCGACCGCATGTAGTATAGGAGACATGTCAACAAAAACGTAAACAGGAACTAGTTTTCGATTTTCGTGAAATCTATTGGTTGGTTGTGGCTATTTTTGACATGCGACTCCAAGTATGTAAACAGCGACCAATTAAAATCCCAACATAATCAAAAAACAGCGAACGGCGTCCAAATTAAACCAGCTAAAAGGTCTGTACAGTCGAGAGACACGTAATATCCATACATCCTTGTATCGCAATGTTTTGTCTGAACGGGTGAGGGGGGGATGACTTGAACCTGGTACCATGTCCGCCCGAGATGCGCGCTGTAACACTACACCACAGAGTGGGACAATTGAAAGTAATATACAATAAGTATTCTTCTTCTTCGCTTATTCTCAAGACTCCTGCAGATTACCTGGATGTAGTCCAGAGAACGAAATACGTTCTACCATGGTTTAAAGTGTAGCTGCGATATATGCGATTTCCGGCCTGACGCATCCGATTTCAGCTACTGGTTCACTTTGGTTCAGACATGAGATTGAACAGCCAACTCCATCCCAAAACCTCCCTTAATTGCCGCCCACGACATACGTTGTTCGTAGCAATACTGTTGTTCTATGCTCCCCTTTCCGTTTCTGCAACACACAGTTGGAAACATAGTTATTATTATAGAATAACACACTAGTAACACATGACGTGGTGTGTGTGTGTGTGTTGGGCTGGAGAATATAGTTACAGCAAGCATAGTAGAAGGCAGGATGACACCTTTAGAAAATAATATTTTAACATCGTGATCAAACATGGACCTTGACAAAGACAATGACGAAAAAGATCGCAGTGTGTGAAATGATATGTTTGAGAAAAGCTATAAATGTCAATAGAAGAGACCGACGGAGAAATGAAGATAGGACAGAGATAAATACAATCTCAAGTCAAGACTATATCGAAAGACCAGGTGGTTTGATCACATCATGAGAATAGTTTGGCAACCAGCTCTTCTTGCATACAACAGTAGAAGATCCGGCTACAAGACACGAAAAAGACCAAGAACCAGGTGGGTGGAGACAATCAAAGAAACCGTAAAGAGACACAGGTTGACCATGGCCAATGCGGACAAAATGGTCAGACATACAGCTCAAACTCCCTCCCCCCCCCACGACATTTAACGACACAAGTGGAAATAACAATAGATAGATAGAACATCATAAAGAACCAGATAAAACCTACATGAAGTTAAAAAAAAAAGGAAAATAATCCATAGCATTTATTAATGCCATAGGGGTGTGCGATGTTAGTGATCTCACATTTCAGTGGCTTTGTAAATGAGGGCCATAGCCATCCCCTCTCCCTCGCAGTCTTTACTTCCCGGATTAATCCTGTGCCCTATTTATGGCTGGGTCGACCCGGGAGCCATTACGATATGAAAAACATTTCCGCCCCAACTGGGAAATGAACCCAGCACCACTCATATGCGAAACCAGTGGGCTAACCACTGCGCTAACGCGGCTCCCTAGTGAAGTACATGAAGTAGTGCGTTGTGTAGATGAGTTATTACCTAGGCTGGTCGGCACAGCACCTGATGAATCAGGTACATGAGACTGGCGTCGATAATTTAGCGAAACTGCAGTAAAACTCTATACCAGGCGATCGCATTTGCTGCTTTCGTAATTTCGTAATGACATGGTGGCTAGGCCCATACGAGTTAAAAAGTCCCCTCTAACACTAACGATCATGACTCAAATATACAATTGTAAATGTGCTGTACAAACCGACAGAAGTAATGTAATATCCACGTTTTGGGGGTTAAATAGAGGGGGTGTACCAGTTTTCACTTTTACATTCAATTTCCCTCTCATTTTGTGTGGTGGATTAATTCGATGTTAAATCCTGATAATTAAGGACAGGAAAGTGGGTTTAATCTTGAAAGCACAGTATAATGATGAAAAATCCTGATAATTAAGGACAGGAAAGTGGGTTTAATCTTGAAAGCACAGTATAATGATGAAAAAATGATGAAAAATATAAGATGGTAAATAAAGTGATGAGAATAAATATGACTTAATGATCAATTTGAGACCATCACCACATTCATACAACATGACAATAACAAGGAGGCATATGCCGTATGTAAACAAATATTTGTTGTAACTGAAGACACTTCAATACTTCTACGGGATGTTCTTTGTTGTTGCTGTAATAGTCCTTGTCTCGATTGTTCCATCTATGACTTGAGTACGCAGTTTGAATGTCTTGATAAAATCGCATCTTTTTTTTGGAGGTTCGGTTAGTCAAACATGGAAAACCCCAGTTACTCTAGTTACCTGAGAATTTGGAGCCGTCAGAGCGAACTGGTTCAATTCCCATTAGTCTCAAGAATTTTTAATTTATCCTCTCTCTTCCTATTTGAATTTACTTGTAAAAATTATAGAATTATTGCTCCTTTTCCTCATCCAAACAAAGTCATGTTTAGGATTTTGTTAAACACGTTTTGAAAAAAAAAATAGAAGAAATAATAGCTTTAAGAACAAGGAGGTTTTCGTAAAAACATAATTCGGCGCATCTTTCTTACTGGCGTTCACTGTGAAAAGTTGTACCTAATTTCGTGGTATTTCCTAACCTTTGCAGCGTGATTAGTAGAATTTGTATTTATAATTAAGGTATATTCATTTCGTATGTATTAGTATTTACATTAGGGGTGGGGGTAAGGGTTAGGATCAGTTATAAATGAAATAATACACAGTGAACGCCAGAAAGAAAGATTTATCCATAATTCCTATAGAACAAAATTTCAACACCAAAATAATAATTGAGAAGCACCTATTTCATCATCACGAAATCTATCGTAGCTTTCTCGATTTCACTAAGGCGTTCGAGAAACTTCAGATTACACCGAGCGGATTGATCGTGTATTGAATTTGAGCCTTATAAGTTACGTTTGTGTCCGAACCATAACCGATTCATGCCAATGAATGAAATATCTATAAAGACCAATATCCTTCAGAAAAATCGCAGTGGATGAAATTTATGAAAGACGAGGCGCATTAGCAGCAATATAGCTTCTGAAAAAAGGGATTGTTTAAGAGGGTATTAAGATGGCGTTGAAAGTTTCAAGGAGATCATATTATAAAAAGGTCTTGATTTTGGGTGCAGAGATCACCGGTTATGGGTGTATATATACACACACACACATGACTGGCCAGGGAAAATGAGATAGTTGTAACGCGATTTGGCAAGAACAATGTTAGAAAAACTATCAATCTTCTTCTTCTTCTGCGTTCGTTCTCAAACTCCTGCAGATCAGCAGGATGTAGTTCGGAGAACGGAATGCGCTGTGTCATAGTCTACAGCATTGCTGCGATATCTGCGCCTTTCGGTCTGACACATCCGACTTCAGCATGCCTTTGGGTCACTGACCCTATATGGGATGGGACAGCCAACTCCATCCAACAGCCTCCTTAGTCGCCTATTACGACATGCATGGAAGGTAAACAGTGTTGCTATTCCTTGCTCCCCTTTCGGGCCTCGACAACACACGAGCGACTATCAATCAATCAAGGTTCATGACGTTCATGTTTCTCCACAATTCTCTCGTGCCACAGTGACAATGCATTGAATAAGTTCAGTTGGTGTGGTGGCATTCTCTCGTGCCACGGTGACAATGCATTGAATAAGTTCAGTTGGTGTGGTGACATTCTATCGTGCCACAGTGACAATGCATTGAATAAGTTCAGTTGGTGTGGTGGCATTCTCTCGTGCCACGGTGACAATGCATTGAATAAGTTCAGTTGGTGTGGTGGCATTCTTTCGTGCCACGGTGACAATGCATTGAATAAGTTCAGTTGGTGACACTCTCTCGTGCCACAGTGACAATGCATTGAATAAGTTCAGTTGGTGTGGTGGCATTCTCTCGTGCCACAGTGACAATGCATTGAATAAGTTCAGTTGGTGTGGTGGCATTCTTTCGTGCCACGGTGACAATGCATTGAATAAGTTCAGTTGGTGGCATTCTCTCGTGCCACAGTGACAATGCATTGAATAAGTTCAGTTGGTGTGGTGACATTCTCTCGTGCCACAGTGACAATGCATTGAATAAGTTCAGTTGGTGTGGTGACATTCTCTCGTGCCACAGTGACAATGCATTGAATAAGTTCAGTTGGTGTGGTGGCATTCTCTCGTGCCACGGTGACAATGCATTGAATAAGTTCAGTTGGTGTGGTGGCATTCTTTCGTGCCACGGTGACAATGCATTGAATAAGTTCAGTTGGTGGCATTCTCTCGTGCCACAGTGACAATGCATTGAATAAGTTCAGTTGGTGTGGTGACATTCTCTCGTGCCACAGTGACAATGCATTGAATAAGTTCAGTTGGTGTGGTGGCATTCTCTCGTGCCACAGTGACAATGCATTGAATAAGTTCAGTTGGTGTGGTGGCATTCTCTCGTGCCACGGTGACAATGAATTGAATAAGTTCAGTTGGTGACATTCTCTCGTGTCACGGTGACAATGCATTGAATAAGTTCAGTTGGTGACATTCTCTCGTGCCACAGTGACAATGCATTGAATAAGTTCAGTTGGTGTGGTGGCATTCTCTCGTGCCACAGTGACAATGCATTGAATAAGTTCAGTTGGTGTGGTGGCATTCTCTCGTGCCACAGTGACAATGCATTGAATAAGTTCATTTGGTGTGGTGGTATTCTCTCGTGCCACGGTGACAATGCATTGAATAAGTTCAGATGGTGTGGTGACATTCTCTCGTGCCACGGTGACAATGCATTGAATACGTTCAGTTGGTGTGGTGACATTCTCTCGTGCCACAGTGACAATGCATTGAATAAGTTCAGTTGGTGTGGTGGCATTCTCTCGTGCCACAGTGACAATGCATTGAATAAGTTCAGATGGTGTGGTGACATTCTCTCGTACCACGGTGACAATGCATTGAATAAGTTCAGATGGTGTGGTGACATTCTCTCGTGCCACGGTGACAATGCATTGAATACGTTCAGTTGGTGTGGTGACATTCTCTCGTGCCACGGTGACAATGCATTGAATAAGTTCAGATGGTGTGGTGACATTCTCTCGTGCCACGGTGACAATGCATTGAATACGTTCAGTTGGTGTGGTGACATTCTCTCGTGCCACGGTGACAATGCATTGAATCCAAAAAATTGGTAGCATATCCTATCATGACCGTCGGTAGATGTAGCAGAACTAACTGCTAAACGTAAACAGTACGTCATTCGGTATGTTTTTTATTATTGTAACGTTTTTCATTGGTTACTATTTATATACTTGGAGTAGCCTTTGCTATTTTTGGCATGCGATTCCACATATATACATTTTGACCAACGGAAAACATAGGAATAAGCAAGAAAAGTAACGAATGAAGGCCTCATTAATTCTGCTGGATTTTCTGTATTACTCTGTAGATAGCCACGGTCATATTCAGGACTTAGCCATCATTCCAGCATGTTTTGGCTGTATTGATTTTCTAGACAATATAAATATGTTCAGTAGCTTAACATTGCTTTCTAACGGTCCGGATGCACAACTGTATGTGGCGAGATTAGAACCCAGCACTTTCGTAGTCACAGACGCGCACTGTGCCATGCCGCCACAGAACCGGATAACTCCTGTCTCTTCTCTTCATGATCTTTCCGGTGGTCACTAAATGTTCAAGGATTTCTCTTTTCATCACATGCCGTAAATTCTTTCCTGCTTCTAAATGTTTAC
Organism: Meghimatium bilineatum; assembly: GCA_034231615.1. Classification (NCBI taxonomy): domain Eukaryota; kingdom Metazoa; phylum Mollusca; class Gastropoda; order Stylommatophora; family Philomycidae; genus Meghimatium; species Meghimatium bilineatum. Next base: position 18,839,088 of record CM067309.1, read on the forward strand.
TGTTATTTGTCCATAATTTATTTAGCCCTGCATCTCTGAGAGCTTCTACATCAAATTTCCTAGCTATCCATGAAATGTCCTAGATATCCATGAAATTTCCTAGCTATCCATGAAATTTCCTAGCTATCCATGAAATTTCCTTCATTCTTTAAAAACAACAACAACCATATCTCAGTTTCCTCTAACTTCCTCTTCTTCTGCGTTCGTTCTCAAACTCTTGCAGATTAGTAGGATGTAGTTCGGAGAACGGAATGCGTTGTGTCATGGTTTACAGTATTGCTGCGATGTCTGCGCCTTTCGGCCTGACACAACCGACTTCAGCATGGCTTTGGGTCCCTGACCCTATATGGGATGGGACAGCCAACTCCATCCCATAACCTCCTAAGTCGCCTTTTACGACATGCATGGAAGGTAAACAGTGTGGCTATTCTTTGCTCACCTTTCGGGCCCCGGCAACACATGGGCGATTTTCTCCAGCTCACTTTGAACATTTGTGTTTATCGTTCAATCTTCACATATAGAAAGAGGAATTGATTCGATATAACATCCTAGCACTTGAATTCGCATATGCATTGATGGTACTCTATTGCATAGAATGTTTCTCATTATTGAAATATTGATTTCTTCTTCAGCGTTCATTCTCAAACTCCCACTGGATCTCTCTTGTAGCAGGACAATGGTCCAACTAGATTTTCAGCAGGATGTAGTCCAGAAAATGGAAATACGGTGTGTCGCCGTTTTATTTGCGCCAATGGCCCGACGCATCCGTCTTCGGCGGAGAAATGTTGATTTGACTTGTGACATCTTGCTGTATATCTCAATGAAGTACCAGTCATCTGAAGTTAAATGGGGGGCAAATACTAGACTTTATTCAACTTTTGACGGTGTTTAGTTATTATCAAACATTAAGGGCAGACAGCCATGATTTCTAGGGAAAGTTCTGAGAAGAACATTGCTTGAACAATTAATGACTACTGGAAAGATCAAGGGGAGAAGATATAGGGGACGACAAAGAGAAAAGTTGCTAGATGGACATGTATAGTGACACGGTAGAAGTTCATCAACCGAACTTATTGGCAACACAAGAGACAGAGAGTCGTGGAGAAACATAATCGCCTACGCCATTCCAAGTGGTGACTTCTTATTTGTGCCACAGTGATAACCCATCGAGAAATTTCTGTCTTTGTCTTCCTCTGTGTCTTCTCCTCTTGATCTTTCTGGTGGCTACTAAATGTTGAAATTACTTTTTTTCATCAAATGCCCGAAAATTCTTGATGTCTCTTTCTAATATTTGCTATAATTTGTCGCTTTACCCCATCATCTCGGAGAACTTCTACATTATTTTTCTTGGCTGACCAGAGAATTTTCATCATTATTCTTACTAACCACACCCCAGTGTTCCCTAACACTGAAGATTTACCCGATAATAACAACAATCAACCCTTTTTTTTTTTTTAACGATGAGACATAACAACATAATGTATGGCTATGCTGGTAATAGGGGAAAGAACCGTAAAAGACGGAGATGGACAAGAGTCATCGTGTGTTTAGATTCCGTTAGCTGTGCTGGTCATTTCTCCCAGAATTTAATAAGTTGAGAGCATCCGTGTTTGTTTGTTTGTTTGTTTGTTTTGCATTCGCTCCATAATAATCAGCACGGATTTTCGTGCGATTTCCGCAGGGAGCGTTGTTACGTTGTACCATCGTTATGTGCCTTGTAGGTCCAGAACAACCGATTTCGGCATACTTTGACATTTTGGGTGAGCTACTCTATCCTGTGACAGCCTTCCTATTTGTCGCCAGGCGGTGAATGAGTACTGACTCTACGCTGAGACGGTTTGTCCTTCACCGTCTATCTTGCGCGAGGTGTTCCACAGCAAGTGAACTTGTCTTGTGTAATTACACGTATTGTGTTCTTGCTCATCGGGCAGTGAACCTTTTCTCATCGGCGAGCCTGGTTTCAGTTTAGGAAGAACTCAGCAGAAGAGTTGGGCTCGGGTTCGTTCGCCCTCTTAGCGGAAGTGTCGTTCACCAACGTCGTGGGAACCCCCCCCCCCCCCCCCCCCCCGTCTACGTCTGAGTCTATATACATATTCAGATGCGTCGTCGGGGACTAGTATTTTGATCTTAGCTGAACACAGCTTGTCTTCTTGAACGGTTGTCCCTGTGCCCATCGGGTACTGAACCTTTTCTTTCACGGGCATGGTACCGGTATAAGAAAAACTTGATAGTAGAGTTAGGCCCGGGCTGGAAGCACCGGGAACTAAAAGCTTGTCTCGATCTAAGAAAACTTTCGTTCCGATATCCTTTAAACGTTTTCCGTTCACTTTTCACCTATGGCTAGGTATTGGTAATACCAGGTACTTGTGTCACCAGGTACTTGTGATATCAGGTACTTGCGGCAACAGGTACTTGTGATGCCAGTTGCTTGTGATATCAGGTACTTGTGATACCAGGTACTTGTGATATCAGGTACTTGTGATACCAGGTACTTGTGATACCAGGTACTTGTGATACGAAGTACTTGTGATATCAGGTACTTATGATACCAGGTACTTGTGACACCAGGTACCTGTGATATCAGGAACTTGCGGCAACAGGTACTTGTGATGCCAGTTACTTGTGATACCAGGTACCTGTGATACTAGGTACCTGTGACACCAGGCACCTGTGACACCAGATACTTGTGATATCATGTACTTGCGGCACCAGGTACTTGTGATATCAGGTACTTGCGGCAACAGTTACATGTGATGCCAGTTACTTGTGATACCAGGTACTGAGACCTATGTCACAAAGGCGAGAAAGATGTAAGTAGAGACGAATAGACTACAGGAAAGTTATTATAAGCTACATGTTGAGATTCTTCTCTACTTCCATCTTTCTCTCTCGTGGTATCATAGATACTTTCCTGTAGTTTTTCCTTATCTTCTTTACTTCCATCTTTCTCTCTTGTGGTATCATAGATACTTTCCTGTAGTTTTTCCTTATCTTCTTTACTTCCATCTTTCTCTCTCGTGGTATCATATATGCATACATACTTTCCTGCAATGTAGTTTTTCCTTACTCAATTTCAGTTTTTGTGTTTCTCCTTATCTCGACAAAGCACTTTATTATCGAAATATATCTTGGTATTCCGTCCTATTTGTAAAACTGAAATTTTAATAATTTTTATTTTTACATTTTATCGACACTAAGCTTATACGCATTTATACGTTGTTTTGCCCCGACGCCTTTCTTCTTCTAATAGTCCATTCCGTGCGGAGTTGGTTATCATGTCTTTCCACATCCTTCTAGTTCGTGAGCTGTTAATCATTTCTTCTTATGGTCCATTATGGGGAGCCGCGTTAGCGCAGTGGTTAGCTCACTGGCTTCGCATATGAGTGGTCCTGGGTTCATGTCCCAACGGCTCCCTGGTCGACCCAGCCTTAAATGGGTACCGGATTAATCCAGGAAGTAAAGACTGCCAGGGAGAGGAGATGTCTACCGCCCTCATTTGCAGAGCCTCTGAAATGAGAGATCGCTAACATCTCACACCCCTACGGCATTAATAAATGTTATGGGTTAATTTACTTTTTCTTTTACTATGGTCCATGCCGTGTGGCGTTGGTTATCATGTTTCCACAGCCTTCTATTTCGTGTGCTGTCAATCATTTCCAATACCGATATTCTGCCATCCAACATTGCCAGGTCACCTTCACTGTTGGTCTCTTCCCTACCCTCTTGCACGTCAACTTGCCTGTTGTTACACTGTATTCCATCTTTTCTCTTCTCGTGATGTGATATGTCCAGAAATGTGGATTGTCTCTTTCTAATGCTAGTATGCAGATCACATGAATTAACCTCTCAAAATATTTTCATTACGTTTTATATCTGTCTATATTGTTCTAACATTATTCTAAAAAACCATATCTCTGCTGTCTCAATATCATCATCAAGTGCTGTCTCCGCAATGAAGGTTGGCTGCAACGGATCTCCAACATCCCCTGTCTATTGTCGTGGTGGTGCACTCTGCTAGACTAACCTGTCCATCGTATGATGTTACTCTCCCACTTGTATCTCTGCCTACCTCTTGCTCGCCTCCCTTTGACTTTGCCCTCAGGTAAGGTCTTCAATAAGGTGTCATGTCTTTTGATGTGTCCAAAATATTTTATTTGCCTGATCTTTATTTCTGTTAGTAGTTCTTTCTTCATATTAAATGTTTTTAAAACCCTTTTTTATTTGTTTTATTCTCTTTCCATGATATTCTCCCTATTCTTCTATATACCCCACATCTCAAAGGCATCAATTCTGTCTTCTAATTGTTTATTTAGTGTTCATGTTTCTGAGCCATACGTTAATATATAATAGATGTAGCATTTTATAATTCCCATTTTTAACTTGTTTATAATTTGTTTAGATGTTAATATTTTCCTCATGTCATTGAAGGTACTTTTAGCCATTCCTATTTTCCTTTTAACTTCTGTTTCACATCTGCTGTCATTTGTGACTATGTGTCCAAGATATTGATACTGTTTTACTTGTTGTAGTTTCTCTCCATGTATGTTTATGTTTAGCTCTTGTTCTTCTGTGTCTTTGCTGATTATCATATTTATATCCAGCCCATATTCATTACTTGATTTATTGACGTGGTCTATTAGTCTTTGTAGTTCATGTTCATTGTGTGCTAAAAGAACCGTGTCATCTGCATATCTCAGGTTGTTTTTATTTTCCCATTGATTGTCTCAATATAATTTTTCACTATTCTACTTATTGTCCAAGATTCACTTCTGTACATCGGAATTGGCTCTATATAACTCTTGAGAGCTCTCTTTCACAGACACCTTTACATAAGCTAATTTCAGCTGATGACTCTCTCAATACGACACACATATCATCATATCTCCTGACGAATGGTTTGGCAAATAGCAAGACAAATGGCGCCGACACGTTTGGTAAGTGTTATTACGTTGAAAGGATTGCTAGATACAGGATGCGATGTAGAGAACGGATATCGTTTACTTGAGCATTATAGAACTTGACGATAATGGCGTTTGTCTTATTATCAGTGACAGGAATGCGTTAGGTGTCTAGATATATGGGCCATTTCAGCCCACTTCGTCTTCCTGGTCAGAGCGATCGATGATGTATAAATGTCTAATATTAGTTTCATTATTGCTTATATATGATTTTTGCAGTAGCTGCAGTTATTTAGTTTTAAAGCAACTGGATGTTTGTGTGCGTTTCCTGGGATCGTTTTTTTCCAGTCTTTCAATCGTTCTGCCAAAGTGTGATTGAGTTAATAGATGTGTCTGTGTTGTGTGTGTCTGTGTTTGTCCATCTACCTATCCACTTATCTGTGTGTTTGTCCCTCTTCCTATCCACAAATATGTGTGTTTGTCCCTCTACCTATCCAGATGTATGTGTGTTTGTCCCCCTACCTATCGACGTGTATGTGTGTTTGTCCCTCTACCCTATCCACAAGAATGTGTATGTGTCCCTCTACCCATCAACTTGTCTATCTGTGTGTTTTTCCCTCTACCCTATCCACATGTATGTGCATTTGTCCCCCTACCTATCCACATGTATGTGTGTTTGTCCCCTACCTGCCACATGTATGTGTGTTTGTCCCCCTACCTATCTACTTATCTGTGTGTTTGTCCCTCTACCCTATCCTCACGTATCTGTGTTGTCCCTCTATCTATCCACGTATATGTGTGTTTGTCCCTCTACCCTATCCTCAAGTATGTGTGTTTGTCCCTCTACCCTATCCTCAAGTATGTGTGTTTGTCCCTCTATCTATCCACGTATATGTGTGTTTGTCCCTCTACCCTATCCTCAAGTATGTGTGTTTGTCCCTCTACCCTATCCTCAAGTATGTGTGTTTGTCCCTCTACCCTATCCTCAAGTATGTGTGTTTGTCCCTCTACCCTATCCTCAAGTATGTGTGTTTGTCCCTCTACCCTATCCTCAAGTATGTGTGTTTGTCCCTCTACCCTATCCTCAAGTATGTGTGTTTGTCCCTCTACCTATCCACGTATATGTGTGTTTGTCCCTCTACCCTATCCACGTATATGTGTGTTTGTCCCTCTACCCTATCCTCAAGTATGTGTGTTTGTCCCTCTACCCTATCCACGTATATGTGTGTTTGTCCCTCTAACCCTATCCACGTATATGTGTGTTTGTCCCTCTACCCTATCCACGTATATGTGTGTTTGTCCCTCTACCTATCCACGTATATGTGTGTTTGTCCCTCTATCTATCCACGCATATGTGTGTTTGTCCCTCTACCCTATCCACGTATATGTGTGTTTGTCCCTCTACCCTATCCACGTATGTGTGTGTTTGTCCCTCTACCTATCCACGTATATTTGTGTTTTTCCCTCTACCCTATCCACCTATATGTGTGTTTGTCCCTCTACCCTATCTTCAAGTATGTGTGTTTGTCCCTCTACCCTATCCTCAAGTATGTGTGTTTGTCCCTTTACCCTATCTTCAAGTATGTGTGTTTGTCCCTCTACCCTATCTTCAAGTATGTGTGTTTGTCCCTCTACCCTATCTTCAAGTATGTGTGTTTGTCCCTCTACCCTATCTTCAAGTATGTGTGTTTGTCCCTCTACCCTATCTTCAAGTATGTCTGTTTGTCCCTCTACCCTATCTTCAAGTATGTGTATTTGTCCCTCTATCTATCAACTTGTCTATATTTATCCCTCTACCTATCCACTTGTCTTTCTATGTGTTTGTCTCTCTATCTACCCATCTATCTATCTGTGTTTTTATCCCTCTTCCTTTCTACGTGTCTATGTATTTGTCAAATTATTGCGCAAATGGACTATGCTTCAGACATTTCCTAACAGAAAAATCAAAGCAGCAATGACGCATTATGGTATTATTACAAATTAAAAATATTGTCCGAATGAGAACAAAACAATTATGATTGGACACAGATATATAAGCCGCTTATCTAGAGATTGGAATGAATCAATATGCTATCACATCAAGTCAAATAGTTCTCTGAGTTTTGAAAGAAAAGTTCTGGAAATGTACCCTGACAGAAAATTTTCCGAAGGAGCCACGAAACTTAATCACAAAAGAAAACTCCGCTGAATGGGACAATAAAAGAAAGTGTACTGTGCGTATTCTATCAAGGATTAAAATAAAAATTAAAAAAAAAGCATGTCTGTTGAGGTTTGTAAATCTATCAGCTTTCCTGTCCGTCTGAAATGACAAGTAAATATTGAAAAAATAATATAAAAGTGTTAAATAGCAGTTTTACATTGAACAATACACAAAACCGACGTTTCGACCACAATGTCTTTATCAAGAAATCTACGAACAAACACAAAATTTAACCACAAAATCAAACGGAGGTTTGATGCAATACGGTTCAAGGAAACAAACAATAGAGACGAAAAGAGGTGAGAACTTAGCCGTCTCTGTTTCTGTGCATATTCTCAACATGGAACTGTATATAACTATTTTTATATTTATTTTTCTTCAAAATTTACTGTACAGTTTTACTGAAGTCTCTCGGACAGTCAACTTTCTATCTTCACTATTTATTAATATGTTGTGTATTTATCTATCTATCAGCTTGTCTTTAGATCATCATGTTGGCTATTTATCATTATCTATAGAATTGGAATCCCTCTATAGCGCATCATTTTATAACAAATTTCTCTTTATAACAACATTTAAAATCCCTAATTATATTTATTATTTATTGTTTGTACTGTATATAGCGCATTTCTGTTATTACATATATATATATTGCCGTTGGTACGGACCAAGTTGTTATAACGGGATGTGACAATATCTGTGATTCTGAGACAAACGAAAGAGTGGAGACTGCATCAACTGCGCATGTCTACTACTCAGGAACAGAAATATGTTTAACGCCGCTGACAACTATAATAGCTTCATAAAACACTACCAGTTACACGGCGTAGTTGCCATCCAATGTGGACAGAATTTGGTGTTAGCGTCATCAGTGGTTTCTGTAGGCGTTAAGTCTGGCTTCTTGAGTAATATATTCTGAGATGACATTTCCCTCTATTTCCGCATCGCTCTACTCCCTCACTCTCACTTCCTCTCTCTCGCTACTTTTCTTTCGCTCTCTCTCACTGCCACGCTTTCACTCACTCCCTCTCTCACTTCATTTCTCTCTCACTCCTTTTCTCTCATTCACTACCTCTCTCTCACTCATTTTCTCTCCCTCTCGCACTCTCTCTCCCACTGCCTCACTCTCTCCTCACTCACTCATTCCAAATCTCTCACTCCCGCTGTCTCAATACATCCCTCTCACTACCTCGCCCACTCAACCCAATATCTAAATCTTTCCCCCACTCCCCCTTCCCTCTCTCTAGCTCCCTCACACTTATTCCCTCTCACTCACTCCTCTCACTAACTCTCCCTCTCGCCATTTCTCTATCATTATCTCTATCGATCCCTCCCACTCACTACCTCTTTCTCACTATCTCTCTCGCTCCTTCCACACATCTCTCACTACCCCTCTCTCACTCTCGTTACTCTCATTCTCTTTATCTCACTCTCTCTCTCTCTATCCACATCACTCACTCTCTCGTCCACTCATTCAATCTCTCACCCTCTCTACCATTCCCTTCATCCCTCTCGCGCATCCCACTCACTCATCCCACCCACCCATATTTCCCACTCCCTCTTTCCCATTCCATCTTTCTCCCACTCACTCATTCTCCCCTCTCACGCGATCCCTCTCTTCCTTTATATAATATTATCCAAAATCAAGTTGGTTTAAATTACAGTAGTATAGAGCCTGCGTTTTGAAGGGTTCGTTTGGGGAGCAACTAATTGCAGCACTGTCATCTGCCTCACATGTATCCATTCCATCTCTCACTTCCTCTCTCTCGCTCCATCCCACTCACTCATTATCCCACTCCCTCTCTCCACTCCCCTCACCTACCCCTTTCCACCCCCTCTCTACTCCCCCTCTCCTTTAGAATTACCCCAAAATATCAGAGGTTTAAATTACATTATTTAAATTGGTTTAAATTATTAGCACCCGCGTGTTGCAGGGATCGATTTGGGAAGCAACTAATTACAGCACTGTCATCTGCACTTACATTACTTACACTTACATTTGTAGTAATTACAGCACTGCCATCTGCCATGTGTGTCGTATGATGACTATGGAGCTTCTTAGAATTGGGGGTTAGCTGTCCAATCGTATAGAGGGAAAGCTGCGGAAACACTGTGTCAAGTCACTCGCCCGCCGACTACATGGCGTGGGTTTTGAATTCACTCTTTAATTGTGGTTGGAAATAAAAATTGCTTCTGTGGTTCATCTAGCCACAAGGAAGTATCGTACCAAGGCGCATGCTCTAGGAAGGTCGAGTAATTGCGTTGCAGCTAATGAGCAAGATCGGTAGGCAACGCTAATTATGTGGTTTCTGGTCAACCACTGACTAGCCAGCTGAGCACGTATAGGAAACCGTTCACCATGACGCTGGTTCATAACTCAGGATAAACTTTACCAGATTTTACCGTATGTTACCTAACCTAACCTTACTGTACCCTACTGTGCCGTACGTACCTTACCGTACCGAACCTTACCGTACTGAACCTTACCATATCTGACTTTTCCTTACATTACATTAACGTACATTACGTTACCGTACCGAACCTTGCATTACATTAGCGTACATTACCTTACCGTACATTACTTTACCTTACATTACATTAGCATTCATTACCATACCGAACCTTACCGTGCCGTATGGTACACACTTTACCGTACCTAATCTTTATCTTACTTTATCGTACCGAATCTTACTTTACCGTATCGAACCTTACCTTACCGTATTGAACCTTACCTTTTCTTACTTTACCTTACCTTACATTACATTAACGTACATTACCTTACCTAACCTTACCGTACGTAGCTGACCTTAACTTACCTTTCCTTAACTTGCCGCACCTTACCTTACATTACTTTTACCTTACTATTATCATACCTTACCTAATCCTACCGTATGTCATAGTATCACCGTGACCGATACGCTATTCTGAAGGGATAAATCAACCAGTGTAGGGTAACAACCCTAAACAGGAAGTAGGTGGCTGGGGTAACACAGGGCAAAATGTCAAGAAATACAAAAATAGGTAGGTGTGTTACCAAAATGAAACAAAACAACTTAACAACGAGATACAGAGACAGACGACGTTTCGACTATAAAGCCTTCATCAGGACAAACAAATGACCACAATAAAACAAGTCTTACATGGAGACAAATAGGGTTATAATGAGGACAATAGCAGATAGGTAATGAGGGAAGAAAAGATGTGGAACCATGACAGGTGAAAAAAACGTATGGGTAGTAAGTAGGGAGGAGAAAGTAGACTGAAGAATGTGAGATGAACAAAGGAAAAGATATGGTAGCAAGTAAATTACATTAAAATAAAGTAAAAATACTCACCTCAAAAGTGTCAACAGAGAATGAGTGCTACAGACAAGCAATCATGATGTAAGGGAAGAGCAAAATGAGATGATACGAGGGATCAGGTGGGAGAGAGAAAAAGAGGCCAAAAACGGCAGGAACAGAAGAGAATGAGCAAACAGAAGGAAGAGAATATGAGCAGATAATTGTGATATATGAGAATAAAATAGTAGTAAAATAACTTAACTGATGCAGCGACTAGTCTATGGTCCTCCCATGTGAATGAGCACACGCATAATGGCAATAAAGTAAAGAATGGACAGTGAAAGTCAGATTCCTATCAAGGGTCATGATAGCACGTATTGTTACAGGTTAGAAAAATAAAGACATGCCACAGTAATAGACGGTACCCGAGGCGCTGAAGTGAAAAGAAAACACACCCGCGAAAGGGGAACAATAGAAAAGACAATATCCAGGTATGGTCACAGTGCATACCAACTGATGAGAGTAAAGGGGTGTAAGTAAATAGGTAAATAGCCATAGAGAAAGAAGACAGAGTATAAGACAAATGCAGAGGTTAAAAAAAAAAAAAAAAAAAAAAAAAAAAAAAAGGGGACGTAGTGGATCGACGAAATCCCCTAGACGGAGATACGTCACGCAAGAAAGTGAAGTGCGGGTGGGAGGGAGCCCAGAGGACACAGGGAGGGTACAACAAGGGAGGGTATGGGACTATCACGGGGAAGCACGTCGTGAGATGGTATCAGGCTGATATAGCGAGACATAGGAAGAGGGTGCCGGAGATAAGGGCACCAGAGAAGATAGGGAATAAGGAGACAGGAAAAGAAGACCATAGCGGGAGGAGGCAGACCCGGAGTTACAGCCAAATCATGTGAGGAAATGGAATGTCGTAGCGTCGTAGGTGACAAAGTAAGAGTCATCTGTCCACAGTGTCGCAGTAAATGGAGGTCGGTGTAGCAGAGGTTCCAATAAAATGTGACGGAAGATGGACCAAGGTCACAACCACAACGACAAGTACCTTGTAGGCCAGGTGTTGGGAAATGAGACCGGTCGCATAAACCGAAGATGATAAAGGGATGAGTTAGCCGCACGTCGCAACCCCTATGTGGGTATTGCTCGCACTGTACACTAGTTCATCTATGGGAACAACGATCAAAGGACAGAGACTCTGGCCACGATACACGATCCCTTGGTTTGGGGCATGCACCGTGGGGAGCGAAGTGTCCGATGAAACGAGGTTCGCATCTGTGTGAGACCAACCGTACGTTGCAACCCGTTTGGGGGCGTTGCCCGTACTGCACGCTGGCTCCATAAATATATATGGGGGAACCACTGCATCCGAGCCATCCAAGTTGAGTGAAGCAGGAAGCCTGTTGGCGCTGCAAAGTCTATTTATTTAAAAAAAAAAAACATTTGTCAGTCATCAAACAGTCACCACATACCACATGCTACGTAACTGTATGGGTAGCCGCCCCAATTGATAAGAATGTGGCCAGAAGAAATATGATAATAGGTACGTGGTGTCGCCCACGGGCCACAGAGAATGGCACAAGAGAAAGAGCGGACATAGCCCTAAGCAATGGAAATAGAGAAAGTAGACAGAGTATGACAAAGAATCTAAAGGAGAAGAGGAGGATGAAGCATGGGTGAAACAACCCGTAGAGAGAGAGTAGAGTGTGGTAGCGAGGGGATACAGATCAACCATCAAACCGACGTACCAAACCGCAACAGACCCACCCCGGATGAAGCTGCACCGGTCCCAGTCCCATGGCGTAACCTCCCACCAACACACCAATCGCAACGTGACATGTCACCGTAGCCCCAAACCCTGGGTGGGGGCCCCGGCCGAGCCACCACAATAGAGAGCAACAGTATCAAGGAGATGAGCAGGAAGAAATAAGGGTAAGGTAAAGATTATAGGAGCAGCAGGGAGGCAGAGCAGGGAGGGGGGGTTTTAAGAGATTATTGAAAGTATAACTGGTCATTGATGCCATAGGGCTTAAGAGTGCCAAGGTTGAGAATAAGGCGGTTCTCTAATGAGAAACGTTGCCGGTCACCAGAGTGGCAAGAGACCAGGCCAGTGACCTGAATGTCCTGTGCCCCCCGGTGAGAATTGTTGTTGAAGTGGAGGGCCACCGGAGAAGATCCACAGTTACGGATATCCCGTAAGTGTTCGGCAAACCTAGTGGCTAGGAATCTACCCGTCTCACCAATGTACATCAGGTTACAGCGTTTGCAAGTTATCACGTACACGACGTTACGGGAGACACAGGAAAAAGTGTGATGGATATGAAATACCGATTTAGGAAATCGGATAGAGGAGGTAAGGTAGACAAACGGGCACGTGAGGCACGGGCGGTGGCACGGAGAGGTACCGGTAGGAGGTCCCGCCGGCCGGAGGTGAGAGTGAACCAGAGAGTCCCGTAGGTTCCTATCTCGACGGAAAGCCACAAGAGGTGGTTGTGGAAACGCCTCTTTGGTAAGGCGATCAGATGAGAGGATAGAGAAGTCCCGTAGGAGGATCTTGAGAGCTGGAATATTATGAGGGTGGAAAGTGAGGATCAGTTTAGGACGAGTCGACGGAAGCTGAGGAGTGCGTGATAAGGCATCAGCACGGGAGATAGGAAGGACACGACCAAGGGCAGAGAGAAGGACATCCTCCGGATAAGCACGTCGGCGGAAGAAGTCAAGCATATCATGGGCATGCTGTAGAAAGTCAGAGTCCTCCTGGCAAAGGCGACGGAGACGAAGAAGTTGAGAGAAGGGAAGGGAATCACGGCATGAGCGAGGGTGAGAAGAGGAATATAGAAGGAAGCTGTGAGAGTCAGTCGGTTTATAATAGACCGAGGTAGAGAGCGAACCTGGACCAATAGAGACAGAGATGTCCAAGAACGTAGCAGAGGAAGCAGAGACGATGGAAGTGAATTTGATAGAGGGATGGAAGTTGCTAACGAATGAGATGAAGGCTGTAAGGTCTGCAACAGGCATGTCCGTGAACCCAAAGCCATCGTCAATATAGCGGCGATAGAACTGGGGAATGGGACCCTGGAAGCTAGAGAACATAAGATGCTCAAGATGACCCATGAACAGACAAGCATAGCTAGGACCCATTTTGGTGCCCATAGCAACACCGCTGATCTGGTTGAAGAAGGTGCCGTCGAACTCAAAGGAGTTCAAGGTGAGGACAAGTTCAGCCAAACGGACCAGGGTAGAGGTTGCAATGGAATGGTGTGGATGCCGATCAAGAAAGTACTGAATGGCGGTGAGGCCGTCGTTGTGAGGGATAGATGTGTAGAGAGACACAACGTCAAGGAGGAAGAGATGATAAGTATGATGGGGGAGCAACTCAACCGATGCGAATGTGGTTAACGCATGGTTGGTGTCCTTAAGGTACGTCGGGAGAGAAGAGACAATAGGTTGAAAAATACCATCAAGGAATGCTGAGATATGCTCAGTGGGGCAGGAGCATGCAGACACAATAGGTCTTCCAGGGTGAAGATCCTTATGGATTTTAGGCAGAAGATAGAGGGCAGGTTTCCCAAGGTTGGCCTTGGAGATAAGGAGAGAGACAGCAGAAGGCGGAAGGAGGTTATGGCGGATGAGCCGTTTGACAGTGCAACCAACTGTGAGGTTATGATCAGGAATAGGGTCCGAAGGAAGAGGCTCATAGAAGGTAACATCTTCAAGTTGGCGAGAGGCTTCCTGAATGTAAAGGTCACGGTGCCACACAACGACCGCGCCGCCTTTGTCAGCAGGTTTGATGACAATGTCACGGCGAGAGCGGAGGTTGGAGAGCGCCTCAGTCTATTTTTACTTTATTTTAATGTAATTTACTTGCTACCATATCTTTTCCTTTGTTCATCTCACATTCTTCAGTCTACTTTCTCCTCCCTACTTACTACCCATACGTTTTTTTCACCTGTCATGGTTCCACATCTTTTCTTCCCTCATTACCTATCTGCTATTGTCCTCATTATAACCCTATTTGTCTCCATGTAAGACTTGTTTTATTGTGGTCATTTGTTTGTCCTGATGAAGGCTTTATAGTCGAAACGTCGTCTGTCTCTGTATCTCGTTGTTAAGTTGTTTTGTTTCATTTTGGTAACACACCTACCTATTTTTGTATTTCTTGACGCTATTCTGAAGTCGGATGTCTCGCAGGTAGCAAAGTTGAACCTCATGACACAGCTCATTCCATTCTACTAACTACATCTTGTCAATCTGCAGGAGTTTGACCACCGCACACCTTTTCTGTCACAACACATCTTTGTAAAGAACACCCATATGTCTAGTCACAGAACATGACACATATCGCAACCGCTTGATCTCCCCAGGGTAGAAATTGGCAACCCTGTTTTCGGACAGCGGATCGGCTTGAGCTGTCATCCAATGGTATGGTGTTTTTGGCAGATATTGAGACAATATAACTTCGACGGAAACAACATAGAAGTTATTGAAGCGCTGCATAAAGATGCAAGCGTTGCTGTCTTCATAATTAATGATATTAGTGAATTTCTCAAGACGAATATAGGAGTACGTCAGGGTTGCATACTTTCTCCAGTAATTTTTAACAGGTATTTGGAATATACAATGCGAGGAATTACAGATCTCAGACATCAATAACTATTGGAGTTAGGCCACTTTGTAGCTTGCGTTATACCGATGATATCCATCTCGTGGCTGGTTCCGAATCTGAACTCCAGGAACTCACCTTAAAGTTGGAAGATGTTAGTTGAAAATTAGCAACTGAAATCAGCATTGATAAAATTGTAGTGTGGCACCCGACAGGTTAGGGATTTTGTTAATATTATTGTTATTATTATTATTATTACTATTTGGTGCCAAAGATATATTTTGTAACCCCAATTAATGTTCTCTGAGATAAGGGACAAGTGCGTATAGTAGTCAAATTCCATTATAACGGACCGAAGTAGCATTTATGTAATAAAAAAAATCTGCTATATACAGTACAAACAATAAATAAGAAATATAATTAGGAATTTTGAAAAAAGTGTTGTTAAATAGGAAAAAAATGTTATAAAAGTATACACTATAGATGTATCCCAAGTGTTGTTAAATAGGAAAAAATTGTTATAAAAGTATACATTATAGATAGATCCCAAGTGTTGTTAAATAGAAAAAATGGTTATAAAAGTATACACTATAGATGGATCCCACTGTACTTTTATATCAGCCTCGGAGTCCAGTAAAATGGAGTGTTTGGCTGGATTTGTCCCGGGGGCTGGATATTTCCCACCGATACCCTAGACAATGATTGCTCTACCCCGGCGACGGTGCCATTTAACAACTGGTATTTCTTTCACATTTATGACAGTTGCCCCGTTTCTCTTCCTCCAGTTTGGTATACAAAATAGTGATGACATCCATTAATCACACGCACTCTTACAGACATATACGCATAAATCAGAGAAATCTCATTGTACGCGCTTGAAAGTCTGGTTCCTGATAATGTAGAATTCTGGTTATTATGTGCCTGTTTTCCGGTCCTGTTAGCAGACTTTGACTGGGAGAGAACATGGCGGCGGTGGAAGAAGTTAGTGAAATGTTCAGTTCTCGCTAGAGTAATAAAGATTTGTGTGAAAGTCTGCATCATTTAATGGACATTGGCGGATATTCATTTCAGAAAACATGATCGTTATAGTTATCGGCTGGTTGTTTTGTTGATACAAGTATCGTGTTTGGTTTTCTTGGCTTGCAGTCTGATCCGAGAAATTTGTAGATATCTCATGGGAAAAATCTACTCACTATATTTATTTCATGGGAAAAAGTCTATTCACTAGATTTATTTCATGGGGAAAAGTCTATTTACTAGATTTATTTCATGGAGAAAAGTCTACTCACTAGATTTATTTCATGGGGAAAAGTCTACTCACTAGATTTATTTCATGGGGAAAAGTCTATTCACTAGATTTATTTCTTGGGGAAAAGTCTACTCACTAGATTTATTTCATGGGGAAAAGTCTATTCACTAGATTTATTTCATGGGGAAAAGTCTACTCACTAGATTTATTTCATGGGGAAAAGTCTATTCACTAGATTTATTTCTTGGGGAAAAGTCTACTCACTAGATTTATTTCATGGGGAAAAGTCTACTCACTAGATTTATTTCATGGGAAAAAGTCTGCTCAGTAGATTTGTCTGTGTCGGTAAGGTTGTTGACGGTTCCTTCTTCTGCGATAATTTTTTAAAATATGCATCCAGTACGATATTGGTGTATAGAACGGTTTGTTTTAGGTCGTGGTGGGTTCTTCAGTTTTTTAGGTCGCGGTTGGTTCCCCAGTGTTTTAGGTCGTGGTGGATTCCCCAGTGTTTTAGGTCGTGGTGGGTTCCCCAGTGTTTTAGGTCGTGGTGGGTTCCCCAGTGTTTTAGGTCGTGGTGGGTTCCCAGTGTTTGATTTAGCAGAGATGCTCATGAAGGCCAGACTTTTTAAGTGAACAGCGAATCTGAGACATTCTTGGTTGTTTGTCTCTTGCGGTTTTTTTTTTTTGGGAACGCGCTATAGAACGACATTTTGACCGCTTACTGTATGGTGTATAAATTAAATTGTATAGCGTAAACGATGTTTTTCAAACTCTGTGACATACGTTAGTCGAACTTCTATAGTAGGGTAGTATCTTGTAATACCTGCATGTTTGCTGGTTTCTGGAAAACCTCCCGCTAATGAGCTTTGATTTTTTTTAAAATAAAACATTGTAACGTCAACATTTTCTGTCATTGCTGCGACCTTTTGTTCCCCACATCCAACCATAGAATTATCACTGGTATTCCAAACGAAATCACAATAAATTGCAGAATGAAAAGCCGACTGGATTTGTCCTTGAAATATGTTTGTCCATAAATATTTCTATCAGAAAGTCAGATATTTGCGATACTTCTATCGCAAAGTCAGTCACAGAAGCTAGCTTGGACAGAAACTGCATTGTTAACATGTAAACCACGGAAAAGATGGATAAAAACGTCAGGGACACCCTGAACAAACACGGCCATAGCACAACCGAGGCCACACATCTGACTCTAGAATGCAAGCTCGATCTCCAGTCACTCCTACACTTAACGGCAAGAGTGGATAACAAACCACATGGTGATAGAGACAATAGTTGCCACCTTGGTGAAACCGGAATTCTGATATTTCCATGTTATGTTTAGTTTCAAAGTATAAATTGGTGCGAAGCCGAAAGCTCTAAAGTTTGAATTAGTGTGAAGCAGAGAGTTCATAAGTTTGAATTGGTGCGATACTGAAAGTTCGAATATATTTTATATTCAACTAGATCCTATGCCCGGCGTTGCCCGAGCGAGAATTAAAAAAACAAGTAAGAAAAATGGAATAGATACGAATATTTGTCTTATAATGTAGCGATGACTTTGATATGTTTCAACATATAACACCCCCCCCCCCCCACACACACCTACAGCTACATTCCCTCTCATAATATACTTCGCTCTCGAACGAACTGATCTATTGCAGGCACACGTTCGACAGTGTAAAATTCTAACTTTATAAAAGTTTTGTACTGTGTGTGTCATGTGATGAGTGTCATGTGACGTATTCTTTCCAGAACATAGTGATCTCAATGTGTGCTGGAGAATGCAACGCCTGATCGATTAGAATTTAAGAATACAACATACACGCAGATATAAACAGTATTATGTGATTTGCTCACAGACAGAAATATATACACAGCATCATCAAAAGGCTAAGAGAAGGAGTATTTAGATTGTTAAAACACAGTAAACTTCGATCGAAATGAAAAAAATTAACATTTTCTAGGTCTATAGATTTGTTTACAGTTGTTTGACCTTTGTACAAAAAATTTGAGCTCTGTACACTGGTCAGAGGTAAAAGGTTAACCAATCATATCATTGGCCAGATTTTTATAGTCCATGGGATGTCGGCTATCTCAACTCTTTATCGCTCGTGAATTGTCGCTTGTCTGAACCCTTTTCCCCCTCGTAGGTTGTGGCGCCCGAAAGTGAAAAAAATATTAGTGATAGTGTGACCCGCAATGTATGTCATAAGCGGCATCTAAGACGATGTCCATAAATATTGTCAACAATTTTTGACAACACTCTTCCCTGGTGTGAACATATAGATTATGTCAAAATTCCATTCACCCCTTCTCAAATTCCGCCCCCCCCCCCCCCCCGAAGAATTATGGAAAATTATAATGCCATGTTTCACAATTTTTAGAAAAATATTTCAAACTCAAGCAATTTAATTTGGTGTATAAAAACAGATATCAACGCCAACTCTTCTCTCTCTCTCTCTCTCCTCCCCCCCCCACTACCCTGATCCAGTTAAACTTGTTCAGACCTGCTCCGTTAATTGTTAACACCAATTATAAACAGAGCATAAGGCGTTTTCGGTAGTAGAGGGAAAGGGGGATGGACTGTCCCACTGAAGACATCACATTGCCAGAATAAATCAACCAGTGTAGGGTAACAACCCTAAACAGGAAGTAGGTGGCTGAGGTAACACTGGGCAAAATGTCAAGATATACAAAAATAGGTAGGTGTGTTACCAAAGTAAAACATAACACAACTTAACAACGAGATACAGAGACAGACGACGTTTCGACTATAAAGACTATAATTTTACACTTGAACTGAATAATTAAACCAGGATCATCCGACATGAGAGACAGTGAACTATCCACCTAGATACCGCGATTCGTATCGATAATACCCTATCATTTAGCTTGAAAGATCTCATAAAATCTCCTATTTTAGTTAAACGTTTTAAAGAAATCCAATATTTTAGTTAAAAATTTCTCATGAAATCTGTTATTTTAATTAAAACTTCACATTGAATCTGTTCACATGAAATATGTTATTTTAGTTAAAAGTTCTCATGAAATATGTTATGTCTGTTGAACGATCACCTTTATTCTGTTTGCACGATTGAAATATGCCATGGAATATGTTAGTTTGATTGAAAGATTTCATGAAATATGTTAGATTGGTTTAAACAAAAATATAATGAAAGCTGTTAGAGTTCTTAAAACAAAAATATCATGAAAGCTGTTAGATTGGTTGATAGATCTCGTGAAATCTGGTTGAATGATCGCATGGGATTTTGTTGGGAGTCTGGTTGAAGGATCTCATGGAATCTTGTTGAAAGTTATAAGGAAATCTGGTTGACAGACCTCATGAAATCTGTTAGTTTGATTGAAAGATCCCATCCCAAGAAATGTGTTTAGTTTAGTTGAAAGATCTCATGGGCTCTTGTTGTTGAAAGATCTCATGGGATCTTGTTGTTGAAAGATCTCATGGGATCTTGTTGTTGAAAGATCTCATGGGATCTTGTTGTTGAAAGATCTCATGGGATCTTGTTGTTGAAAGATCTCATGGGATCTTGTTGTTGAAAGATCTCATATAATCTGTTTGTTTTGTTGAAGTATCCCATGAAAGCTCTTAAATAGATAATTATCAATAATGAAAATGATAAATAAAAATTAATATGGCCAGATTTTTAAGCAACAGATTGATGAGACCATTTTTGTAAGCGCAGATTGCAGTTTCTCGTATCTCTTATCGAGATCATTTGGCACCCAAATTTATGGGACACGTCTCGACTACTGTGACCCATAGCTAAGAGATGCCTGATTCGATTATCGATTACGTCGCGTGCATATCAGACTAATAACACGGTTATTATGGAGATTATTTGCATCTGCCCGTGATCGGTTAAGAATGGTGGATATTTGATATTGGTTGCATGAACAAGTTAAGCTGCCCAGGAAATGGAAATAGAGGGTCCATAAATAGTACAGTATTAGGTATAGGCGCTATTAATCCTATTACATGACAGAAAAAGGTGAATTTATATCCTAGGATATTTGAAATAACCAGAAAACCGATCATCATTCAATCCTGTAATGCCTAACAGCAGTAGCAGAGAAAAGACAATAAATAGATAATTTGTTAGGAACATGGTTTTTGGTACGAATTTTTCCATGACGTTTCGACTAATTGTGGCGAACTTTCCGCTTCACAGCCATTTAAACTTTGAAACTAAATATAATATGGAAACATCCGACTTTTAATTGCACTGGCGACAATGACAGAAAATATTGTGTTGACTGTGTGTTGCCGGCGCCCTAAAGGGGAGCAAACAATAGCAACACTGTTTACCTTCCATGCATGTCGTTTGAGGCGATTAAGGTGGAATTAGCTGTCCCATACCAAATAGAATAAACGTTACCATGAAATCATGCTGAAGACGGATGTGTCTGACCAAAAAAGTGCAGATATCGTAGCTAAGCTGTAAAACATTATACAAAGTATGTGTTCTCCGGTTTACATCCTGACAAGCTGCAGGAGTTTGAGAACAAACGCAGAAGAAGAAGAAAATAGTAACTGTATTACTTGAAAACATAGTATCATGACTAGTGGTGACTGCATGAGTGCAAGATACACAACAGCTGTATATTGAATCATTAGCTGAAACATCATGAGCTGATGCATCTTGAACTGAAGCATCATGAGCTGAAACATCATGAACTGAAGTTTGATGAGCTGAAACATCATGAACTGAAGTATCATGAGCTGAAGTATCAAGAACTGAAGTATCATGAGCCGAAGTATCATGAACTGAAGTATCATGAGCTGAAACATGAACTGAAGTATCATGAGCTGAAACATGAACTGAAGTATCATGAACTGAAGTATCATGAGCTGAAGTATCATGAGCCGAAGTATCATGAACTGAAGCATCATGAGCTGAAGTATCATGAACTGAAGCATCATGAGCTGAAGTATCATGAACTGAAGCATCATGAGCTGAAGTATCATGAACTGAAGCATCATGAGCTGAAGTATCATGAACTGAAGCATCATGAGCTGAAACATGAACTGAAGTATCATGAGCTGAAGTATCATGAGCTGAAACACCATAAGCTGAAACATATGAACTGAAGTATAATGAGCTGAAATATCATAAGCTGAAGTATCATGACCTGAAATATCATAAGCTGAAGTATCATGACCTGAAGTATCATGAGCTGAAACATCATAAACTGAAGTATCATGAGCTGAAATATCATGAGCTGAAGTATCTTGACCTGAAACATCATGAGCTAAAACATCATGAACTGAAGCATCATGAGCTTAAGTATTATGAACTGAAACATCATGAGCTGAAACATCATGAACTGAAGCATCATGAGCTGAAACATCATGAACTGAAGCATCATGAGCTGAAACATCATGAACTGAAGCATCATGGGCTGTAACATTATGAACTGAAGTATCATGAACTGAAACATCGTGAACTGAAGTATCATGAACTGAAACATCATGAGATGAAGCATCCTGAGTTTGTACTACATGTTTGGGCATCATCTTGGTTACTCAACTGAGAAGAACCTGTGCTTTTGTCAGTAAGGTTATTTACTGTCAAGAGCTACCTGCTCACATCTAAAAGAATTATTTCATCATCAAGTCTATCATCGTCACCGCCAACATCATCATCATCATCGCCAACATCATCATCATCGCTTCATAAAATTGTACTTAGCTTGATGTATAGCAGTCAGTTCAGTTATAACTGTGTAATTATCTCATCTTTTATTACGTGTTTGGTTGTTGTCACGTTTTTCTGTCTAACAGGCACCTGATATTGATGGACGATTGATTTCAGAAGAGGATATAACAGCCAGTCAAAAATATCGACAGGAACTTGAGGCAGCCAATGACATCCTTCATAAAGAAATTGAAAAACTTGAGCACGCTCTAGTGAAAGCAGGAACTTTAGTAAGTATTAACATGTCTGCTACATGGCCATCTGAGGTATAGAAGACCTCTGCACACAATTAATTAGGACCTCATTCTTTACGTTTTTAAAAATTATTGTCGTGCTTTCGTTGGTAACTATTTATATACTTGGAGTCGCATGTCAAAAATAGTCAAGGCGACTCCAAGTATATAAATACTGACCAACAAAATTCCCGACAATAATAAGAAAACGTAAAAATTAAGTCCTAATGAATTATGTGCAGATGTCTTCTATACTGCATATTGTCCTGGTCTGCTAGTTAGTTTCTGTCTGTAAGTAGGAACATTGTCTTCTAGTTAGTCTGTGTCTGTCAGTAGGAACATTGTCTTCTAGTTAGTCTGTGTCTGTCAGTAGGAACATTGTCTTCTAGTTAGTCTGTGTCTGTAAATAGGAACATTGTCTTCTAGTTAGTCTGTGTCTGTAAGTAGGAACATTGTCTTCTAGTTAGTCTGTGTCTGTCAGTAAGAACATTGTCTTCTAGTTAGTCTGTGTCTGTCAGTAGGAACATTGTCTTCTAGTTAGTCTGTGTCTGTAAATAGGAACATTGTCTTCTAGTTAGTCTGTGTCTGTAAGTAGGAACATTGTCTTCTAGTTAGTCTGTGTCTGTCAGTAGGAACATTGTCTTCTAGTTAGTCTGTGTCTGTCAGTAGGAACATTGTCTTCTAGTTAGTCTGTGTCTGTCAGTAAGAACATTGTCTTCTAGTTAGTCTGTGTCTGTAAATAGGAACATTGTCTTCTAGTTAGTCTGTGTCTGTAAATAGGAACATTGTCTTCTAGTTAGTCTGTGTCTGTCAGTAAGAACATTGTCTTCTAGTTAGTCTGTGTCTGTAAATAGGAACATTGTCTTCTAGTTAGTCTGTGTCTGTAAATAGGAACATTGTCTTCTAGTTAGTCTGTGTCTGTAAATAGGAACATTGTCTTCTAGTTAGTCTGTGTCTGTAAATAGGAACATTGTCTTCTAGTTAGTCTGTGTCTGTCAGTAAGAACATTGTCTTCTAGTTAGTCTGTGTCTGTCAGTAGGAACATTGTCTTCTAGTTAGTCTGTGTCTGTAAATAGGAACATTGTCTTCTAGTTAGTCTGTGTCTGTCAGTAAGAACATTGTCTTCTAGTTAGTCTGTGTCTGTCAGTAGGAACATTGTCTTCTAGTTAGTCTGTGTCTGTCAGTAAGAACATTGTCTTCTAGTTAGTCTGTGTCTGTCAGTAAGAACATTGTCTTCTAGTTAGTCTGTGTCTGTAAATAGGAACATTGTCTTCTAGTTAGTCTGTGTCTGTAAATAGGAACATTGTCTTCTAGTTAGTCTGTGTCTGTAAATAGGAACATTGTCTTCTAGTTAGTCTGTGTCTGTAAATAGGAACATTGTCTTCTAGTTAGTCTGTGTCTCAATACACTGACCATATACATGACAAATCAGTAATTTGTATGAAGTATTCCACCTCAACTGTCAAGAATACAGACACACTCTTTGCCTATTTATGTCACAACACCCCCCCCCCCCCCCCAATTTTAAAAGGCAGAAAAAAATACGGAAACACTACTTGTTTTGTTTCACATTTTATAAACAAAATTATTTCAAATTCAAACAATTTATGTGAAGTATGGTTGCTGATCCAGCGGTCCATGGGCTCATGCCCTTTGACCCAATGCCATTAAATGGCATTATATTGCTGGGAAGTACATGTGAAGTATAAAAACATCATTGTTGACGTCCATTTTTATCAAACTCCCGTCCCCTAGCAACAGCTGTCGAGCATTTGATTAACACGGATGTAAACAGAAAAAAAGTTTCTGGCTCAACATTAGTCATGTTTCCAAGAGGCTCTTGAATTAAACAACAATTATCATGTGATACTGAAAATTGTTCTGTTCTTCAGATACAATGCTAAAATTATTTAAACAAACTGGAATTATGAAGATTACACGAGCTTTAAACGATGGTTGCTAATCCAGTGTTCCATGAGCTCATAAAATTAATGTTAAACCATCAAAATAACAAATAGTTGATCTTATTCATTGTGAAATAATTGTCTTCTTGATTGTAGTAAACCAACATTATTGTAATGATGATGATCTCTAGGTGTTGTCTCTCCGCTGCAAATGTCGAAAATATGTACACTTATAGTTCATGTAGCTTAATGATTCTACACATTCTTAAGTCTCCACAGTTGGTGGACTTTTTTGTTTTTGTTAGTGCCACAATTAACACCGAGTTCTCCTAATCGTTGTTAAAAATATAAATATCACAGTGTCTGTTTTAAGCATGCATTTGTGAAGAAGCTTCAGCGTGTCCCCTTAATCTTCTGTTAACCTTATATCTATAGATGCAGGTCAGTTTATTTCTCATTACAGCGTTGGCATGTATGTTGATAAATATATGTGTTACCCATGAAGTTGAAATTAGCTATAGATGACCTAACTTATATTAACACGGCCCATTTTGGATAGTTCGAATTTGGAATGAGAATCTGAACACAATCACCGCCTTAGTAAATACAATCATAGAGCGTAATTTTAGAGCAATTATAACGATCTCAAACTCCACGCAGTTGACTTGTGGATGCCTTTCAAATGCCACTAGGCATTTGAAACATTTATCAAAAATTAATGAAACAGTGTCCGACAAACTAGGTAGAAAAGCCCAAATCTTTGGAATATATCTCAAGATCCCAAGATCTGATTGAAAAAAAAACAACAACCGAAATCGGGGAGAAAAAGCACATCAGCGGCAACGCATTTTTGCAAGAACACACGCTCGCTAACCAACAACAGTATGTTCCCCTTATTTGTGAATCACTACGCACCGACCACATTAACCTATAATATAAGAATACCCGCTCTATTTTTAACGTGTGATGTATTATTATTTTAGTATAATTCCCGAATGCACTTTTCATATTTATCTCATATTTATTTGACGTTTTGCTTGTACTTGTGTTAAGGGAAGTAACCAGCTGAATTAATTCGTGATGTTTTATATATAGAGGGTTATTGTTCCTACACTTCTGTTGGAAACTTGACACATTAGGGGGAGAAAGCTCCCTAAACATACAACATGAATCAAGTGCTCTATTGGGCATAATTCATGGGATCTAAACACACTACCGGTAGTTTTGTATTGATAATATGTATGTACTGCGCAAAACTGAAACCCAACAGGTTAATCCAGTAACAAAGTAATTACGTTTTGCTAGTCTCCAGAGACACAAATGATACCACACACACACATCGACGTTTCGACCAAAAGGCCTTTCTGAAGAAAAAAAATTTAAACATACACAATATAAAACGACAGGTAAGTACTATAGATTTCACTTGGTCGAGTACAATGTAATGTAAAGAGCGAACTGGAAGAGTATTAACAAATAGGTGAAACGACAACGGACAAGGAATATACACAAATATAAAAATCTAGCTACATGCATGTGACAGGAAACAAACGGAGAGATAGTGGAACAACTATATATCATCCATGAGACATGCACTCATCGATCCTGAAGGGTTTAAAAGTGCAAAATAGGTATATGTAGCGGTTCTCAAGCACAGATCCGAGAAGCACAACCATGTGAAATCTATAGTTCTTACCTGTCTTTTTCTGTTGTGTATATTTAATTTTTGTCTTGATAAATGCCTTGTGATCGAAACGTTGATTTTGTGTGTGTTATTATGTGTGTCTCTAGTGACTAGCAAAACTTTTATTACTCTGTTCCTGGATGAACCTGCTAGTTTTGTATTGTACTGATTTAAAGGATATTTTCCTTTAGAAAACAAACTGTCAAGGAATATATGGTTGCCTTCACCACAAGCACGATGTTTCTTAAAATGTAGATAATAATTGCCAAGGCACTTACATTTCTAGTGTCATGATTATTCTCATGCGTTCGTACTTAGGGATTCAATGAACGTGCTTCGCAATGTTGAGGAGGTCCACCGTCAATGGTTAAATGAAGCGGTCCGCCGTCAATGGTTGAATGACGCGATCCGCGTCAATGGTTGGATTTTTGATCCAATCTACGACCGGAATTATTGATACAATCTACGACCGGAGTTATTGATACAATCTACGACCGGAGTTATTGATACAATCTACGACCGGAGTTATTGATACAATCTACGACCGAAGTTATTGATACAATCTACGACCGAAGTTATTGATACAATCTACGACCGGAGTTATTGATACAATCTACGACCGGAGTTATTGATACAATCTACGACCGGAGTTATTGATACAATCTACGACCGAAGTTATTGATACAATCTACGACCGGAGTTATTGATACAATCTACGACCGGAGTTATTGATACAATCTACGACCGGAGTTATTGATACAATCTACGACCGAAGTTATTGATACAATCTACGACCGAAGTTATTGATACAATCTACGACGGAAGTTATTGATACAATCTACGACCGAAGTTATTGATACAATCTACGACCGGAGTTATTGATACAATCTACGACCGGAGTTATTGATACAATCTACGACCGGAGTTATTGATACAATCTACGACCGAAGTTATTGATACAATCTACGACCGGAATTATTGATACAATATACGACCGAAGTTATTGATGCAATCTACGACCGAAGTTATTGATACAATCTACGACCGAAGTTATTGATACAATCTACGACCGGAGTTATTGATCCAATCTACGACCGAAGTTATTGATACAATCTACGACCGATGTTATTTATACAATCTACGACCGAAGTTAATGATACAATCAAACTGTACATTAATCGATCGTTCACACATAGTCAATACACGGATGGGCATTGTCCAATCACAATATATTCATAAATGTGAATCAATGTTGCTCTCAAGACTGCTTTCGAATGGAGTCAAGATTGGAGTAAAGATTGGAGTAAATGTTTGAGTCACGATTGGAACGACCAGTAAATAGTAACAAGGTAGATATAGAAGGAGACTAATAAATCAACACTGGGACTGGAAGTGTCTGCCGTTGCACTGTGATCTATCTTACATTAATGTATGATCAGAAATATGGATTATAAACAAACTAGAAGATAAAATTGATGTATTTAAGATGTGGATATATAGAAGAATAGGGAGAATTTGATGCATTTAAGATGTGGATATATAGAAGAATAGGGAGAATTTGATGCATTTAAGATGTTGATATATAGAAGAATATGGAGAATTTGATGCATTTAAGATGTGGATATATAGAAGAATAGGGAGAATTTGATGCATTTAAGATGTGGATATATAGAAGAATAGGGAGAATTTGATGCGTTTAAGATGTGGATATATAGAAGAATAGGAAGAATTTGATGCATTTAAGATGTGGATATATAGAAGAATAGGGAGAATTTGATGCATTTAAGATGTGGATATATAGAAGAATAGGGAGAATTTGATGCGTTTGAGATGTGGATATATAGAAGAATAGGGAGAATTTGATGCGTTTAAGATGTGGATATATAGAAGAATAGGGAGAATTTGATGCATTTAAGATGTGGATATATAGAAGAATAGGGAGAATTTGATGCGTTTAAGATGTGGATATATAGAAGAATAGGGAGAATTTGATGCATTTAAGATGTGGATATATAGAAGAATAGGGAGAATTTGATGCATTTAAGATGTGGATATATAGAAGAATAGGGAGAATTTGATGTATTTAAGATGTGGATATATAGAAGAATATGGAGAATTTGATGCGTTTAAGATGTGGATATATAGAAGAATAGGGATAATTTGATGCATTTAAGATGTGGATATATAGAAGAATAGGGAGAATTTGATGCATTTAAGATGTGGATATATAGAAGAATAGGGAGAATTTGATGTATTTAAGATGTGGATATATAGAAGAATAGGGAGAATTTGATGGACGGAGAAGAAAACATTTTGTGGAAACACTGAATATGAAAAAAAATATCTACGGAAATTAAAATCAAACAAATAAAATTATTTTGGGCATATTAAAAGACATGACACCTTGTTGAAGACCGTACATTAGGGTAGGGGGGGGGAGAGGCCGAGCAAGAGGTAGACAGAGATACAAATAGGAGAGATTAATGACATGACCAGGATTCAGTCTAGCAGAGTGCACTATCAAGACACGAGACATAAGTTTGTTGAGGTCCGTTGCAGTCAGCCTTTGTTGTGGAGAATAAACCCGATGACATGCCTGATACACGCCATACGTATGCGGCTGCGTCTGTGGGCCCCACCAATGGGCCACCAGACAAACCACCCATCAGATGATATGTCGTTATATTGAGGCTCTCTTATGGACGCTTTGTAGTATGTCATCTATACAATTATAGACCCCCACTGAGTAGAAGGCGCCTATAATAGGCGCTAAGCCGAAAGCTGAAGTCTCCTGCGTATGAAAGAAAGCTCAGAAATTTACCTCACTGCACATAGGAAGTAAGAGCTAATCGCTCGCAATTCATGGGGTTCTCAAACAAACAAACAAAACAACCTGATGATAAATCATGCTGGTAGAGGTTCATAGAAAGAGAAGAAGAGGCAGACCAAGACTAAATGGACATATGATATCTAAGACCTGAACATGACAGTAGAGGAATTTAGGCAGCTAGAACAGAACCGCCATGCTTACAGAGTGGCAGTGAGGACAACATTCTTCGAAGAACACGCCACACAGATAGATACCATATATCTAGCAAAAAAAAAAAAAAACTGTCACTGTTGCAGTATAGGTGAAGTCGGAAGTATCGAGTAGAAATGTGCAGATATCGCAGCCAAGATGACACAGCACATTCCGGTCTCTGGACTATATCCAACCAACCAACAGGAGTGTGAGAGTGAATAATATAGCAGAAATATACTGTAATGCCATCAAAACAAATTACAGTGACTATGTGTATGGTAATAGTGTCTGGTCGAAAAACAAAAATATACTGTAATGCCATCAACACAAAATACAGTGACTATGTAAGTAGGCGAGAAACAAAAATAATTACAGAATGAACAACAGGTGCAGTAAACTCTTTTCGCGCGAGCACCATGTTCCTCTCGTAATGGCATGTGGTGCTCCCTCCGTCTTAGTTGTACAATCTTAGTTGTACAAGCCGAAGCATTTACAGTGGAGTCTCACTATAGCGCATTATTTTATAACAGATTAAAAAAATTTAACAACGCTTTTCAATATTCCCAATTATTGTTTGTACTGTATATAGCGAATTTCTACTATAACAGACATATTTCGTCGGTCCGGACCAGGATGTTATAACGGGATTTGATTGTAGTGTTTTGAAAGGGGAGTAAATAATAGCAACACTGTTTACTTTCCATGCATAGTAAGAGGTTACAAAGAAGGTTTTGGTGAAGTTGGCTGTCCCATTCCATATATGGTGAAAGTGTCCCAGAAACCATGCTGAAGTCGGATGTGTCAGTCTGTCTATCCCCAGGTGAATTATGGTTGATAGTATTCACACTTACCGTTAAGATTAGGGGTGGGAGCATAAGCTGTCGTTCCAAGGCCAGATGTGTCGCCGTTGATGCATTTAGTCCATGTTTATTCAACGTTATCTTGATGTTTTCTACCCACCGTTTTCTTGGTCTACCTTTGGCTTTACGCCCGGATATTCTTTTGTTATATGCTCTTATGGGTATTTGGTTTGGGTTCATTCTCATAAGGTGACCGAACCATATAAGGTTAAAGAATCTATACAATTCTTCAATGTGTCAGTATAGCTGCAAATTATAACACAACACATTCCGATCTTCGGGCTACATCCTGCTAACCTGCAGGTGTTTGAGAACGAACGCAGAAGAAGACTAGGAAGAAGAAATAGTGTTATTATTCACGATTACGGTGGAACGGAACAGGTAGGATACACGTTTCAATGAGGATGGTCATATGTCCAGTTGTCACGTTTACTTACAACTTCCTTGAACCCTAGTATATCTGATAGTTGTCACACATTAAATATTACATGTGGGCATTGCTCCCCGTCCGAAAGCTTAAGAGCCCCTGATATAAAGTATGAAAAACAAAGCAATACATCTGAGTTGTAAAGAGATAGTCAAATACAGTGATATTTCTATATAGCGCATCCGTTTATAATAAGTTTCGCTATATAGCAGCATTTCGAAATAACCAATACAATATTCATCATAACATACATCAATATTCACGGCTGAACTAGTTGCAATTCTAAAAGAACTAGAAATAATAAATGATAACCCACCTAAAAATGTAACAATCCTGACTGACTCATTATCTTCAGTCCAGGCTATTGAAAATAAACATGACAGCCAAAGGCCAGATATAGTAGAAGATATATTACGCATAACAACAAACCTAGTTCACGTTGGTACGAGGGTTAATGTAATGTGGATTCCAGCCCATGTCGGAATACCAGGAAATGAAGCAGCGGACAAGGAAGCCAAGAAAGGACGAACACAAGGACCAGAAATCCAGGTAGGACTTGGCAGATCGGAAACCAGAAGCATAATAAAGGACACAATACTTAAGGAATGGACAGAAAAATGGGACAACAGTGCAAAAGGAAGACATGCACATGCAATGCTAAAAGGACCCACTAGGACCACTCAAATAAAGGAAGAGCTGAAAATCCCTGCCAATAGGAAACTACTACGACTTAGACTGGGAAAATCATTACATTATATACTTGAACCAATATGTGAAGACTGTGAAGAGGAAAATACAATAGATCATTTCCTACTCCATTGTCATAAATACAACCATCATAGGCAAGACCTAAAAGATTACTACCTAAACAATAAAATACCATATAAATTAGAAAAGGTTCTGGGCCATGATGTACCACCAGATAGGCTAAAACTAATTAAACAATTTATAACCAGGACTAAAGCCCTAATTTAAAAATCTAAGCAAGTAAAAAACAAAATAAGTCATTGTTTGTCATCAGTCTTTCTACAGGTCTCTCTCCACAGCTTTCAACAAATAACAACCGAGGAACGCTCACCACAGGATAAAACTGGCAATATGGACAATTTTTGGCATAATCACACGCACGGTTTTTCAAACTCCCCCAGGCATTAGTGTCACTCTTAAATAAAAAAGCAATACCACCGGTAATAAACAGTTTAATACAACTAGCAACATAACATTCTTTTGCAATAATAGCGCGCACTGTTCTCAATTCGCCCTGACCATAGGTCACACTTAGATAAAAGGCATCTTGGCCACAAATAAACATCAACTCCA
This sequence comes from Meghimatium bilineatum, assembly GCA_034231615.1. Lineage (NCBI taxonomy): Eukaryota > Metazoa > Mollusca > Gastropoda > Stylommatophora > Philomycidae > Meghimatium > Meghimatium bilineatum. Next base: position 18,870,492 of record CM067309.1, read on the forward strand.
CCTAGCAATATAGATAATACATAGCAATAGCACGCACGGCTTTCCAAACACCCAGACCATTAGGTCACATTTAGATAAAAGCTAATACGGTCTGATATAACCAAAATAGACTTCTGTCTTAGGTTGAAAGGGTCGTGCCTCAGCTAAGAGGCTTTAATCCCCCATTTAACAAACAAGCAAACAAACAACCCAATACAATTGTGTATTACTTATACTGTATACATGTATTAAAGCACTTATGCATGTAGAACACATGTTTTATAGTTTGACTTGACGAACACTGACTATTACTATCTGACTATGTAGTGTTAACACGGACACGCAAAAATACAAATAACAGTATACAAGACATTTTCAACGCTTCAACCGTTAGGTCTTTATCAAGAATATTCAAAACAGTTAACAAACAATAAACGCAGTAAAAACAATGTTGCTACCACAAAGGCACTAGCGCAGACATGTAAACAGTACAGAGTCCAAGGTGACTATGACCATAGTCCTACAGTGATAGTCTGTTAGTCGTCAAGTAAAACTACAAAACCTGTATTCTACGTAAGCACTATTGTTGTACAGTTTGATGTAGCATTATTACCTTTTATCGTTTTTATACTGTTTCTGCTATTGAATACATTTCTCGTCGGTCCGGACCACATTGCTACAATACGATTTGACTGTATAATGAAAACATATAACCCTTTTTAAAAATGTGTTAGAATATCGGCAGACTGAAGAATTGTGAATAGAAATTAATGAAGTGAAGTCAGTCATAAATTATAAATTGGGAAGCGGTATGAACAACTCACGCCAGCTTAAAATCACTCACTCACAAGCTGATAAAATAAAAGGTTCGCCACTTGCAGTATATTATTATTCCGAAAAGTTGTTTTAAGTATCGAACGTCTGGGAGTTTGAAACCTGCGTGTCTGCTTGTTTATTATGTAGTAAATAGGTTACCGTTGCTGGCGGGGAATGGAAAACAATTGTTAGTAGCCTGACTTCCTGGTTACATAGTTCCCCGGGTTCTATTATACACGTTAACGCTACATGGTAATAGTTTGTTCAAGATGGCGTATTATTTCAGGGGAGAGTATTGCTGCGAACCAAGTGAAACATATTTACTTCCCTTAGATTAACCTTCTAGTAAACGCCAGAGTCTACTATCGACAATGGGAAAATAATAATAATATGGCTATTCCCACCCCCCCCCCTCCCCCCCAAAAAAAAATCTGTTGGACGAGCTCAACGGTTCTATCTCGGGGCTGGTGACCACAGTATAATTCATTAATGAAATCCATATCATCATCCGATATCGATTCTGGAGAACAAGGTAGATATCCACATCATCATCTGACTTTAACTGACGTACTAGGAAAAAATCCACACAATAATCTGATAACAGTCAATAGTTACTTACATACAATAAAAGGTAGTCAAATTTTACATAACAAACTACATTTACTTACATAAAACAAAAGGGTGCAAAGGGAACGCATTGCTCTTGACGGACCCAGGGTTAACAGATAACCAAGATCCCAAAAGTGCCTCCTCGTGGCGCACCCTGGTAACAGAAATACAGCGGCTCGTGCTGATTCTGGCTAAATCTTTTGGGGATCTTGTACGTGAATGTGGAGGTAACAGATGGAAATAGATTTGACCGCACAAAGAGAGGCAATATCTCCGACACCTCTGTGCCAACACATTCAGCAACACTGTCGACACACGCTGAAGCTAGTAAGTTCGGTAGAAGCATTGGAGAGCGGCCAATGTAGTCGGTACGAAGCAGGCAGATGTTCCAATAAAAATAAAAGCACAATGAGTACACTGTGAAAGATGCACAGCTCTAGAGGGCAGCGTCATGTGCAATGAGCATGGAAAACGGTTCAATGAAATCGGAACTAAAGCATTGTTTGCTCGAGACAAGCTTCTAGTTACCGGTGATCTCAGCCTGGGCCCAACTCTACTGTCAAGTCTTTCCTATACTGGAAGCATGCTCGCGGAGAGAAAAGGTTCAGTACCCGATGGGCACAGGCATAGCATTCCGAGGTGACAAGCACTGTTCAGCTCTAGAACAAAACGCAAGTTCCTTAAGTTTTACATAACAACCAACAGTTACTTACATAAAACAAAAGGTAGTTAGGTTTTACATAACAACCAACAGTTACTTACATAAAACAAAAGGTAATCAAGTTTTACATAACAACCAACAGTTACTTACATAAAACAAAAGGTAGTCAAGTTTTACATAACAACCAACAGTTACTTACATAAAACAAAAGGTAGTTAAGATTTACATAACAACCAACAGTTACTTACATAAAACAAAAGGTAGTCACGTTTTACATAACAACCAACAGTTACTTACATAAAACAAAAGGTAGTCAAGTTTTACATAACAACCAACAGTTACTTACATAAAACAAAAGGTAGTTAAGTTTTACATAACAACCAACAGTTACTTACATAAAACAAAAGGTAGTCAAGTTTTACATAACAACCAACATTTACTTACATAAAACAAAAGGTAGTTAAGTTTTACATAACAACCAACAGTTACTTACATAAAACAAAAGGTAGTTAAGTTTTACATAACAATCAACAGTTACTTACATAAAACAAAAGGTAGTTAAGTTTTACATAACAACCAACAGTTACTTACATAAAACAAAAGGTAGTTAAGTTTTACATAACAACCAACAGTTACTTACATAAAACAAAAGGTAGTTAAGTTTTACATATCACATGCACACTTTATGACTAATGGGCACGAACAATACATAACATAATACAAGACACGTTTATTGGTGGGGCAATCTAGGAAGAGGTCAAGGGAGGTCAGTCAGGTCTATTGATGGGACGATCCACAAAGAGGTCATGGGTAGTCAGACATGGTTATTTATGGAACGATCAACGATGAGGTCACACAGGTCTATTGATGGGACGGTCATCGAAGAAGTCCTGGGAGGTCAGACAGGTCTATTGATGGGGCAATCTAGGAATATGTCAAGGGGTGCCAGGCAAGTCTATTAATGAGACGATCCACGAAGAAGTCAAGGCAGGTCAGATAAGTCCATTGTTGCAACCATCCACAAAGAGGTCAAGGGAGGTCAAACATGTTTTCTAATGTGATTATTAACAAAGTGATAAAAGAGGGCATTGGCTATATCGATTGCGTGATGGACAAATATTATTGAAGACCTCTCAGACGTGTAAAGGCAACGGTATGTTGCTGAACATAGAGCTCTTGTCTTAGGAAATATTGTTTAGTCTATGTCTGACTCTGTGGAAGCGAGGTATGGTGCGCGTCTTTTATGGCCGAGATACCGGGCTCAAATCCCGCCGCAGGCAAATGCATCCGAACCGTTCAGAAAGAAATGGTAAACTACTTGCCGTATTTAAATTATTTAGAGCATCAATGAAGCCAAAAAATCCTGGGTTGATATTTACGTTCTATATATTCTTCTTCTTCTTCGTTCGTTCACTTGAAACATGTCTATATTTGTAATTCTGTCTCCTGAATAAATGTTATTTACTGCATAATAACCGTCAGTGAGAACGCAATGGCTCTTAGTAAAATGAATTTATAATTTTGTCGTGCAGACATGTCAACTATTCGGGTTGCATGATACCAATTTTGCTGGTGCGCCTCTGGGCCTGGTATCTATGACTTCAGACCTGTGTTTGCTTGGGGAGAACTGTGGCCCTGCTCGATATTGGGTTGGCCCGACAAATCTTAATTTCCAGCCTCTGTTGGCTGGACTAAGGCCCATCTCCACGTCAAGGAGTTGTGCCATTGTGGACAGGCAACACAGACCGCTGAACATATCCTGCAAGACTGCACTACACTAGATCAGTTAAGAGAAGAACACTGACCCACAGAGATGGATATTCACAGAAAGATGTATGGGAGCACTGAGGAGCTTTCAAATACAGCAGCATTTATTAAGAAAACCTGACTTGCTGTGTAGACATGTCAAACTGAGAACGAGAAGAAGAAGAAGAAGTAAAATGAAGAGTATTCTGAAGACGACTGCCTTCTCCAGAAAACTCTTCTACCCCTGATGCTGAAAGGCAACAAAAGGTTTAGCGAATAGATAGATGGATGGATGGCTGACTGGATGGATGGATGTCTAACTGGATGGATGGATGGATGGCTGACTGGATGTATGGATGGCTGACTGGATGGATGGGCAACCAATTGTGTTGTTGTTGTTGTTACACTCTTATACTACTGTTTATATTTCTGATCTACATTAGATACCAGGTATTGACCCTCAAGAAAGTGTCTATATTTGTTGTGTTTGTCTTGACTTTGACAGGAACATCAATTAACAGACAAAACCAGCGAGTGTACTTCCTTATATAAAGAACTAACACAGACTCGGCAGCAGAAAGAACAACTTGAGGAACAACTTTCCGCGTCATTTTCGGAGAATCAGAAGCTATCTGTAAAAGTCAAGGACCTTCATGAACTGTTGAAGGGCTCCGAGAGAGTAAGTTTTTGTGTGTTTACTTGTCGTTCATTTTGTCAAGTGTTGATATTTTTTGGACATAATTTTAATTAAGCGGTGTGTGTGTGAGTGCGTGTGCAAGGTTTGTCAAAAATGTTTAAAAAGCAACAACAAATTGTTGGTGTACAGACAATAGTACAGGTATCACCACGTGAGTTTATGTGATGTCTTGCAAATCTATTCCAAGACTACACAATTAACTGTCTCGCATCAAAAGCTTTTATTACAAATTAAATTTGCTTGTTTTTCTGAGTTATCGATTTTCTTATTACGTTTAAACATGCCATGTGTTATTCTTCTCTATATTTTCTCTATATGCTTTATTTCGTAGTCTTTGTGGTTTAAAAAAAATTGAGTCAGGTTTTCTTCCACACTCAAGCTCACACTTGAGTTTGACTAAATTTGTGTAAAACGTCATATTTCTTCCGCGTTGGTGCTCCTACCTTTTGTTGTCAAGTTTAACGGTCCTTTTTCCAGTGTTTTCTATCAAATAAATGAATAGCGTACTAGTCGCACTGTGGTAATATCACGATTGTAATGAGAATCAACAGCTAATTTGTTGTGAACTGTGCTATTGATTCTAAATTCATGTCTTGGTTAAAATTGCTTATTTGTTAGGACTGTCCATAAGTTACGTGGTTAATTTGGTGCCAATTTGTAATAACCCTTGTCAACAACAACTGTCAAAGTTTCAGGGATACGCATTGTTTATTATTTTTTTTGTGTGGTAAAAGTACTAGAAATACATATTTTTTTGAAAAGTGTTTTAAATTCATGTAATTTAATTGGTGTATAAATAGCAGTATTGTTGACGCTAGCATTTGTTTGTGGGTTTGGCTAGTGTGTTGAGTTTTAATTAAATGTTTTTGTGTGTATTTCTTTAGTATGTTGAGCTGTTAATTTCAATTTTTGTTTGTCTGTTTTGTTGGTATGTTGAGTTGTTTGTTTGTGTGTTTGGTTGGTATGTTGAGATGTTTGTTTGTGTGTTTGGTTGGTATGTTGAGTTGTTTGTATGTTTGGTTGATATGTTGAGTTGTTTGTGTGTATGTTTGGTTGGTTTGTTGTGTTGTTTGTTTGTATGTTTGGTTGGTTTGTTGTGTTGTTTCTTTGTATGTTTGGTTGGTTTGTTGTATTGTTGATTTGTATGTTTAGTTGGTATGTTAAGTTGTTTTTTTAAATGTTTATTTGTGTATTTGATTGGTATATTGCTTTCTTTATTTGTATGTGTATTTGCCTATTTGTGGTTGCTTCTGTTGTTTCTGTTATTACATACATATTGTGTTGGTTCGGATCAAGTTGTTATAATGTGATAAAGTATAGATCAGACTGGATGTGTGACGATGTACTTGTGAGCAATATGCAGGTCCCATCTGAAGAAATATGAACGGGGACTGCCATAAGAAGGACAATGACTGATACGTGAACTGGATACATAATAATTCTCAAATCCACAGGAGAAAGCCGTCTCCAGGCGGTTAAACTTTCTAATCTGTTTGTATATACCGTTTCTAATACGCATCAATCACTGCTGTGGAGAGAACGTTTTTAAGATAGAGATTGACGCAGTCTTCTAGGGTTTCATGTAAGTAGGCTTTGGATGCTGATGCAATATTAGAGACATTTAACTCCTATGCCTAGTTTATTCTAAACCTTATCAATATCGCTCTTGTGTTCTCGGTGCCCCGAAAGGGAAGCAAATAATAACTACACTGTTACCTGACACGTATGTCGTAAAAGGTAACTAAGAAGATATTGACGGTGGGGTTGTCTATCCCATGTATGTTAAACGTCACGTAGATACTGAAGTCGGATGTGTCCTGCCAAGAGGCGCAAATATAGCAGCGACGCCGCAAACCATAACGCAACGCATTCGTGTCTTTTAATTACATCGCGTTTATTTGCAGGATTTTGGGAGTGAACAAATAAGGAGATAAATTAATGTTTGGATGTTAATAGCTCAAGCGAAATAATTATTTGTATATTAATAGTTCAAGAGAAATCAATATTTGGATGTTAATAGCTCAAGAGAAATAAATATTTGGATGTTAATAGTTCAAGAGAAATCAATATTCAGATGTCAATAGTTCAAGAGAAATCAATATTTGGATGTTAATAGTTCAAGAGAAATCAATATTTGGATGTTCATAGTTCAAGAGAAATCAATATTTGGATGTTAATAGTTCAAGATAAATCAATATTTGGATGTTAATAGTTCAAGAGAAATCAATATTTGGATGTTCATAGTTCAAGAGAAATCAATATTTGGATGTTAATAGTTCAAGATAAATCAATATTTGGATGTTAATAGTTCAAGATAAATCAATATTTGGATGTTAATAGTTCAAGATAAATCAATATTTGGATGGTAAAATTTCAATAGAAATCAATATTTGGATGTTCATAGTTCAAGAGAAATCAATATTTAGATGTCAATAGTTCAAGAGAAATCAATATTTGGATGTTAATAGTTCAAGAGAAATCAATATTTGGATGTTCATAGTTCAAGAGAAATCAATATTTGGATGTTAATAGTTCAAGATAAATCAATATTTGGATGGTAAAATTTCAATAGAAATCAATATTTGGATGTTCATAGTTCAAGAGAAATCAATATTTGGATGTTCATATCTAAAAAAAAAACGTGGAATATTTGATGTAGTATAATCATCATATCTAGTTATTCAAGTAATGTTCAGCAGATCATCCTCTTGTGGAGATAACATATTATGAGCACAAGCGATAACATATTATGAACCAGGGAACACAGACGAACGAATGAATTGTTTAGTGCATAAATCTCTAGATAGAAGGACAGCTTACCGGATTTTCCACGTCACGATACCCGTTGGTTGTATATAAACTTTTTGGGGCGTTCCTTTCCATCCATTCATAATCCACGGCCGTCGGCAGTAAAGACCTCTGTACAGAAAGTAAACAAGCCTTTATCCGTTACGTTTTTGATTATTGCCGTGATTTTCGTTGGTGAATATTTTTATACTTGGAGTCGCATACCAAAAAAGCAAGGGCCGGCTAATGACATGTACAGAAATAATAAAAAATCAATAGATTCGGTTATGTTTACATTCTGTACCAGGTGTTTACTGCGGCCCAGTTTCTAGGGAAAATACTATGTGTGAAGCGCATGGCCGTGTGATTAGAACGCCGTTCTCAGACCCTTGAAGTCCAGGGTTCAATCCACGGTTGGGACAGGATTTTTTTCTTTCGGAGTTACAAACTCCTTCCTGTACATGCCATTACGTCTGCTATTGGCAAAGCGGCCTTTATTTCCACAGCCCATAGAAAGCCTCCCTGCACTCCTTCACAGGAAAGCATGCAGTAACCTAGAATGCGATTGCGTCTGTGGGTCTCATCAATGGCTCACTAAACAAACCAACCATGCAACAGAAAACCTTAGTAAATGACTTGCCTTTATATTGAGGTTATCTTCTTATAGAAGCTTCATGGCATGTCATCTATACAATCCCGTAGTCGTAACCTTCGATAACAGTTACCATGTTGTTCCGACAGGCCGACGTTGTGCTTGAACTAGTTACGGGCACGGCGTGGATGGGAGGAACAACAAAGAAACATGTCGCAAGGGCCAGAATTGTGGCCTGATGTCGACGTCTTTTTCAGCGGCATTAGACTCGAAAAACCATCGAGTCGGATTGCTGCTGGAACAGAGGGCGAATCACTTATGGGAACGCCCCATGTGCTGTGAAGCCAGTTTCTAATCAAGAATCAAGAAAGGAGAGCTACTAAGTTGAATATGTCAATACCCAAAGTCCTCCATAAGTTGCTGTCCCCAGGAAACGGATTAGTGTGGGAAATTCTTGACTCCTCATTCAAATTCCTTTACTGCACCATGAATTATATACATCTGTTTATTTAGCTATACTGGTGAACACGTTTCAAACTGGTTATAATGTCTTTGAGGCTTGTTTTCCTGTTTCATATTCTTCTTCGTTAGTTAAATCTTGCGTTCAATCTTTATTACACATACCAATGTGACCCTCGATGTCATTACTGCTCGTTTTCTGTTATATGTTTTAATTTTATTTCAAATGTTGTTTTGATATAGGCCTTTTGATCGAAACGTCGATGTGTGTGTATGTTATTATGTGTGTCTCTAGTTATTAGCAAAACTTTATTACCCTATTCCTAGATCTACTAGTTCAACTTCTACAGATTAGCAGGATATAGTCCGGAGAATCGAATGCGTTGTGCCATGGTTTACAGCTCAGCTACGATAGCTTTGCCTTTCGATCTGAAATATCTAAAGTCAGCATGGTGACTGAGCCATTTTGACCCTATATGGGATGGAACAGCCTATTTTACCCCAAATCCTCTCTAGCCGCCTCCTACGACATGCATGGAAGGTAAACACTGTTGCTATTCTCTGCTCCCCTTCATAGATACATTCTTGTCTTCTTGACATAAATACATCTGTCTTGTCTTTTTGACATAGATACATCTGTATTCTTGTCTTTTTGACATAGATACATCTGTCTTCTTGTCTTTTTGACATAGATACATCTCTCTTCTTGTCTTCTTGACATAGATACATCTGTCTTCCTGTCTCTACATCTGCATACGTTTGTCTACTTGTCTTCTCCAATGGAAACATGCCTCTGCTGCTGATAATGCATTGTCCTCAATGTGACATTTCCTCCCACCCTCTTTGTCCAGTTTATCTGCTTTCTCATGTCTGTGTGTGTTGCACTAATCGGAAATCTACTGTACTTTTACTGTGATAAAACTATTATAGTGAAATCCCTTTATATCGCATCCTCTTATAACAAATCACTATATAACTACCTCTTTGTCCAGTTTATCTGCTTTCTCATGTCTGTGTGTGTTGCACTAATCGGAAATCTACTGTACTTTTACTGTGATAAAACTATTATAGTGAAATCCCTTTATATCGCATCCGCTTATAACAAATCACTATATAACATTTAAAAAAATCCCCAATAATATTTTTCTTTATTGTTTGTACTGTATATAACAAATTACTGTTATTACATACATATTTCGTTTGTATTGTAACTGATAAAAGAGTCTCTGAGGAAAGCTAAAAGTGTTTTCTGATAGATTTATTGTAATGTGTGATCTATTCAGATGTGAAATGTGAGTTATACGGCCGAGAAAAGTTGATTTCACAACATGCATGTAAACAGTCAGTGAAAAATATCCTGCTGCGTCAGACCTTGCAAAGCGGTCTGCGCATAAATACTGTGTAAAGTCTACAACAGGAGATATACAGTCATCTTGTCTCTTCTTCTCGTTCGTAGTTTAGCATGTGCACACAGTAAATAAATGCTACCAATGTCAACAAAAAAACATCTTATCCAGTAACTTCATTCCAACCCTGTGATACCAATGTCAAACATGGTCCTTAGCAACAAAACATAAGAGACAACTGGTTACAACAGAGATGAGATGTCTGAGAAAAGCCACAGGAGTGACCAGAAGACACATAATTAGAAACGATGTCATAAGAGAAAGAGTGGGTGTCATATCAATTCTACAATACATACAAAACCAACAGATACAATGATTTCGTCATCTGGAAAGAATGCCGTGTGATTCATTAGTTTATAAAGCATATACGAAGAGAGGAGAAGCAGAAAGAAGAGCCAATGGTAGGCCTATTTTAGTCGTTCGGTTCTGTGCCGGAGTTCACTACAGCCAAAAAATGCTGGCTTGATAGCCAAGTCCTGAATAGTATATGCTACCAAAAAATATTTTAGTCACAGAATGTACAAACAGATTATTTTCTTATGAATTTAATGAAATAGCTACTCGTCCGGACCAGTATAGGCACCAGGTTTCAGCCGAGACTGTCGCCAGTATAGAACAACTGACTGCAGAAAGTAAAAACTTCTTCATTCGTTACGTTTTTGATTATTGTCTAGCTATTCGTTGGTCACTAGTTATATACTGAGAGTTACCCGCCAAAAATAGACAAGACCGACCAATGAAACTCACGGCATTACATCAAAATCAGCCTTCTAAGTCATCAATCCACAGATCTGTACTGGAGCCCGGTCGGGGTTCCAGTTTAGACTCTTCTTCTTTCGTTCACTTGAAACATGTCTATTTCTGTAATTCTGTCTCCTGAATAAACTCACTGTCTTTTGTAGTTCATACAGTGTCCCATAGAGTTTTGATTCCGGTGTTGTTTCCTCTGGCCAATATGTATGCCTCAGCGTTTCATGCTCAGAACACTCTTGAAGTATATGTTTGGCACTCTGTGCTGCCTGTACACATGGCCATGTTGCCAATCTTGAACTTTGTATACATGTGACTGCGGAGTTGGTTGTGTCCTGTTCTGAGACGTAGAATTATATAACTTGTTCTGATCTGTTCATAATTTCAGGAAGTTGCCTTTATTTATAACGTAGCAAGCAGCTACACATCTTCGTGTTGTATCTCTTAAATGGTTCAGTGTTACCCAAGTTTCATCGCTTCTCTGGCTCCCTGTGTCCCGTTAGAGCGCAACCTGAAGTATCTTACCACTCCCTTCTGTCTCTTACTACACCCCCCCTCTCCCGAGGCGTTATCGCTCACTTAGGAACTGAGATCTATGGAAACAAAATATTGACAAATCGCGGATAAAATTGCCAATTTTGGCAGTTAACGAAGAGACAAACTAGAATAATCCCTGTCTGGTTCTGACGGCAAATTCTAAATGTTTAAGAATACAAATCAGTCCTTGATCGCAAGGCTCAGACTGTTGGCTATTCTCAAACTGTCATGGACGGATGTTTGACCTTTCACTACATCTCTGGTTTTCTGGTTTACTCCCGTTTATACAATTGCCGTCGGTACTGACGGTAAATTACATCTGCTTGAGTGGGAAGAGAGTGAGGGAATTGTTATGACTAGGAAATGAGAAATATTTGAAGAGGGGCTAGATATCAGACTAGAGTAAAATAGAATATTCATGATGGGTATATAATAATACTTAGTTTGTTTGGATTTTCGTATTTTACGAGCGAGGAAGCTCTTGTTACCTGAATACTTTGTTTGGTTCTTCGTATATTACGAGCGAAGAAGCTCTTGCTACCTGAATGCTTTTTTTGGATCTTCGTATATTACGAGCGAAGAAGCTCTTGTTACCTGTGTACATTTTTTGTGGTGATGGAGTCTTCAGAGCTTTCTTTCATACCCAGAAGAGGTCAACTCCCGTTTGTATGCATTGCTTTGAGAATAGTTCAACCCACAGCTATAATTAAACCCACAGCTATAATTCAACCCACAGCTATAATTCAACTCACAGCTATAGTTCAACTCCTAGCTGTAGTTTAACTTCCAGCAGTATGCATTGCTTTGAGAAGAAGCACCACAGCCAGAGTGGGTGTATGGGGACTGTCCACAAATTACGTCAACATTTGTATGGCAATTTTTGACTCCCTTCTCATTGTCAACAACTTGTCCAGAATCCAGAGACCATAATACCCCTCTCCCTTCTGTATTATGTTAAAATTCCACAACCTCTCAATTCTTTTAATGAGAAAAAGTGCGAAAAAACGACGTAATGTTTTCATTTATTTATTTCAAATTCACTCAATTTAATTGGTATGTAAAAACTGTTTTGTTGACGTCAACATTTGTTAAACCCCCCCCCCCCCCCCATCTTGTCAAAAACTGTTAATCTTTTTCAGGCCGCTTCCTTCCTAATTGTTGACGTCATTTAGTGACATAACCTGTGTGTGTGTTGTGTGTATTTGTAGCAGGGTTGCCAGATGGTTTCAGTTGTTTATGTCCAAATTGTGGATTTTTTAAAAAAAGATCAAATTTATAATTTGTGTTGAATCTACTAAAAAATACTAAATTTTCAAGAAGGCTACCTTTCTACGAACGTGTATTATCTCTTTCTTAATGTAAACATTCATTCATTTCACAATGACAAATATCAGTCAATCAATCAATAAACCCGAAACCCTTCAGGATTGTAAGGGTATCACATTGGATGCCTCAGCACACAGAGTCCTCCAGCGAATTCTATCCTCAGCGATGCGGATGAGTGTGGAAATATCTTGTCCTGTCCATTCCTTGATGTTGTCTGTCCATGCCTTTATTTGCCCTCCTCTGCTTATGACAAATATATTCAATTTCTAATATAATTTTAGTTCTGTTAACGTTATAGTAAGAGTGAGATTTTTCTATATATAAAATCATTGCGGTACTTAGAAGTTTTGTGCATAGTAAAATTATACATCTTATTTTTTATTATGTAGTAACTAAATTTAACAGTTAAATTAATGTCTCAACTATTATCTAGTACATTTTGCTTCCACGAAAATCGTTGTTCTTGTTAGCTGTGTCAGGCCTCACTATCGTAACAAAGTTTCCACTTAGACATCTTGAGAAAATTATTATCAAATACCTTATTGTAACAGGTACTCTTCACTCTATATTTATAGTAGAATAAACATTGTTTGTAAATTAGTTCATATCCACACACGCACATAAAAACGTCACACAATTAGTAGCCAAAAGTAAATTAAAAAAATATATAGGAAATTAGATATGTTGTCAAAAAGGGCCAAAATGATTAAAAGTGTTACAGACGTTTGTTAAGAATTAGTTAAATAGAACACCTGAGTCTTTGTTAAGAATGAAACGTTTGTTAAGAATTAGTTATATAGAATATGCTAGTCTTGGACAATAAACATACAGGAAAGTGGAAAATTAGAGGCAATAGAGATGTGGTTCTACAGAAGAATGCTAAGAATACAATGGACTGCCAGGAAAACTAATGAGGTGTTGAAAAAGTCAAATGTGAAACGGACCTTAATCAATAATATAAGAAAAAGACAATCTTCATTTTTTTGGCCACTTCATGAGACAAGGAGGTTTGGAGAACATAGTCACAACAGGAAAGATTGAAGAAAACAGAGACAGAGAGCGACAGCGTTAGAAAATAGTAGATAGTTTAACAACCTGACACGGTAGGGAAACAACAACGATCTTGATATATAATACAGGAGATAGAGCGCTGCGGAGAGCCATGAGCGCCTACGCCAGCCGGCATGGCACCCGATGATGATGATGATGATGATGATATAGAACACAAGACAAATAAATTCCGTCCTGCAGCAAATAAAAAAACGTGCAGGTTATCAAGAAGTACTTGTGGCAGTGGTGAAACGGCGTAAACCTGTTGGTTAGGACATGTAACGAGAGACAACTCACCTTCTGAAACTATTTTGGACGGAACAGTCGAGCGTGAAAGAAGAAGGGAAAAACAGAGAAAATCATGCATATATAACATCAAGGAAAGATCTGGGCGTGAATTTTCTACAATTTGCGGAATGTCTGATGATATAGATGTTTGGATGACTTTTGGTGCTGATGTCTCTGGTGAGGCACCCCTACGACCCTGACAGGTTATGTGTATTATTATTATTATTATTATTATTATTATTATTATTATTATTATTATTACTACTACTATCATTATTATTATTATTACTATTACTATTACTATTATTGTTATTATTATTATTATTATTGTTATTATTATTATTATTATTATTATTATTATTATTATTATTATTATTATTATTATTATTATGCATATATTAAGCATGTAACCTTTCCATCATACATTAATTATGACTGCAAGGCGTCAATTAGAGTAATAAGGAATGGATGAAATAACTAGTTGAGTGAAGGACAGATGGGGGCAGATAAATGATTGATATAGTGAATGTTTTATGTGCATCACTCACTCACTCACTCACTCACTCACTCACTCACTCACTCACTCACTCACTCACTCACTCTACTGTATCGGTTCTCATTATAAAACATCTGTCTCAATTCTCATACCAAATCCTCTGGCAACCGCAGACTGGATCAGATATCAGGTATCATTTGCTAGGAAACTTTACAAGTACGAAACGAGTCGGTCTCCGAAACTTTAAAAAAGAACACATTAATCAAACGTATTTTTTTTCCAAACCAAATATTAAGAATTTCACCAAAATAAAACTAAATTCTCCCATTAAAAATAATTAGTGATTGTGTTGTTTTAGGCCATATTAGAATTCCTGTTTTTAAAATTAGAAAACCAAACACAATGCACGAATCTAGTTTGAAAAAAAAAATCCCACACATATATCATCATTATGTGCCGTCTCCGCAACGAAGGTTGGCTGCAACAGATCTCCAATATCCCCTTCCTCTTGTCTTGGTGGTACACTCTGCTCAGCTGAAACCTGTCCATACTCTTCCCTTTTATCTCTGCATATCTCGTGCTCGCCTGCCCTCGACTTTACCCTCAGGTAAGGTCATCAACAAGGTCTCATGTCTTTAAATATGTCCAAAACATTTGTTTTTTGGTTTGTTCTTTATGTTCTTTAGTAATTCTTTTTTCAAGTGTTGTTAGAACATATGTTTTCTTCTCTTTCCGTGAAGCTATCCATATTCTTCTATATATCCACATCTCAATGGCATCAATTCTGTCCTAGTTGTTTGTTTATTGTCCATGTTTCTGACCCATACATTAATATAGAATAGATGTAACATTTTATAATTCTCATTTTTAGCTTGTTTGTAATTTGTTCAGATGTCAATATATTCATCATGTCATTGAAAGTACTTTTAGCCATTCTTATTCACCTTTTAACTTCTGTTTCACATCTGCCGTCATCTGTAAAAACATACCAATACTGAGCCTAATCACCTCTTTTTAAACTTACTCCTGTCATCGCCTTTGTATATATTATATAAGCCGGCGCCCCTTTTTAGATTGTACATGTCGGCCCCTATTTTGCAGATTATATATATATATATATATATATATATACACACACCTGTGTCCTGTTCAGATGTTATATATGTCAGCGCCTTCTGTACAGATTATATAAGCTGGTTCCCTCAATATAGATAATATATTGTCAATGATATTTATTCACAGTTCTACTGTGGAACTTGCAGCACAACGTACTTCACGCTCCCTGGCGGAAATCACACGAAATATTCGTTGTGGTTATATGAGAGCGAACGCAGAAGAAGAAGAAGTATTATTGATTCTATTAATGGAATCATTATTATTTTTAGTATTATTATTGATATTAACATTATTACTGGTATATTTATTGGTTGTATTATTATTATTGGTCTTAGTATTGTTGATGTAATTATGGTGTTATTACTATTGGTATTGTTTTTATTAGTATTATTATTGATATTATTTTTGATATTATTAATAGTATTATTATTATTGGTATTATATTGACATTATTATTGATATTATTATTATTATTAGTATTATAGTCTTTGGTATTATTATTGTTATTGTTTCTGTTGCTGCTCCATTATTTCTCCGCGAAAATGAAGTCAACCAATGAACTACTGAAAAAAAAGAAGAAAAACGATGAGGCAATCCTCTGGCTTCTTTAATCTCCACTCATCATCCCTCTTAGTTCCGCTGACATACAATGTTGTGGCTTCGATAATCTCTACTTATCATTTGTCCACCCATCATCTCTCTATTGACTCCGCTGACATACGATGTCGTGGCTTCTGTAATCTCCACTCATCATCTCTCTATTGGCTCCGCTGACATACAATGTCGTGATTAATCAGTTTAGTTCTATCGTGCAACCCTCCATTATAATTCATCTTTGATCCCAGCCATTAGCAATGTACTTATCTGCCCTTTCACGATATTACAACCGACACGACAAACTGTATGTTTTGTGTTAGACCTGTGAATGTTTTAAAAGTACGTCGTAAATGATAAACGATTTACAATCCTGGTAAAATGTTGTGTTTTTAGTAATCAACAATTAATTATTTAAGCATAGTTGATTATTATGTAAACCAGGGGTTCTTATCGTGGACCTCCTCGGAGACCACGGAGAAGAATTGTGACATTGATTGTACTTGTCTGAGTGGGAACACAGCTCCCTCTAGCTGGAACCAAATACCCGTTTAGCTGGAGTTAAATACTCGCCTGTCTGGGGCCAGATACCCGCCTAGCTGGAGTTAAATATCCGATTGGTCGGGGTCAAATATCCGCCTAGCTGGAGTCAAATATCCGTCTAGCTGGTGCCACAGAGTTGGAGCCATGGGCATGTTTGGCTGTGTACAAGGACCCTTTTAGCTGAGGCCAGAGATCTGTTTAGCTGACCCAAGAGACCTGTTTAGCTGAGCCACAAACTCTTCTACCTGGGGCCACGGACCCGTTTCGCTGGACCACATAACTCAGGTCACGGACTAGTTTAGCTAGGGCCACAAGATGATAATTATTGTGAACAAAATCTAGTATGCATTAATAGACCGTAACCATTTATTTTTGAGCTCTAAAGAAAGTAGATGACTTGTCACCCGTGGGTTGCTAGGACGCGTAATGGGGAGCAGGGAATAACACCACTGTTTACTTTCCATGCATGTCGTATGAGAAGACTGAAGAGGTATTGGGGTGGATTTCACTGTCAAAGTACCCAACTGAGCATTCACTACAACCATTATCAGTCATACGATAGAGATAACGGCTATAAAGGAGGCATGTATGGTTGATGTCACAGCACTAGTCTAATGCATATATACTTAGTTACTCAATGAACATGATTCGCATAGTTGAAGCTGGAGTCTTCCGCCGTCAATGGATGGCGTTGTAGACACAATCCACAACCAGAAAAAATGACATTTATGTTCGCGCCAGGACATGCGGGTTGGAAAGCATTGAGGGAGCCGATACACTGGCGAGCATGATCATAGCATCAATAGGTACATCAATAGATCGATCTGGAATAATTAATGCATTAGGGGACCATGTCCGCTCAGAAAATTTTTCAAAAGTGTGAATCATGTTTGCTCTCAATGATGAGTAAACATTCGTGTAATGACTGGGACATCCCGTAAAGAGAAACATAATAGATATGCAGAGAGAAGGATAAATCAGCATTCGACCAGAACTGTCGACCGCTACTCTCTTGATGGATTTATTGAGACCAGGATCGGAGCAACTACGGAACTTGTGCGCTGGTGATATATCCTGCCGTCATAACTCATAATTATCTGTCTGATATATATATATATATTTCTTCTGCGTTCGTTCTCAAACTCCTGCAGATTAGCAGGATGTAGTCCGGACAACGAATGCGTTGTGTCATATGGTTTACAGCATTGCTGCGATATCTGCGCCTTTCGGCCTGACACATCCAACGTCAGCATGGCTTTGGGTCACTGACCGCATATGGGATGGGACACCCAACTCCATCCCAAAACCTCCTTAGTCGCCTTTTACGACATGCGTGGGAGGTAAACGGTGTTGCTATTCTTTGCTCCCCTTTCGGACCCAGGCAACACACGGGCGATATATATATATATAGTATGTGTCAATCAGAAAGACACATATATCGCAGCTAAGCTGTAAACTATGACATAGCGCTTTACGTTCTCCGGACTACATCCTGATAATCTGCAGGAGTGTGAGAACGAACGTAGAAGATATCCTTATATTAGGTCTAGGAGGGTGACGACTGGGGACACAGTCGTAAAGTTGCCTCAAAAGATAGCACCAAAAAAAAAGTTTTTTTTACCCGCTACAAATAAGTGAAGGATATAGAGAAAAGGGAGATCAGTGCGTATCACGCTCGGTCGGCATTAGAGTAGCAACTGAAAGCGCCGGCTTCCTGCCAGATGCGCGCGGACTGTCGCCAATAACTGCCAGTCACTGTGAAATCACGAGGGAGTTGACGACTCGTGTACCGGTCGCTTGTTTTGTCCAGACCTGTTACTCCGTCACGTGTCGCCTGACGAAATAATTTACTTCTGATGGGAAAAAGTGACGGGATAAGAACACCTACAACAATGATTGGTCCATCCTCATCGATTAATGTCAAGATCTTCAAGTCGTATACATGACACTTGAGAATTCTCTTGTTTGTGGCGGATATCAGTCTCGCTTCATCATCTCCTAGTACTGGAGTGATGCTGGACTGACCAAGGATACTCATATTTATCAGTGAATTATTCCACGTTTTAATTAATATCGACAATTATCAGAATAATCGAATACAGATATTTTTTGTGCACATTATTTCGCCGGTTATTTTCGATAATTTCCTTTTCTGTAAATGAAAAATGTGTTATTTCCGTATGGAATTCGTTGTGTTTTGAAACCAAGATTTTGCGGTGAATTGTGGTGATTTGTGTGTGTATTTAGCTCACAGTTTGTAATTTATTCCTAGATAAATTTGTTTATAATTATTGTCAAAATAATTGTATCGCTTATGATTAGTTACGTCGCTTTCAACCGCGGATAGTCCATTTGTATCATAGCTTTACCATCACAAGATAGTGGAGATAGCTGTTCTGGTAACCCAGTCATTTTCCAGTCATCTGTTCAGTTTTAATTTGTTTATACACAAATTTACTTGCTCTTAAAGTGATTTACGCAGATGTAGTCTAAATTAACTGCCCGTACATTTGCTATTTTTAGTAACATTGGTAAGCATTATAATTTCATCATCATCAAGTGCCATCTGGTTGTCACAGCGGACTTCCAGCATACTCTGTTACTTTATTGCCTTGGTGGTGCACTGTGGTCAACTGTAACTTGATCATGATACTCCCCCCCCCCCATAACTCTACCTCTCGCTTGTCTTCTCTTCATTATGCCTTGAAAGTAACATGCTGTTTTTTTTAATATGTCCACAAGGTGTCCACAAGTCTGTAATGTGTCGACAAGGTTTCATGTCTTTTAATGTGTCGACAAGGTGTCATTTCTGTTAATGTGTCGACAAGGTTTCATGTCTTTTAATGTGTCGACAAGGTGTCATTTCTGTTAATGTGTCGACAAGGTGTCATTTCTGTTAATGTGTCGACACGGTTTTATGTCTGTTAATGTGTCGACAAGGTGTTATGTCTGTTAATGTGTCAACACGGTGTTATGTCTGTTAATGTGTCGACACGGTGTCATTTCTGTTAATGTGTCGAAAAAATATTTATTAGAATTTGTATTTCCATAAATAATTGTTTCTTCATATCTGGTATTGCCAGAACTTCTTACTTTGTTCTCTTTTCTGTCCACGTTCTCCCTTTTTTTCTATTTCCTTTCATCCACACACTCCCCATTCATTCATAGCCAGGCAGGGTCGTTGGGGGTACTGTATTGAATGCTTCAGCACGTATAGTCCTCCAGCGATTTCTATCATTGCGCTACGGATGTGGAAAGACCTATATCATTTCTGTCTTGTCTTCTCATGATTTTACTTTAACCCCTCTGATTCTTGAACTTTCAACTGTTTCCTTCAAGTTAGGTTTTGACATGGAATCATGCCGGCATACATGTCCAAACATTACATGTTTTCATTGTTTTACTATTGAAAGTAGTGATTCTTGTGAACATATGAGACTTTCTACTTTATCTCTTGCGTGTATACATATATATATATATATATATATATATATATATATATAGATATCTTCAAAACAAAGTAGAATCAGTTTTATTTCGTGATGTGTTCCTATTATACTCGTGCTTTCCTTGGTCACAATTTCTATACTTTGTTGCGTCTACCAACAACGACCAACGAAACACACAGAAATAATAGAAAAACACAAGCAAAAAACGGCTGATTCTTCTTTGTTTTGAATTCTGTTGTTAATTTTATTTGGCCATTGGTCGCGGTTCAACCCCAAATAATGGTTCATGGGTCAGTTTTAGCTTGATGTCTCTTTCTGATATTAGACGTGACTCGTGCCAATAAAAATCCTGCGATAAGTATTAAAATCTTCCTTAATCACTTATCTGCGGAGGTATCAAAACCTTCCTTAATCACTTATCTGCGGAGGTATCAAAACCTTCCTTAATCACAAATCTGCGGAGGTATCAAAACCTTCCTTAATCACTTATCTGCGGAGGTATTAAAACCTTCCTTAATCACTTATCTGCGGAGGTATCAAAACCTTCCGTAATCACTTATCAGCGGAGGTATCAAAACCTTCCGTAATCACTTATCTACTGAGGTATCAAAGCCTTCCTTAATCACTTATCTGCGGAGGTATCAAAGTCTTCCTTAATCACTTATCTGCGGAGGTATCAAAACCTTCCTTAATCACTTTTCTGCGGAGGTATCAAAACCTTCCTTAATCACTTATCTGCGGAGGTATCAAAGTCTTCCTTAATCACTTATCTGCGGAGGTATCAAAACCTTCCTTAATCACTTTTCTGCGGAGGTATCAAAGTCTTCCTTAATCACTTATCTGCGGAGGTATCAAAACCTTCCTTAATCACTTTTCTGCGGAGGTATCAAAACCTTCCTTAATCACTTATCTGCGGAGGTATCAAAACCTTCCTTGATCACTTATCTGCGGAGGTATCAAAACTTTCCTTAATCACTTATCTGCGGAGGTATTCTTAAGGATACGATGAAAAGCCTACTTTTTTCGGAGATCTTCCTATTCTTAGTTTCTCAGGGGGAAAAATCTGTCTAGAAGCTTATAATAATAATTAATAACGTACTCATGTTATGAGGTTCGCTTATTTCAGTCGTTGATATTAGTTCAATTGTGTAATACCAGAGCTGTAAAATAGGAAAAAAATAGTGAGGTCGCGGTTCTGGTATTCCAGCTATCACACAGCCTCTGGGTTTTTAAGTGTGACAAGTTAGATGTTTGCAATGATTTACGTTGGTTACTATATCATCGAATACTCATCATTTTTGTGTATATTATTTCGCTGGTCATTTGTCGATAAGTTTCTTTTCTGGATTGCAAAAATACCATGCAGTGAAATACTGATGGTTGGTTGGTTGCTGATCCAGCGGTCCATGGGCTCATGCCATTAAATGGCATTATATTGCTGGGAAGTCTTGTGGATTTTCGGCCCACCTCGGGACAGAGCCAGAGAATAACTATCACACCTCCAGGAAGGTAGGTTTCAATCTTTGCACTACTCCTAGCCACTGTAGCCAAGATAGGGTTCACTGTGCTCATTCCCCGCCACCAATTGACTACTGGTTACGCCGAACCTCTCTATTGCTCCAGGAATGCAACCAAATGTTCAAGTTAAAAGGATTGTCACGTCCTGAGTCACTGTGCCTCTGATGGGTCTCAGCCATAGGAAAAAACAATGCTGTGTGTTTCGCCCTCCCCAGTGCTGCGCAGTACATCTCTGGCTCCCAACCACAGATGGTACATACATATATAGTCAGGTAAACATGAAACACATTTCAACAACAAAATACAAGTATAATTGTATAGATGACGTGCCATGAAGCTTCTCTAAGAAGATAACCTCAATATAACGGCATGTCATCCACTAAGGTTTTCTGTTGCATGGGTGGTTTGTCTTGTGGGACATTGGTGAGACCCATAGACGCAACCACATGCGTGTGAAATAATGATAAAATCTAAACCTGTAAACATACACACTCATGTTGATGAAGGCACAGGCATGCTGGGCAGGAAACATTGTTCAGAAAAAAGATCGTGTATCAAAAACGTTGTTACTTGAAAAACTAGAATGGCTCCCGCATGGCAGGAGGACAGATGGATCGTTTTAAAGACACTCCTAAGAAATCTCTCACTTCAAAATAGACAGAAATTCATGGGGGAGTCTTGTACAAGACAGATCCGACTACGTTGCAGAACCAAGAGTGGTGCAGCAGTTGCACAGAACCTCAAACATGATGCTGCGCAACACAAACGCGCTAAAAGATAGGCAAGAGCCGCTCAATGTACCACAGACTCCTCCCACACGTGCTCAGAATGTGGTAGACATATGACTCATTAGTCACAGTTACCACACCGTATACATCATGATGTTCATCATTGAAGTTGAGCTCATGTGCATCGTCGACAACGACAGACAATAGCGTGTATAGACTTTGTGTCCTCTGCCGACGCGGACACACGAAATGTACGGAGATAATAGAAAACATAATACTCTTGACTTATTACTTTCTGGCAGGTTTTCTATTGGCAAGTGTCAAATAATAGATTACTCTTGACTCATTACTTGCTGGCAGGTTTTCTATTGGCAAGTGTCAAATATTAGATTACTCTTGACTCATTACTTGCTGGCAGGTTTTCTATTGACAAGAGTCAAATAATAGATTACTCTTGATTCATTACTTGCTGGCAGGTTTTATATTGGCAAGAGTCAAATAATAGATTACTCTTGACTCATTACTTGCTGGCAGGTTTTCTATTGACAAGAGTCAAATAATAGATTACTCTTGATTCATTACTTGCTGGCAGGTTTTATATTGGCAAGAGTCAAATAATAGATTACTCTTGATTCATTACTTGCTGGCAGGTTTTATATTGGCAAGAGTCAAATAATAGATTACTCTTGATTCATTACTTGCTGGCAGGTTTTATATTGGCAAGAGTCAAATAATAGATTACTCTTGACTCATTACTTGCTGGCAGGTTTTCTATTGATAAGAGTCAAATAATAGATTACTCTTGACTCATTACTTGCTGGCAGGTTTTCTATTGGCAAGAGTCAAATAATAGATTACTCTTGACTCATTGCTTGCTGGCAGGTTTTCTATTGGCAAGAGTTACGTGATATATTACTCTTGACTCATTACAGAACATACATATTTAGTTTCGTGATTATTTGTGGAGATTTTCTCTTTTGGTTCTTCCGCAAGTTATATTGTTAAAAGTTTGTTTATGCCGTTTGTGAATTCATGTAAGATGGAAGTCGTATGACTGAAAAATATTAATGTAATGTTTCTGAATTGACTTGTTCATCGTTTTGGTAGGTAGCAGTAATATGTGGACAGTCCTTGATTGAATTCACTGATTCACTACGTGTAGCCTATCAACTGGTGCAGCTATTGTATCGAATTGTCACGCAGCCGTATTTTCGGAATTTCGTATAGTGTGTAATTGAGAGCCACGTTAGCGCAGTGGTTAGCGCACTGGCTTTGCATATGAGTGGTCCTGGATTTATTCCCCAGTTGAGGCGGAAATGTTTTTCAGATCGCAACGGCTCCCGGGTCGACCCAGCCTTAAATTGGTACCGGATTAATCCGGGAAGTAAATACTGCGAGGGAGAGGAGATAGCTACCGCCCTCATTTGCAGAGCCTCTAAAATGTGAGATCGCTAACATCTCACATCACTACTGCATTAATAAATGCTATGGGTTACTTTACTTTTTTTTATAGTGTGTAATATACAATTGCGTTCAGTACCCCAAGATGCTCCGAGGTGAATAAGTTAATTGAAGCTCTTGCCTTGTAGGATGTGCTTAGTGGGTTGTCCTTGTTGATAATATATTTTGTTAACTTATCTGATCACAGTGTTAATATAATCTGTCTCCTAACTTCACTATTTAAAGAACATGCTGTCTAATCTCACTGTTAACATAATATATTATCTTCACTGTTGCTATTATATATTTTATGCTCGATGTTAACATAACCTGTTACTTCTGATGTTAACATTATCGCATACCTCAATATACCTCAATATACCTCTTGAATCACACGTGTTTCCGGGGCCCGAAATGGAATCACAGAATAGCAACACTGTTTACCTTCCATGCGTGTTGTAAGATGCGACAAAGGAGGATTCGGGATGGATGTCTGTTTGCTAAATGGTGGGATTACAGTCTCACTGTTAACACATTATATTACCAATTTGTAGTATGATTTGTTACCTACCGTATAACTATTAGCTTAATAAATTACTGTCTTTGTACCAAAGCTGTTATTTTCGATGTTAACATAATCTACTACCTCATTGTTAACATTGTTACTCTATAACATTTACTATTAACATAATATATAATCTTCACTGCCAACATAATCTATTGCTAATAGGTATTATGTTATGATGCCTATATTGACTGCTAACATAATCTATGTCTTAAGCTCACTGTTAACAATATGATACATAACCTGATTGTTTGAGATATGTTACCTAATTTCACTGTTAAAATTAGGGAGTAGCTATAACGTAATGTTCAGTCATTCACCTGCCGACCAGCAGACCTGAGTGTTTAGCATACTCAGTATTTGTAGTTTGATATACATTATTCCATATGGTCACCCAGTCATCAGCGTTAAGTACCAGGGGTCATGCTTTGGGAAGGTTGAGATATCGAACCATTGCTATTGGACAAGTGCGGTAGGCGACCCTATTCAGGCGGTTTCTGGTTAAACACTGACTAGGCAGCTGATCACTTGTGTTTCTAGTCAACCACTGACTAGGCAGATGAACACTTATGGAAAAACCGTGTGCCATGACGGTGGTTCATACTTCAACTTACCTTTACTTTTGCTGTTCACTGCCATTTTGTAATCTCAATCTCTTATTTTGTCTTTCTCTCCCTGATTGTAATCTCAAACTCTCATTCTTTCTCTTTCTGTACAAGGACCTTTATGGTCACAATAGAGCTTATCAGCAACCTACAAACACGTAAACAAGGTCTTACATCGAACTGAAATTTATAAAATGGATGTAACAAATGGTCATTGTCACTTGTAATGGACGAATATCAGCGGAGAGACGACTGATAATAAAACGAAGATATGTATCATATTCTTCCTATGCTCCATCCAACGCTATGTGGTGTTGGTTGTCATGTCTTTCCACATGTCAAGATATAAAAAAATAGGTAGGTGTGTTACCCAAATAAAACATAAAACAACTTAACAACGAGATACAGGGACAGACGACGTTTCGACTATAAAGCCTTCATCAGGACCCCAGCCACCTACTTCCTGATTCGGGTTGTTACCCTACACTGGAAGATTTATCACTTGTCTTTCCACAGTCGTCTATTTCACGTGCTGTCAATTATTTCCGATACCGATGTTCTCCCGTGCCACAATGCTAGGTTGTCAAGCATCTTTTCTCATGATCTTCTCCCGTCACTCTTCATTTTTACCTTGCTTGTTGTTACAATGTGTTCTATCTTTTCTTTTCTCCCATCACTCGCACATTGCACACCGCACCGCTAGGAGTTGGTGCACACCGCTGAGAAATGATGCGTACCGCTGGGAGTTGGTGCACACCGCTGAGAGTTGGTGCACATCGCTGAGAAATGATTCGCACCGCTGAGATGTGGTTGTGTTCTCAAAATATTGCACACCGCTGGGAGTTGGTGCACACCGCTGAGAATTGGTGCACACCGCTGAGAGTTGGTGCATACCGCTGAGAGTTGGTGCGTACCGCTGAGAGTTGGTTGTGTTCTCAAAACATTGCACACCGCTGAGAATTGGTTGTGTTCTCAAAATATTGTACACCGCTGAGAGTTGGTGCACACCGCTGAGACTTGGTACACAACTCTGAGAATTGGTACACAACTCTGAGAATTGGTAATCACCTCTGAGAATTGGTACACACCTCTGAGAATTGGTACACACCTCTGAGAATTGGTATACACCTCTGAGAATTGGTACACACCTCTGAGAATTGGTATACACCTCTGAGAATTGGTAGACACTGCTGAGAATTGGTACACACCGCTGAGAATTGGTACACACCGCTGAGAATTGGTACACACCGCTGAGAATTGATGCGCATCACTGAGATTTAGGGGTCTTCTGGGTATGAAATAAAGCTCTGGCTAAACCGTGACAGTCAACAGATATAAGACCCGCTGGTTAATTGAAAAACAACCCTCTAAAATGACTCATTTGACTTTTTTCCGGGATGTCATTAGTCACCATATTTATAATGTGTGTCGACAGGCAAGTAGCTAAGAGGCCTTACATATGTCGATGTTCACGGGAGAAACCTTCCCATTAAACATAGGGAGTAATAGCTATTCGGTAGTCTTCTTCTTCTTCTGCACTTCGTCCTCAAACTCCTGTAGATCAGCAGGATGTAGTCCGGAGAACGGAATGCGTCGTGTCATGGTTTACAACATTGATGCGATATCTGCGCCTTTCGGCCTGACACATCCAACTTCAGCATGGCTTTGGGTCACTGACCCTATGTGGGATGGGACAGCCAACTCCACTCCACAACCTCCTTCGTCGCCTCTTACGACATGCATGGAAGGTAAACCGTGTTGCTATTCTTTGCTCCCCTTTCGGAACCCGGCAACACACGGTAGTAATTAATGGATCTAAATAACCAACAATAAGTATATTTGTCAAAGCCGCGTTAGCGCAGTGGTTAGAGCACTGGCTTCGCATATGAGTGGTCCTGGGTTTATTCCCCAGCTGAGGCGGAAATGTTTTTCAGGTCGACCCAGCCTTAAATGGGTACTGGATTAATCCGGGAAGTAAAGACTGCGAGGGAGAGGAGAAGGGTACCGCCCTCATTTGCAGAGCCTGTGAAATGTGAGATCGCTAACATCTCACACCCCTACGGCATTAATAAATGCTATGGGATACTTTACTTTTTTTATATTTGTCAAATTCACAAGATCGGAATTCACCGCTTCCAAATTCACAAGATCTGAATTAACCGCTTCCAAATTCACAAGATGGAAATTCACTGGTTCTCGCAGCGACGATCGAACGTGACAAATGCAGGACAGGAAGTTACCTGCTGTCCCCAGTCATTTCTGATCGACGATCGAACATGAACAATCTGGGACGTGTTACAACCAGAGCCCCACGTCAGGTTCTACATGAACACGCTTCTAGAGATCGAATCTACCTTTAGTTCAGGACCTGCCCTGCTGTAATAGTGCCAGCTGCACTGTTTGTTATATATGGCATTTGAATGACACAAGAAATGACATTTATTCCTGATGGAATGAACCGGTACTGTGTGGGCAGCGGCGAAACCGGTTATGAATGAATGCCTGGATTGTTCTATATTCTGTATTTATACTCTTGTTTTTCTCTCTCTCCATTTTTCTAATCTCAATCTCTTATTTCTCTCTCTCCATCTTTGTAATATCAATATATTATTTTTCTATCTCTTCCTCTTTGCAATCTCAATCTATTATTTTCTCTCCCTCTTTACAATCTCAATCTATTTTCTGTCTCCCTCTTTACAATCTCAACCTATTATTTTCTCTCTCTCTCCATCTTTGTAAGCTCAATGCTGTATTTCTCTTTCTCTCCCTATGTATCTAAATATATTATTTTATTTGTGTATCTCTCTGCAATATCAATCTATTATTTTCAATATCTTCTTATGTGTAACATTAATCTATTATTTTCTCTCTCTCTCCATCTTTGTAATCTCAATCTATTATTTTGTCTCCTACATTCAACTTTCGGTCTGGATAAATAAACATTATATCTTCTTCATCTTCATTGGCATCCGGACTACTTCATTAATGACTCTGGTACAGTTAAGCTGTCAGTTCCAGGCTTCCAGCAGTTCTTCATTGATGACTCTGGTACAGTTAAGCTGTCAGTTCCAGGCTTCCAGCAGTTCTTCATTGATGACTCTGGTACAGTTAAGCTGTCAGTTCCAGGCTTCCAGCAGTTCTACATTGATGACTCTGGTACAGTTAAGCTGTCAGTTCCAGGCTTCCAGCAGTTCTACATTGATGACTCTGGTACAGTTAAGCTGTCAGTTCCAGGCTTCCAGCAGTTCTACATTGATGACTCTGGTACAGTTAAGCTGTCAGTTCCAGGCTTCCAGCAGTTCTTCATTGATGACTCTGGTACAGTTAAGCTGTCAGTTCCAGGCTTCCAGCAGTTCTACATTGATGACTCTGGTA
Source organism: Meghimatium bilineatum (assembly GCA_034231615.1). Taxonomy (NCBI): domain Eukaryota; kingdom Metazoa; phylum Mollusca; class Gastropoda; order Stylommatophora; family Philomycidae; genus Meghimatium; species Meghimatium bilineatum. The sequence goes on from CM067309.1 coordinate 18,898,624, forward strand.
CAGTTAAACTGTCAATTCCAGGCTTCCAGCAGTTCTACATTGATGGCTCTGGTACAGTTACAATTTTCCAGGCTTCCAGCAGTTCTACATTGATGACTATGGTACAGTTAGCTGTCTGCTCCAACCGTAGGCCTCTGTCTTGATTTGAGCCGTAGGTAGCCTCTGATATGAGAGCCGTGGGTTGCTGACGTACGTAGCCGAGCCTTATTTGCGCCTTAAATAGCCGACCCCTGATGTAGACGATATCTACGAAGGCATAGTAACCTCGAGGAAGGACGACCTTTTTTTTAATGTCCCGGGGGAGATAAAAGGCAACATAGTATGAAAAAGGGGGGGGGGTGGCTAAGGCGAAACAAAGGTTGAGAATAACTGTTTTAAAGGGTTAAAGTTAACCAAATGCCATGCTAAAGACTGTCCGAAGTATCTCAGTAAAGATGTAAGATGGCACAGCGTGTTCCGTTCTTCGGATTACATCCTGCTAATCTGCCAGACCTTGAGAATTGGGAATAGACTTTCATTTCATTACTGCGTGTTTTCCTGTTATGGAGTGCAGGGAGGCTGTTAAGGCTGTGGGATTAAAGGCCGCTTTGCCAAAGTTGCCGCCACGACGTATAGAGGAAGAATTTTTTTTATTGCGCCTCCGAAAGATAAAAATCCTTGTCCCAACCCCGGATTGAACCCGAGACATCAGGAGTCTCAGGATTGAACCCGAGACCTCAGAATTGGGAATTAAAGCAGAAAATTAATGTCCAGATTTTTCTCCTCGTTTTACTACCTCATCTTCTGTGTTATTTTGTCTGGATGTTTCCTAGAATCTGCCATCTACTCATTATGACAAACTTGTATGTAGCTCAGTAATGAAGCACATCTTCGTGACTTCTCTCTCTCTCTCTCTCTCTCTCTCTCTCTTTTCCCTGCTCTCCTTCTCTCTGTCCCAGCCCATGTCGTGACTGATTCACTTTTTTACTTTCATGTCTTTTGTCGTCTAGAGTAGACTTATTACGGGTATCAGCAGGTTCAAACAATTATTGCTAATTGCCTCCTAGACTCTTGTTCTAGGCTATGATGTTAAAATATCCAGGGTCTTCTTGTCTTCTCTCCTCTCCCCCTCTCTTTCTTTCCCCTTTATATTTTTCTCCCTTCTCTCGATCTTTGTCTTTCGCTCTTCTCTCTTTCCACCCACATTCTTTCTGCCGCCTCATTTGTTCGTTTATTTTATCTTTCTGTCTCTTTCAATCTTTATTTCTTTTTATCTTTTTCTCAGTGACTCGCTTACTCTTTCCCTTGTCTTGCTACCATCTCTATCTCTCCCTCTATTTTTCTTTCCCTCTCTATCTTTCCCTCTCTATCTTTCTCTCTCTATCTTTCTCTCCCCTTCTGTTCCTATATCTCCCATCTCTCTTCTCACTCTCTTCCCTCTCTCCCTCACTATCTGTCTTTCCCTGTCTCCTTCCCTCATTATTTCTCTCGCCCTCTCTTGTCTATACTCTTAGAAACATTACCAGTTTTATGGTGTCATTGAATTCTAGACCTATGTCTTACCCATCTGCTGGCAATCAACTTGTCATGGACCCAAATATGTGGTAGCAATCAACCCAGCATTTTGTTCAGCTTTAGTGATTTAGTAATATTTCTCAAACTCCCTGTGGGATCCCTCTTGTAACAGACCGATGATCATACTAGAGTTCCAACAGGATGTAGTCATAGGAACGAATACGCATTATGTCGCCAGTTTGTCTTTGTGTGAATGACCCAATACATAACACTTGGGCGTTGCTGTAGTGATTTTCTTGGCAGTATTTACGCCAAGTAGGTTGACATTGTTTTCCGAGCGGTCCCAGTTCACGACTGCCTGTCCGCAGCGTAACTTGAATCTAATCTATTGGCTGTCTGAGGCAGACTGAGCCTCAGGGAAGGAAGAAAAAATAAAACATAACTAAGAAAAATTTATAAACTTCATTCCTACTTTCTCATAGTCGTCCATTTTTATTTATTAAGGATAAAGTATTACCAATTTTGTAAATAAAACATAAAACAAACGAGACACAGTGACAGACGACGTTTCGAATAAAAATCTTCTTCTGGACGAAAGACGACAAATTAAACGTCGTATGTCGCTGTGTCTCTTGCTAGTATGGTTTTTATTTACAAATATTGGAAACATTTGTACCTATATCAGTTCATATTTACATTTGTCTGTGTTACCCCAGTCCTCGCTTTTTCAATATCGGGTTGTTTCTGGATACTATCGTTTTAGCTCTTCATTACGTTAACAGTATAGACGTTAGAACACTTACACATTAGCTCCGGCGACAGTAACGAATTTCCCAGTATTACACTTTAAAAAGTCGCATAACAACATGTAGGCTGGAGAGTCGATAAATAGAAGGAACTGCAGTAAAACTGTTTTACCAATGAGTAGTGACAGAACGGAGAGCAATAACCTTGTTACAGTTCACACAACATACTATCCAGGTTCCTACCGAAAAAACTTTGTATGTAAAATAATTACTTTCATTCAAGTTACTACGGATGTACTACGGTTGTCTCGGGCCATTGCGCAAGTAAAGCGGCGACAGGACACATTTCCTCGCTATTTCATATCTCCCCTATCTTTCTCTCACCTCTCTTTCTTCTTCATGCTGAAGTCAGGACGAAAGGCGCAGACATCGCAGAATTGATGTAAATCATAACACAGCGTATTCTGGACTACATCCTGCTAATTTGTAGGAGTTTGAGAACAAACGCAGAAGAAGAAGAGGAAGATCTCTTTCTGTCATCTCTTTCCTCTTCCCGCTCTCTTTCCCTCTTACTCACTCGCTCTTTTGATCTACACAATGTTGTGTCGGATAATTGGCGCAATTAAAGTGGCGACACAATCATTCTCTCTCTCTCTCTCTCTCTCTCTCTCTGTACTACATTTCGCTAGATATGTAGACAGACCATTGTCCTGCTACAAGAGAGATCCACCGGGAGTTTGAGAACGAACACAACTATTAGTTAATTGATATATTGATGGTCGAAACGTCGATTCAATTCTATTTTGTTTACTATATGTCCGACTCTGTGGCGAAGTGGTACAGTGCGCGTCTGTTCCGGCAAAGGTACTGAGTTCGATCCCTGACACAGGCAATTGTGCACCCGGACCTTTCAGAAAGCAATGGCAAACTACTAAACGTATATACTGCTTAGAAAATCACCACAGCCAACAAATTCTGGGTCGTGAATACGATATCCTACAAAAGTTTTTTTTACTACAAAGCTATATCATTTCTGTCACGTTCGTTCTCAAAATTCTGCAAATTAGCAGGATGGCGACAAAAACGGGCAGATTTGTGTCACAGTTTACAGATTGGCTGTAATTTCTGCACTGACACATTCGACTTCAGCATGGCTTTTGTGTAACTTGAACCTATATGGCGTCGGACAGCCAATTCTACCCTCAAAACCTCATTAGTCGACGTTGACGACATGCATGGCAGGTAACAATGTCATTATTATTTGCTCCTCTTTCAAGCCCTGGTAACACGCTATATCACTTAATGTCACCTGTTTCTACCTATCATACTGGAGAGTGTTGTCAGGAAGTGTACTTCTATAAGTTTAGGGAGTGAATTCAGAGTCGATGAAAGATAACTGACCAACAATGAGAAAGCTAGAGAATGTATTGAGAGTCGATAAAAGATAACTTTAATGCGAAAGGGAAGCGGCGGAAGAACACCATATTCTATGCTTGTAGCAAATTAGAACATGTGTGAAGATCAATGAATCATCTTTGATTGACAGGCAGCACTTAACTGACCTGTGAGACATCAATGACTTATACTAGCTTCGCTTTTAATGTCAATGAGTGTCAGATCCAAAGCTCTTACAGGTAAATAGAAGAAAATTGAAGGCAAATACAATGTGAGCATGTGTGTATCCAGTTGTGACCCTTAGAAATAAAATGCATATTGGATAATGAGAAATAAAATATCGTAAAATAATTCGTTTGATTATTACATTGATTTTCATTGGCTATCTGACAACGTATAATTATAGTGACCAATGAATATGACGGGAATAATGAAATGAGTCGCTTAGAAGGCTTGATTTCCTATTAGCCAGTAGACCGTATAACCAAACGGTCATGATCCAGTTGTGTTTCCCGTCATTTATACAGAACCTGCTTAAAGTTTTGACAGAGAAGTGATAATGGAGAGGCAGGGCGAAATTTTTGTGTGGATGTTTCCATAGTGACACATCTACGACTCAGATGGGTTTGATGTTGATGATGATGATTATGATGCCAAGCTATTCTCCAGAATGGTATTGCGTCGTATATTACTGTGGGCTACAGTGAATATTGCACAAAACTACGCCTGTTTGGTCATATAAAGAGACACAGCTGTTTAGAAAGACAAATACGGGAGGGAAGAGTACCTGGGAAGAGGAGAAAGGGCAGACCAAGAAGACGATGGACGGACGACATTAAAGATAACATGAATACATCACTAGAAAATGCAAGCCACATCGCCCAAAACAGAGAGAGGTTCTGAGAGTTCATTGGGAAGACAACATTCTGGAAGGAACACATCACATGACAGTGAATAGAGCTGCATAGCGCTTTAGAGTTAAACAAGAAAATGCACAGCATCTTGTGAAAACAGGAGAAATGCAGCTGTTCAACAATGCAGAAAAGCTAGAAAGTCAGGGTAGGACAACAATCGTCTACAGTGATCAAAACCATCTCTGAGAAGTTCGAGGAATGGCGAGATCTCTGCAGAGCAAGTGAGGTAGGCGAGGTTACTCAGGCGGTGTCTTCCTCTGACAAGGCAGATGAGTATTTATGGGAAACCGTGTGTTATGATATTGGCTCATAACTTATATTACCTTTTACTTTTTCACTTCTTTCTACATTTATGAATAGATGAAGAAAACACATTATGGGACAAATCTGAATAGAACAAGCGCAGAAATCACCGCATGAAATTCCGCTAGAAATGTAAGTGCGGCAGATCTATCTATCTATCTATGCGCCGTGTCCCTTGTTTCCCTTGCAGCGTCAGGGTTAGAAGAGTTCTCTGGAGATGGCCTTCTTGTGTGCTGTTTGTAAGCTTGTTCCTGTGGCTCCTTTGATTTATGTAATCCATCTTTTACATGGTCTGCCTCTGGCTTTATAACCGTTATGTCTATGTGTCATGGCCATTTGTTCCATGCTATCTGTCGGTAGTTTGGAAGCGCGTGAAAACCACTTGATCTGTTGTCTTTTGATGTGTTCCAATACTGGTATTGTTGTGTTTATCTGTCTAATGTTATCGTTTCTAATTCTATCTCTTAATGACACTCCGAGTATTCTTCGTAGACATGTCATTTCTGTTGTCACTATTTTTCTTTTATTTTGTTCTGTCATTGTCCAGGTTTGGCACTGGTAACATAGTGATAGAATAATAATAGCGACAGATGTTGGCGAATAATTGACAAAGATTCTTGTGTAGAAATGTATTCCAGGAGATAATCATCGTTAATACTGATATTAATCAGCAATTACAGAGCCTTCAGTTGAAATGACAAATTTATGTGGACGAATTTATGTAGATGTGGCAAGCTTATGTGGATGAGTTTTTGTGGATAGGTTTATGTGGATGTCTGTGAGTGAAGTAACAGTTTATGTGAATCGATAACATTATGTGCATGTAAATGGATAAATGGTTTTGTGTAAGTGTGGCTGAATGAATGTGTGTAAATGTGGGGAAATTGTTTTGTGTAAATGTGGATAAATGAATTTGTGTAAATGTGGACACATTCTTATGTGTAAATATGGTTAAATGATTGTGTGTGAATGTGGGTAAATGGTTTTGTGTGAATGTGGTTAAATATTTTTGTGTAAATTTTGGTGCATGGTTTCGTATGAATGTAAGTAAATAGTTTTATATGAATTTGGATAAATGTTTTAGTGTAAATGCGGGTAATGTGGGTAAATGGTATTGTGTGAATATGGGTCAATGATATTGTGTGAATGTGGGTAAATGATATTGTGTGAATGCGGGTAAAGGGTTTCGTGCGAATGTGGGTAAAGGGTTTCGTGCGAATGTGGGTAAAGGGTTTCGTGCGAATGTGGGTAAATGGTTTTGTGTAAATGTGGGTAAAGAGTGTCGTGTGAATGTTTCAAATACATCTTCAGTAGCGAGGGAGGGATGGTTTACATTGAAAATATGTCCCACCCTCTCCCGCCCCCATTTTCTGTCCCTACTATTTATTCACACTTTTGATAATTTTTGTGTGGGGAAAATTGTTAAATGACTTGTGGTGATTTACCCATGGCTTAATGACTGGTGGTGATTTATCTATGATTTAATCATTTGTGGTGTTACCCATGACTTAATGACGTGACGTGATTTATCCATGACTTGTGGTAATTTACCCATGGCTTAATGACTGGTGGTAATTTACCCATGACTTAATGATAGGTGGTAATTTACCCATGACTTAATGACTGGTGGTAATTTACCCATGACTTAATGACTGGTGGTAATTTACCCAAGACTTAATCACTGGTGGTGATTTATCTATGATTTAATTATTTTTGGTGATTTACCCATGATTTAATGACTTGTGGTGCTTTACACATGACTTAATGACGACGTGACGTATCCATGTTTTGGCAAATTATCTCGAACAAAAAGTCATGTTATGATATCCTAAGCTAAGAAGTGGTGAAAGGCTTCATTCTCCAGAAACGTCTTGCAATCTACAGACATGAGCATATTCAACGATTGTCGAGCTGCATATAATATAATGCTGGAAAAGAATGTGCAGTTATTGGTCTGTATACTGTGTCATCAAGTCAATTTTTTTTTTTTTTTAAACCCAGACAAACACGAGAATGCAATAATGTTTAGCTTTGCGAGTGCAGAACATCGTTAGAATCTAAAATCTAGTTTTTGTGTTCCCGGAATAGATTAAGTGAAATCCTTATAGCGTTATGAAATCTGAGATTCTATTCCTATAACATGCCCAGTTTCCATGCATGGTCAGGCGTAGGCGATGCTAACTAGATGAGAAGGCAAACACTTGTTTTTGCAAGAATAAATTCATTTTATAGACATCCTGGTCCAGTTGAGAAAGGAGCAGGTTATTGTTAATAATAATCATCATCATCATGAATTGTTGTCATCGTTATTGTTTGTCAGTGAGTTATAGCATGACCGTCTGAAATTATTGTCGTGATTCCCGTTGGTCGCTATTTATATACATGGAATCGCATGAAAAAAATAACCACTTCGACGTCAGGTATATAATAGTGACCAACGGAAATAACGACAGTAATCAAAAACGTAACTAATCAAGGCTTAATTAATTCTGTGCACAGGTCTCCTACAGTTGGAGGTCACGGTTATAGTATGGGCATTAGTTTACTGTTGATAGAGGTTAAATACAAGTGATCTTCCTGGTGTAGTGGGTAAGACGTTTGCTTAAGGTGGCGCGGGTTCGAATCCGGTTTGTCACGAATTGTTTACAAAGTGATGTTTTGGAGATCCGTGTTGATAATCGCATGGAGCTACAGAGCTATGTGCTGTGAGTTGTACTCTTGGTAGGCGGGGTGCCGCTTCTTTGAGAGAGACGGAGTATATATTGGTAAAGTCGAGTACAGTGAGGTCAATCCACTACATTTTCGAATTCTGAACTTTTGAAAATATAAATTCAAACATGTATACACACGAGCGAACACTAAGCATGAAAGAACACACAAGACGCACGCACGCAAACACACACACACACACGCACGCGCACACACACACACACATATATGCACGTACTATCGCACACACCTAGCCACGGAAATTATTGCAATGTTCATGTGAATTATTGTTAAATTCACACAAAAATATGTATCCACATTCAGACACAAATACGTACACACATTCACACAAACATACTTAACCATATTCACACAAAAATGCTTACCCACATTCACACAAACATACTTACCCACATTCACACAAAAATACTTACCCACATTCACACAAAAATACTTACCCACATTCACACAAACATACTTACCCACATTCACACAAACATACTTACCCACATTCACACAAAAATACTCAACCATATTCACACAAAAATACTCAACCATATTCACACAAAAATACTTACATTCATGCAAATAATTGCATAGGTTCACATAAACTATTGCAACATTTGTACATACTCTTCCAAATAAGCTTGCTATATCCACATTAAACTTGTTATATCTACAGAAATTTTAAAAAATGTGAAAAGTCGTAGAGGATTGACTTCACTGTACTCTATTTCCCATATGTACTCCGCACTCTCAACGAAGCGGCACGTCGCTTGCCGGGAGTATCACTCATAGCACGTAACTCCGTAACTTCAAGTGATAATCCACAGGGATCTCCGAGAAAAATCCACCTTGTACACCAGACGTCAATAGGCGGATTCGAACCTATGACCTCGTGAACACAAGGTGAACAGCTTAACCACTACGCTAGGGAGATCCCCGTTTACTTACACGCTATTCATACGTGTGCCACATCAATACATACACGTATCTCATACAGGCATATTATTGGCTCGGCCATACAAACTTTTCGTACACACGTGCAAACGTCTACCAGAACTACACATTCTTTGACATATACGCAGGAAATTGATGTAGAAGTTGGGCCTTCTTTGACCAATAAGAATACTTTCGTACTCGAGCTCGGAGAAGTGGGTGTTGCGGGTAATGAGCGATCTGATAAACTGGCGAGCATAGTCATAGAATTGGAAGGTGCTTTAATGGATCATGTTGACAGAGTGAATATGCTGATGGACTTCATTCAGAAGATGTTCAGAATTGTGAATCGTGGTCGCTCTGAAGATTGCGGACTCTGCTGTACAGATTGACACAGACGTGGCATAGATGTATAATAAACACGCGGAGAGACTGGTACATAAACCGTAGTAGAACTTCGGGTCGCAATACTCGAATTGATTGCGACGAGGATCAGAGCATCTATGGGCTTGTTAGGTGTTCACTGATCATAACCTGCGCTATAACTCATACTTGTAACAGACCCACACAAACTCCTGATTATAACCTGTATTCTCAACTTATACGTGTATTAGATCCAAACAAACTTCTGATTATAACCCGCATTCACAACTTTTACGTGTATTAGATCCAAAAAAACTCCGACTATAACCTTCAATATTAACTCATATTTCTATCGACACAGAAAGACTCCTGACTGTAACCTTAAATCATAACTTATATTTCTATCAGACACTCATAACGCATATTTCTATCAGACACAGGAAGATTCCTGATTATAACCTTCAATCATAACTCATATTTCTATCAGACACTCATAACTGATATTTCTATCAGACACAGAAAGACTCCTGATTATAACCTGCATTCACAACTTATACTTGTATTAGATCCAAAAAAACTCCGACTATAACCTTCAATCATGACTCATATTTCTATCGACACAGAAAGACTCCTGACTATAACCTTCAATCATAACTCATATTTCTATTAGACACTCATAACTCATATTTCTATCAGACACAGAAAGACTCCTGATTATACCCTTCAATCATAACTCATATTTCTATCATACACAGAAAGACTCCTGATTATAACGTTCAATCATAACTCATATTTCTATCAGACACTCATAACTCATATTTCTATCAGACACAGAAAGACTCCTGATTATAACCTTCAATCATAACTCATATTTCTATCAGACACAAGAAAGACCTCCGACTATAACCTACACCCATAACTGATACCTCTATCAGACAAACACAAAACCCCTCCCACATTATTACTCCATTTACACAGTTTTACCGCGTGAGTTATACGTTAATCTCATCCACACAAACATTGTGGGCACACAAACATATCTCAACCACACTCATACAACTTGCATACAGCGTGGATCTCCCAGTTTAAATGTATTTGTCTGAACATTATAATTGAAACAAGAATCCATATTTACCTGTTCAATTATCTGCACCGAAAGCATGCTAATGTCACCAAAAATTAATGCCGTTATCTAATGTTTCACATGTACATACATCCACAATTACATTTGATTTGTCTTTAATTTACTTTGTACTGGATCGCGGGAGTACATGCGCACCTTAAAACTGTTTGCTAATACACTTAAAGGTAATGGTAGGTACCATGGCAACAACCTGCCGTCGGGGTGGATATTATTTTTCATACACTAGTCCGCAGCAACTATTAGGTTATGTGGCAAGTTCTCTTCCTTGCTGTCTTTACCAGCCCTTTCTAACTTCCACCGACCTGCCGTATCTTCGTCATGCATGTGGACTATTTGACAGAAGACAAAAGTAAGAAAGCAAAACACGACGTTCAGTTTTAATAATGATATTATCACAGGTTGTCAGCCTTTACTTTGTTCAGTGGTAATGATGATTTTATCACAGGTCAATTTTTACTTTGTTCAGTGGTAATGATGATTTTATCACAGGTCAATTTTTACTTTGTTCAGTGGTAATGATGATTTTATCACAGGTTGTCAGCCTTTACTTTGTTCAGTGGTAATGATGATTTTATCACAGGTCGACTTTTACTTTGTTCAGTGGTAATGATGATTTATCACATGTTGTCAGCCTTTTTTTGTTCAGTGGTTATGATGATTGTATCATAGGTTGTCATCCTTTACTTTGTTCAGTGGTAATAATGATATTATCACATGTTGTCAGCTTTTACTTTGTTCAGTGGTAATGATGATTTTATCATAGGTTGTCAGCTTTTACTTTGATCAGTTGTAATGGTGCTTTTATCACAGGTTGTCATCCTGTACTCTGTTTACTAGTAATGATGATTTTATCATATGTTTTCAGCCTTTACTTTGTTTAGTAGTAATAATGATTTTATCAACGGTTGTCAACCTTTACTTTGTTCGGTGGTAATGATAATTTGATCACAAGTTGTCAGCCTTTACTTTGTTCAGTGGTAATGATGATTTTATCACAGGTTGTCAGCTTATTTTTTGTTCATTGGGTATGATGATTTTATCACAGTTTGTCAGCCTTTACTTTGTTTACTGGTAATGATGATTTTATCATATGTTTTCAGCCTTAACTTTGTTTAGTGGTAATAATGATTTTATCACAGGTTGGCAACCTTTACTTTGTTTCATCCTGGTTACCTTTCTGGAATGAAGACAGTGGCCATGAGATTTAAACTCTTAACTAGAAATTCAAATCCCAATTCTCATCCGAGTAGCTCAGCTCTAATATAACCAAACCGAATTATAGTTAGCAGTTGAAAGCAGTTTTCCCCACCATACACCCATAGCCCTTTAGTGATAGTCAATCAGTTGTCATCAAATTAAACTAAAAAAAAACCCGGTGTTCTACGTAAAAGTACAACCATAAAAAAGACATTTAAAAGACATCACTTTCTTTTTGGGATATGAACAGGCTGGATTGACTGTTGCAGAGAAAGAATATTTACATTTTTATATCTTGATATATTTACATTTTAAATATATCGCTCATACATCGCACATTAGTGGTTCTGGGTTAATTCCCCAGTTGAGGCGGAAATATTTTTAAGATCGCAACGGCTCCCGGATCGACCCAGCCGTAAATGGGTACCGGATTAATCCGGGAAGTAAAGACTGCGAGGGAGAGGAGATGGCTACCGCCCTCATTTGCAGAGCCTCTGAAATGTGAGATCGCTAACATCTCACACACCTACTACATTAATAAATGTTATGGGTTACTTTACTATCCTGATTTTAGCCACGGTTTTCATAACAATATTCGCGGTCCTGCTATTGCGTCACAAAAGAAGTCGGTTGGTACCAAAAATATCCGGGATTTACCTTAGATATCAAACCACTCCAAAATAATTCTGCGCGCTAGTCTAACCCAGCGTCACTCATCTTGGCTGATGCGACTGTGTATTAATCGCATTGCATGTACTTTATGTGGCTGTCCAATGAAACGCACTATACAAGTCGGATAAGACAATATAAGAGTCACTGGTTGAGATCAGCACACGTGACTACTATGTAGAAGGGCCTGGTATACACGAGGCTCAGACATTATTCAGTTATACTTATTCAAAATGATTGAGGGACGAAACATCGTTTCTTGACAACCGATATATCTAGAAGAGAATGTCTTGTCGCGCTCTCTGACTTAAGTGATCTGTCACATACGAACTTTACTAGAAAGAATGAATTGTAATGTAAGAAATATGATATATACAGAATCTTCACTTGATCTACACAGAATCTTCACTTGATCTACACAGAAGCTTCACTTGATCTACACAGAAGCTTCACTTGATCTACACAGAAGCTTCACTTGATCTACACATAATCTTCACTTGATCTACACAGAATCTTCACTTGATCTACACAGAATCTTCACTTGATTTACACAGAAGCTTCACTTGATCTACACAGAAGCTTCACTTGATCTACACAGAATCTTCACTTGATCTACACAGAATCTTCACTTGATCTACACAGAAGCTTCACTTGATCTACACAGAATCTTCACTTGATCTACACAGAATCTTCACTTGATCTACACAGAATCTTCACTTGATCTACACAGAATCTTCACTTGATCCACATAGTCTTCACATAATCTCAACATGATCAACACATAATCTATCCCCATATAATCTCTACACAATCTCCACGTAATCTCCACGTAACTTACGTTTTTCATCGTGTATGGATCAGTCGATGAACAGGATAGCTACAAAAACGTATTCACAAATCTTATTTGAGATGGTACAGTCTTCGAAGAACATTTTTAGGTCTGCTATTCTAAATCGTGTTCGCTGATTGTTACAATCCGTGCGCGATACTTTTTAACGAGGCGCGCCGCTTAAGAAAACATAGCACACAATATAAACCAGTGCTAATCAGTTGCACCGAAAAGTGTAGTTCCTATTCATTATTTTCATAGGAATTATAGATTCCGCGTTCATTAACCTTATAATTAAAAATGTCATTGAAATTCATTATTTTCTCAGAAATTATAGAATCGACGTTAATTAACGTTATAATTTAAAATGTCATTGAGATTCATTGTGTGTGTGTGTGTGTGTGTGTGTGTGTGTGTGTGTGTGTGTGTGTGTGTGTGTGTGTGTGTGTGTGTGTGGATATAAAAGTAATTTCCTCCTTTTGCGATCAAACTAGCAGGCGCACTAAAACCCGACTGAAGATAACATTGACTGCGTAACTTGCCAGACTCTAGGATAATGACAGACCAAACTGTCTTCGTGTTCTTGTCCAATTAACTTCAGACAACCCTTATGGCGTCTGCAGACGGAATGTAATTGCACTCCTATTTACAGACAGGGTTAGTTAACTATACAGTACATGCAACTTTCTTTTGATTAGTCGTGTCTGTAGCCGTGTTTCTGCACAGGATAGTAATTTTATGTATAACGTTTGCTTGCTAAAAACAGTTTTTAACAGTAGCATTCTCTCTGATATTATTTAGCGGCAACACTGAGAAAATGAGAACCAGAAAATGACAAGACTTTATAAATGTGTGCCTGAGTAGAATAGCGGTTTAGAAATAGTGCAAGGACAATGATGAGGATCATATGAAATTTACAAAATAGAGAATACAAAAGAGGGAATCAGTGTTGCCAGATAGAAGAAATTGATTATGCCAATTTTTTGGATAAATTTTGGTCGACAAAATGGAAAACTCCTACATTTTAATAAATTTACAAATTGATCAAAAATATACAATAACCTGAACATAAATTTATGGTCAGTGACATTTAAAAATGACCAAATGTATGCAATTGAAATGTGTACAATTTAAATCACGAATTGTGTGAAATTAAACTGTGTTGGTATATAAAATCAATGTGGTACCCCTACAGCCCTGATTGTGTATTAATGCATCCAATTTGGTACCCCTACAGCCCTGATTGTGTATTCATGCATCCAATTTGGTACCCCTACAGCCCTGATTGTGTAATCATACATCAAATTTGGTACCCCTACATCCTCGAATGTGTCTTGATGCATCCAGTGTGGTACCCTTATGACCCTGACTGTGTGTTGATGCATCCAATGTAGTGCCCCTACGACCCTGTCTGGTTACGGGTGTGTTAATGTATAGATAGAGAAATGGAATTATATATAAATAGATGGATGGATGTAGGGATAGATTAATGTAGTAAAAGATGATAGATGGATGTATATTTGACTAGGTAGAGATAGATGGATGTATATTTGACTGGATAGAGATAGATTGATGTATATTTGAATGGATAGAGATAGATGGATGTATATTTGACTGGGTAGAGCTAGATGGATGTATATTTGACTGGGTAGAGATAGATGGATGTATATTTGACTGGATAGAGATAGATGGATGTATATTTGAATGGATAGAGATAGATGGATGTATATTTGACTGGGTAGAGCTAGATGGATGTATATTTTACTGGGTAGAGATAGATGGATGTATATTTGACTGGGTAGAGATAGATGGATGTATATTTGACTGGATAGAGATAGATGGATGTATATTTGACTGGATAGAGATAGATGGATGTATATTTGACTGGATAGAGATAGATGGATGTATATTTGACTGGGTAGAGATAGATGGATGTATATTTGACTGGGTAGAGATAGATGGATGTATATTTGACTGGGTAGAGATAGATGGATGTATATTTGAATGGATAGAGATAGATGGATGTATATTTGAATGGATAGAGATAGATGGATGTATATTTGACTGGATAGAGATAGATGGATGTATATTTGACTGGGTAGAGATAGATGGATGTATATTTGACTGGGTAGAGATAGATGGATGTATATTTGAATGGATAGAGATAGATGGATGTATATTTGACTGGGTAGAGATAGATGGATGTATATTTGAATGGATAGATAAGTAGGTAGGTGGAAATCATGAATTCATGAGTTAATCTTTTTTTGTGACATGAATGTGGATATTAATAATTGTTGTCAATATTTGAATTACATTGTACTACAAAACTCATCAGTGCACTTCTCTTTCCAATCCTTTCTTTCAAATGTTTGAAATATTATTTTAAAAAGTTCAAGTCACGGTTGACTACACTTAACCATTCTCCAAAAGCTGAGGGCATTTACGCGTCATCTATGAATAAAAATCTATCATTCTAAAAAGCCATTTTCCTGGGACAACTAAAATATAATATCAACTGTAAGATGAGGATTTGTGCAGAAAAAAGCAACAATTTTGAAAAGCGGTTCAGAAAATGTTACTGGAGTCAGTGATGTATATGACATGTGTACGGTTACTATGGACGCTATGAGGAAAGGGAAGTAATCAATATGCAATCGATTCACTAACAGTTTCTGATTTGTTTTCATTTTTATCAATTTAGTTTGGGGAATAAATGGAAAGTGTTGGGAGGAAGCGTAGGTGAGAGTGATGAGGTAACCCGTGTGTCTAATGTTTTGAGCAGAATGGTGCAGTTATCACAGCAACGCTTAAGTCAAATAGGGAAAGGGAAGTTTACCTTCTAATTTTTTTATATAGGAAAGGGAAAGTTTGCCTGTGAAGTGGACAATCAGTTATAGGGAAAGGGAAGTTTACCTTCTAATTTTTTTATATAGGAAAGGGAAAGTTTGCCTGTGAAGTGGACTATTAGTTATAGGGAAGGGTTAGTTAATCTATGAAGTGGACTATTAGTTATAGGGAAAGGGATGTTTACCTGTGAAGTGGACTATTAGTTATAGGGAAAGGGATGTTTACCTGTGACGTGGACTATTAGTTATAGGGAAAGGGATGTTTACCTGTGACGTGGACTATTAGTTATAGGGAAAGGGATGTTTACTTGCGAAGTGGGAATGCACAAATCTAATTATTGAACATAAGGCGTGGGAAAGACATTATTGATCTGTGTACTGAGTTATACGTGCGTGGAGTGTCATTGATATGTACCCGGGGATCGAGTGTTGGAACATATCGTACCACTCAGACATATCATCTCGATTAATGGATAATACGGGACGTTGATTCATGGATGATACGGGACGTTGATTAATGGATACTACGGGATGTTGATTAATGGATGATACGGGACGTTGATTAATGGATGATACGGGACGTTGATTAATGGATGATACGGGACGTTGATTAATGGATACTACGGGATGTTGATTAATGGATGATACGGGACGTTGATTCATAGATGATACGGGACGTTGATTAATGGATACTACGGGATGTTGATTAATAGATAATACGCGACGTTGATTCATGGATGATACGGGACGTTGATTAATGGATACTACGGGATGTTGATTAATGGATGATACGGGACGTTGATTAATGGATGATACGGGACGTTGATTAATGGATACTACGGGATGTTGATTAATGGATGATACGGGACGTTGATTAATGGATGATACGGGACGTTGATTAATGGATGATACGGGACGTTGATTAATGGATGATACGGGACGTTGATTAATGGATACTACGGGATGTTGATTAATGGATGATACGGGACGTTGATTAATGGATGATACGGGACGTTGATTAATGGATACTACGGGATGTTGATTAATAGATAATACGCGACGTTGATTCATGGATGATACGGGACGTTGATTAATGGATACTACGGGATGTTGATTAATGGATGATACGGGACGTTGATTAATGGATGATACGGGACGTTGATTAATGGATACTACGGGATGTTGATTAATGGATAATACGGGACGTTGATTAATGGATGATACGGGACGTTGATTAATGGATACTACGGGATGTTGATTAATGGATAATACGGGACGTTGATTAATGGATAATACGGGACGTTGATTAATGGATAATACACGACGTTGATTAATGGAAAATACGGGACGTTGATTAATGGATAATACGCGACGTTGATTAATGGATAATACGCGACGTCGATTTATGGATAATACGGGACGTTGATTAATGGATAATACGCGACGTCGATTAATGGATAATACGGGACGTCGATCAATGGATAATACGGGACGTTGATCAATGGATAATACGGGACGTTGATCAATGGATAATACGGGACGTTGAATAATGGATAATACTGGATGTTGATTAATCAACTTGCAGTATTGTTCGTCATACGTTTACACGGATTTTCATGGTGTAATAGTGACGTGTAAAACGATTATTATGCCAACGCTGTGCTACCAATGTCAAACATGGACAACGACAGAACAAGATAAAGGTAAACTAGTGACACCTGAAATGGCATGCTTACGCAGAATCCTAGGAATCTCGCTAAGAGACAGGAGTGAGAAATGAGGACATTAGACAAAGAACCGGCACCATTCCATTCTTGGAATATATCACGAGCCAACAGATAAAATGGTTTGCACGCATCAGCAGACTAACACCAGACAGCATACCGCAGCAAGCTATGCTACACAGATACAGTGAAGGAAGATCTAGAGGCCGACCACCAAATCGATGGACCACTGAAATAAAAGAGGCAACAAATTCCACAATATACTCAGCACACACGAGAGCCATCTCCAGAAAACTCTTCTACCCCTGACGCTGAAAGGCAACCAAGGGTTTAGCGAATAGATAGAATAGAGACGTGGAGCAGATTGCTTATGAGGATGTTAACAGTGCTGCTGCATATTCATTGGTTCATAGAAGGAAGCTGTAAATATTATGTCAGAGATAGAAGGGATAAGAAGGCAGATATGGAAGTGGTCAAAAAATGAAGATTGTCTTTTTCTTATATTATCGATTAAGGTCCATTTCGCATTTGAATTCTTTTAACCTCTACATTAGTTTTTCTGACAGGCCATGGTATTCTTAGCATTCTTATATAGAACCACATCTCTATTGCCTCTAATTTCCCACTTTTAAGTTTGTTTATTGTCCAAAACTCGTACCCATATGTTAGTATATGAGTTATTTAGCACTGCAGAACTCTGTAAGAGATAAAGAAGGTATATATGTAAGAGATAGAGAAGGTAAATATGTAAGAGATAGAAGAAGGAAGATCTGTAAGAGATAAAAGAAGGAAGATCTGTAAGAGATAAAAGAAGGAAGATCTGTAAGAGATAAAGAAGGTAAATATGTAAGAGATAAAAGAAGGTAAATATGTAAGAGATAGAAGAAGAAAGATATGTAAGAGATAGAAGAAGAAAGATCTGTAAGAGATAAAAGAAGGAAGATCTGTAAGAGATAAAAGAAGAAAGATATGTAAGAGATGGAAGATCTGTAAGAGATAAAAGAAGAAAGATCTGTAAGAGATAAAAGAAGGAAGATCTGTAAGAGATAAAAGAAGAAAGATATGTAAGAGATAGAAGAAGGAAGATATGTAAGAGATAGAAGGAGGAAGATATGTAAGAGATAAAAGAAGAAAGATCTGTAAGAGATAAAAGAAGGAAGATCTGTAAGAGATAAAAGAAGAAAGATATGTAAGAGATGGAAGATCTGTAAGAGATAAAGAAGAAAGATCTGTAAGAGATAAAAGAAGGAAGATCTGTAAGAGATAAAAGAAGAAAGATATGTAAGAGATAGAAGAAGGAAGATATGTAAGAGATAGAAGAAGGAAGATATGTAAGAGATAAAAGAAGAAAGATCTGTAAGAGATAAAAGAAGGAAGATCTGTAAGAGATAAAAGAAGAAAGATATGTAAGAGATAAAAGAAGGAAGATCTGTAAGAGATAAAATAGCAAGAATGTACATGAAGGGTAATCAGTTGGTCATGTCCGTTAACACACTCATGCAGTGTGAACTGACCGTACTACCTAAGAAGACCTACTGGTTCATTGGAGAAGATCCTTCTAACGTGACTCCTTTCACTTGCCACTGATTTTCTGTAGTCATATTATGTATACTTTGTATCGATAGTTAATGAAAATCGTGGAAAATGTTGAATGAGTCACTTTTGAAGGATTATTTCCAATGATCCCACGGGGATTATATATTATCGATTGGTCACTCATGTCTTAGAGTTAAAGTTCTTGGAGTATATTTACAACAGGAAATTGCAAGGATCGTTGGCGGAAGCTGTGATTTAAGTATGTCAAGTGTTTTTTGTAGAAGATGTGAGTGGACTATGTCAAGTTTATGTTGTGGAATCAGTGATTTGACTATGTCAAGTTTATGTTGTGGAATCAGTGATTTGACTATGTCAAGTTTATGTTGTGGAATCAGTGATTTGACTATGTCAAGTTTATGTTGTGGAATCAGTGATTTGACTATGTCAAGTTTATGTTGTGGAATCAGTGATTTGACTATGTCAAGTTTATGTTGTGGAATCAGTGATTTGACTATGTCAAGTTTATGTTGTGGAATCAGTGATTTGACTATGTCAAGTTTATGTTGTGGAATCAGTGATTTGACTATGTCAAGTTTATGTTGTGGAATCAGTGATTTGACTATGTCAAGTTTATGTTGTGGAATCAGTGATTTGACTATGTCAAGTTTATGTTGTGGAATCAGTGATTTGACTATGTCAAGTTTATGTTGTGGAATCAGTGATTTGACTATGTCAAGTTTATGTTGTGGAATCAGTGATTTGACTATGTCAAGTTTATGTTGTGGAATCAGTGATTTGACTATGTCAAGTTTATGTTGTGGAATCAGTGATTTGACTATGTCAAGTTTATGTTGTGGAATCAGTGATTTGACTATGTCAAGTGTATTTACTAGCGTCATTTGTTGATTCAATTTGAATGTGATAAACCTGAAAGAAATTTTTTTTTAACTTTAAACGAAATTCTTTGTTATACAATATAATAATAAAACCGTAACCCGTCAGGACCGTAGTTGTGCCACAGTGCCATCAACAAAAAAATCTCGCTTAGCATGTGTGTGTGTGTGTGTGTGTGCTTTTAGTTATTTAAAAACCCTCATTATCAGTGTTGCCACTTTTCGCCCATTAGATAATTCGTCCATTTTCCCCTCATGTTTTTCCACTAACCAAATATTTTCATATTTGCGTAATATAATTTTGTTATAGCTTTGTTCTTTGATGTCAAAATTAATATTTCTGAGGACATCTTTTCTTCTGCTGTTTCATTCCTTGTTGACATAATGTTCTGATTCCATTTCTATTGATTTTTCTGTCTGCAATATGCGTGTAATGAAAGCATTGGTTGTTCTGTGATGTAGGAATACATAGGTTGGTTCAAGATAGGATGAACAAATGCTAACGAGCGTCTGCCTTTTTAATATATTGCCTGCACTGTTAATGTCATACCTTGATTAAGTTGTGGGGAATTTACTGATGATGTTTAGTTGGATAATGTCTCGCGGTTGTAAAACCTCTAAAAGGTTAACTCTTAGTGGACGTCGTTTAATAATGCCGTCTGGTATTTTGACGAGTAGAAGACACTTGTTTCGAAAGCAGATTATTAAAATCGCTCTTTAATTGCGCTATACGGTGGTCATTAGAGGTGAGAAAGAGAGTTCTGCAGTGCTATATAACCCCTATACTAACATATGGGTGCGAGTCTTGGACAATAAACAAACTGGAAAGTGGGAGATTGGAGGGAACAGAGACGTGGTTCTACAGAAGAATGCTGAGAATACCATGGACTGCCAGAAAAACTAATGTAGAGGTGTTAAAAGAGTTAAATGCGAAACGGACCTTAATCAACAATATAAGAAAAAGGCAATCTTCTTTTTTTGGCCACTTCATGAGACAGGCAGGTTTAGAGAACATAATCACAACAGGCAAGATTGAAGGCACCAGAGACAGAGGGCGACAACGTGAGAAAATATTAGACAGTTTGACAACCTGGCACGGCAAAGAAACAACAACGACTTTGATACATAATACTGTGGACAGAGAGCTATGGAGAGCCATGAGCGCCTACGCCACCCGGCATGGCACCTGCTGATGATGATGATACGGTGGTTGATTCCTGTCTTCTGGGTATCACGTGGATCTACTGCCCTGGACTTTCCAGGTAAAGAAGTGGAAAAAGAGGCGTGCATCTATAATATGTGAATTGAGGATGGATACGGATGATGATGAAGAAATACTTCCTCTAGATGTGAACAGTTAGCTCTTGACACATGATGATGATGAAGTAATCCCTCTAAACGTCATCAGTAAGCTCTTGACGCATGATGATGATGACATAATCCCTCTAGATGTGAGCAGTAAGTACTTGACACATGATGATGATGAAATAATCCCTCTAGACGTGAACAGTTAGTGTGTTAACATCGCTGAGTAATCCCGAGTAGGATATGCCACATTCTTTAATATAAAAAAACAACGTCCGAAATCAGATGTATCAGGCCATTGTTGCAAATAAAATGCCAGCAGAACGCATTTCCACTTCTCTTGACTACGTCCTTCTAGAAATCTAGTAGTACCATGATTCTGATATAATTGAGATCCCGGTGGGATTTTGAGAACCACCCCAAATAATAATCAGATAACGAGATCATCAAAGGGCTGAAAAGATGTAGAGGACTGACTTTATTGTACTCTGGTTTCCCCATATGTATTCCGATCCTGTCAGCGAAGCAGTACGCGACCTGTTAATGGTCCTACTCAGCAAGTAACAATTCTTGAGTCTAACGGGAATTGAACCAGTCCGTTCAACGGCACCAAATCGCCTAGTTCAATTCCCGTTAGATTCAAGAATTTTTAATTTTTAATTTATCTTCTGGCTTCCTTCTTGAATTTGCTTGTATCAGCAAGAAACTCCGTGTTCTCAAGCAATTATTTCCAGGAATTTCAATTTAAAAAAAAGTAAACATGACGCCATGACAACAACAAGCGACCTCCTGGGCATAAGTTAAATGTCAACCACAGTGCCGAGTTTTGTTTTCTAAACTCATTCGTCACATCATCATCTTCTTCTGCGTTCTTTCTCAAACTCCTCAAAATTATCAGGATGTATTCCGGAGAACAGAATGCTCCATGTCATGGGTTACACATTTGCTGCGATATTTGCGCCTTTCCGTCCGATATCTATTTTAACATGGTTTCCTTATCAATTCTACTGATGAATCGAACATGGCCACTGCGGGAAACAAAACCATTAAGTTTATTGTACGAGTGTCCGCATATGTTTCAGATGAGGAGATGCTCAACGTCAATGTGTCATTTGCTGTTATCAGATGAAGACAGCAAATAACTAAAACAGACAACAGCCTATATCATAGAATCCGTAGTCCCAACCTGATTCTGTGATATCTACTGAGTGATGATCGTCGTCGAAGAAGAAGAAGAAGAAGATGATGAAGACAGGTGAACACCACGAGTTCACGTTGATGGTTGGTTGGTTGGATGGTTGGTTGGTTGGTCGGATGGTTGGTTGGTTGGGTGGTTGGTTGGGTGATTGGTTGGATGATTGGTTGGTTATATGGCTGGTTGGTTGGATGGGTGGTTGGTTGGTTGGTTGATTGGTTGGTTGGATGATTGGTTTGTTGGTTGGATGATTGGTTGGTTGGTTGGATGATTGGTTGGTTGGTTGGATGATTGGTTGGTTGGATGATTGGTTGGTTGGATGATTGGTTGGTTGGGTGGTTGGTTGGTTGGATGATTGGTAGGTTGGTCGATTGGTTGGTTGGTTGGATGATTGGTTGGTTGGATGATTGGTTGGTTGGTTGGATGGTTGGTTGGTTGGTTGGATGATTGGATGATTGGTTGGTTGGTTGGATGATTGGTTGGTTGGTTGCTGATCCAGAGGTCTATGGGTTCATGCCCTTTGACACAATGCCATTAAATGGAATTATATTGCTGGGAAGTCTGTGGATTTTCGGATCACCTTGGCACAGAGCCAGAGAATAACTATCACACCTCCAGGTATGTAGGTTTAAACCTATGCACTGATCCTAGCCACTGTAGCCAAGATATGGTTCACAGTGCTCATTCCCCGCCACCACATGACTACTGGTTATGTCGAACTTCTCTATTGCTCCAGGCATGCAACCAAATGTTCAAGTCAAAAGGATTGTCACGTCCTGAGTCACTGTGCCTCTATGATGGATCTCAGCCATAGGAAAAAACAGTCCTGTCAATTACCTCCCCCCCCCCTAGTGCTGCACAGTACATCTCTGGCTCCCTCCCAACCACAGAGGGTGCATACATATATTCAAGTTAACATGAAACACGATTTAACAACAAAATAACAGCCAACAAAATAACAGTACAAGGAGCATAATTGTATAGATGACGTGCAATAACCTTCTATAAGAAGATAACCTCAATATAACGGCATGTCATCTACTAAGGTTTTCTGTTGCATGGGTGGTTTGTCTTGTGGGACATTGGTGAGACACACAGACACAACCATATGCGTAGTTCACGTTGATGAACCTGAAATATTCAACATTCATACACGTATCAGTAACTCTCCAGCTATTCACGTTGGAGGGGTGTTACTAAGATATTATGAATTGTGAATATTTATAACGGATTTGTCTGACGGCATTGACTTTATCGTGCACAACGACTATATATACATCCTATATATAGATGGCGATTTCACATCGGAGAGAATCATTGCTACATTAGCCGTCGTATTGATTTTGATCCGCTTTTATCTATTGACATGTTCGCCGGGACTTCATAAGTATTGACAAACAGGAGTGTTTCCGACATCTTAAAACAAAGTCAGAGCTAGATTTTTCATTAATGCCCACCATGTTTAAAGGAATTTATGTCGTTGGATTTTTGTGTGTGGGGGATGGGGGGGGGTGGGGATCAGAGATGATTATATTGTGTCAATTAAGTTGACAAGTACCAGGAATAAAGGACATCATTTAGAGGCCATAAAAGCTTGCATATTCCCAGGGAGTTTAAAGCTGCAGATATTATGGTGATACTAATGTTGTACTATGTGTGTGTGATCGTCTGACATCATTGTTCCGTGCATGCTACACTTTCCATCTAGAATTTATTGATTCCGTGTCTTGCTGTTTGTAGAGGGTGAGTTCTGTTTGTTTGCTGTTTCTATTACCCGTATAATTGTTATTCCTATAAGTTGTTACTTTCGCTCGTTTATTGGCACCTTTGTGTTATTGTGCTCCTCATTTTTCACACCTGCCTCAGCTACTTTTAGTTATAGTTTGCTCTTCAATTACTACCCGAGCCTCAGCTACTTCCAGTTATAATTTTCTCTTCAATTTCTACCCCAGCCTCAGCTACTTCCAATTATAGTTTTCTCTTCAATTTCTACCCCAGCCTCAGCTACTTCCAATTATAGTTTTCTCTTCAATTTCTACCCCAGCCTCAGCTACTTCCAATTATAGTTTTCTCTTCAATTTCTACCCCAGCCTCGGCTACTTCCAATTATAGTTTTCTCTTCAGCCCAGATATTATAAACACACTGAATATTCCAGAGTGTTGGTTACTAAACACAATAACAAAAAGAAAACTACGCCTGTTTGGTCATATAAAGAGACACAACTGTTTAGAAAGACAAATATTGGAGGGAAGAGTACCTGGGAAGAGGAGAAGGGGCAGACCGAGAAGACGATGGACTGACGACATTAAAGATAACATGAATACATCGCTAGAAAATGCAAGCCACATCGCCCAAGACAGAGAGAGGTTCAAAGAGTTCATTGGGAAGACAACGTTCTGGAAGGAATACGTCACATGACAGTGGAAGAATTTGCACAAAATAGTGCTATATGGCGCTCTACAGTGCAAAAATGCGCATCATCTTGTGAATGGAGAATAAATGCAGCAGCTCAACAGAAGAGATTCACTAGATAGTCACTGGTAGATCAAACACAATCTACAGTGTTCATCCCATGTTCGAATTGTCCAAGGAGATTTGTAGCCGAAATATTGTCTATAGTCCGTTCAGAATCGTTTGCCGAGATGTTATGATTTATAATTCAAAAAGTTCTTGATGATTTCACATGAATTTTGGCATACGTTGTTAAAATGTCCATGTCGCGAAAACATATGTGTTACTTGATGTCTAGCTGTAACGGTTATTTGAAAGCGGCGAATTCTTTTGATGTTTGCCCATGTAAATATTATTTCGACCATAAACAAAATATTTTACAGTAATCTAGTGCAATGATGACCCATAGGCGTGTCCACAATATTTTACATGGTGGCAGGTGTAAAAAAAATTTAAAATATATCTTTTGTTCGTAGAGTCAATTTGATATTGTTCCATGCTCTTGGTGTGAGTTTCACAAATGTTGTCGCTGCCTTTGAAATAAGTACATATATTTCTTCATGTAAGGAAATTTTGTCTGTAATAGTTGATCCAAGATATCTGAACTTCTGTATTGAATCAAGCGGGCTAATTTTTATAAGTAATGGTTGATGGTTTGCTTATAACATTTTTTTGAATTGCTTGGGTGGTATTGAGCAATGAAATGTTTTACAAATCAACTTGTAAATTTTGCAAATCAAACTTTTTTTAGTGTAGACTTAATCAGAGTAATGATCATTCATAATCAGACGAGTCAAATAGGTCGATTACTGTTTTCGGCTGAACAAACAACAAACCTTCCTTTTTCCAATATTCCTCTTCTTGGCGTAACACATGATCCTCACATTTCACCCAGTAGTCTTTATGTATATTTGATAGAGCCTGATTTGTAAGAGTCTCAATATCACATAATTTGAAAGTTGTATTTGTAGATGCTACGTGTCCTTTAACTTTTGCCCAAATTAGCTCTATAGGATTTAAGTGTGCATGATATGGAGGTAGTCTCAAACATCTATGACCATGTTCTTCAATTAACTTGTCTATTTTAAATATCTTTGTTCGTTGTGTCTGTTTTACAAGGTTAAGCAATTCGGGTTTCAAGTACCTGTCGGTAAATGGTATGTGTTCTTTTATGAGCCACGTTTTGATTGCATCTTTTGTACTTGATGATGTTGGGATTCTATCTTCTACGTTCACTACGTTATGGTATGAAGCATTGTCCATTATCAGACAAGAAAGTCTATCTAATATTGGAAGAATACTTTTTTCGATCCAGTCTTCGAATATGTGCCCATTCATGTCGGAGTGGTAGTCTCTATTGTCAATGGATTTTGAAATGAAAATTAGATGAGCATTCTGCAACAACCCATTATGTCTGCTACCTGCACGTGCAACTATCAAACGTTGCCCTTTACTACTTGGTACTGATCTTTTAATACTTCCATCTGCTAACTGCCATTCCTTTTCATTTGTATGATGAGCGTTGATCCAAGTTTCATCTAAATACACAATATCATAACCATTCTCGCGCATTCCCTTCACTTCACGTAAATACTTGCTTCTAAGAGCTACCAGATGTGGCTTTTCACAAATAATGTTTTTTCCACCAGCATACTTTCTAAAGGTGAAGCCTGCATTTCTTACAGTTTTCCATAATAAAGTTTTTGATATTTCAATGTCGTTATTAGTTTTCAGCCAAATCTTCAACTTTCTAAGTGTCACTTCTTCGTTTTTATCAAACATTCTACATATTTCTCTTTTTACTAGGTCCTTATCGAAACTGTCTATCTTTTCTTTCCTTCCTTGCTTTCGTGAATTTGTTGGCAATAAATATCCGCTTGCTTCCACTATTCGATCAAATGAACGTTTACACAAACCTAAAATATGCATTGTTCTCTTCTCAGGATTTGATAAAGAACAATAAAGATGTCCCTTTTTACGCTCTCTGCAGAAGTATTGATAAATCTTTATAGCAATGTTATGCTCAGTAAAATATTTCGCTTTCAGATTCATTCTCACATAGACTTGCAGAAGGTAATATGCTTAGTGCCTCCTACTTTCTGTAAATATTGAGACGTGCCTCTGACTTGTGACTTGAAATCGAGTCAATATCCGTTTTTGATTTCACATAATTCTAAGTTCAGGAAAAATAATATTTGGTGCTAAACGGGAATTTCCATATGTAACATTGCTTTATACAAATGTACAGTGGAAACAACTACTTTTAGAACGGTGCACATTCTACCGTGAGGGTCATGCCTTTATATTTAATAATCAGATGTGAGATGTAAGCATCTACATAATCCAGCGGTTGTTTATAATTTAGATTAACTTTTTTTTAATATAGGTTAAATAAGGTATCTTTGATACTGGATCACATTTCTTTGATAAAAAAATATTTCTATAGCGACATTATTATTCTAAACCTAACTTCAAATGATCAATCCAAATGAACAATACGTTTTTGATAAAAATAATTTAACATCTCGGCAAACGATTCTGAACGGACTATAATAGCCATCTACGAGCTATAATTATAATTATAACTATAATTCAGTCAGGGAGATAGAGTAACTCTAACTGAATTACATAAAGTGGAAGTAATAAATGGTCATCATCATCATGTGATGGACGAAAATCGATTGTTCTATATCTTTACCTTTCTCTTTTTGTAACAGTGGTGTTTCTCATTTTTAATTGATTTTTCTTCTTGTTAGTTGCATCTCTTACTTCCTCCCAATTCTTGATTTCTCCCATTTGTTACTTTCTCCCATTTATTAATTTGTATCAATTATTGATTTCTCCCATGTGTTACTTTCAATCCTTGATTTCTCACATTCGTTACTTTCAATCCTCAAATTCTCCCATTTGTTAAGTGTCAGTTATTGATTTCTCCAATTTTTTTTTACTCTCTCCTAATTAACTATTTTCATTTGTTTCTTCTCCCAATTCTTGATTTCTCCCATTTGCTAATTTCTTTCAATTCTTAATTACTTCCTTTTTTACGTTCTCTCAAATGATTAATTTCTCCCATTTGTTACATTTCTGTCAATTCTTGATTTCTTCCATATTTTATTATATCTCACTTCTTGAGTTCTCCCATTTGTTACTTTCTATCAAATTATTGATTTCTCCCTTATGTTACTTATCTCTCAATTCTTGATTTCTCCCATTTGTTATTATATCTCAATTCTTTATTTCTCCCATTTGTTATTATATCTCATTTCATGATTTCTCCCATTCGTTACTTTCTATCAAATGATTGATTTCTTCCATTTTTTAGATGCCTCTCAATTCTGGATTTCTCCCATTTGTTATTTTATCTCAATTCTTGATTTCTCACAATTGTTATTATATCTCATTTCTTGATTTCTCCCATTTGTTACTTTTCTCTCAAATTATTGATTTCTCTCATTTTGACATGTCTCTGAATTCTTGATTTCTCCCACATATTTCTTGTTTTCTTGCCTCCTGATAAGTAGCGAGTCCACCCTCCCCCCACTCCCTGAAGACGACGTGACAAGTCTCGGTAGCAAGTCGATACATGCAGACATGCCGTCAGCTAGACAAGTGTGATGACCGGATCGTGATAGGGAAAATAACTAGAAATAATTGCATGTGGAGATCGGATGTGATATACTTACAACACACACAATCGTAGTCTTGACGAAAAACTTCAGGATAAACTGATTACTGTCAAATGATTGAAGTGTCCTTGATTAAGCTTGGTAACTTTACTAGAACGAAAGTAGAAGGGTGGGGAGTAGAAGACTAAACATAGGGGGGTTGGGGTGGTTATGAGTAAAGTAATCTATGTAGAAAAGTATCACTGTGAACAGGTAAATTCAAGAAGGAAGCAGGAGGATAAATTATTTTTTTTAAAAACTAATGGGAATTGAACCAGGTGCGTTCTAACGGCACCGAATCACCTTGCAACGAGTAAATTAGTTTTTCCGTACTTGACTAACCGCATCTCCCTAGAAAGATACAGGAAGCTCTAGTCAGTTCATAGCCTTTCTGACAAAAGCACAGGTTCTTCGGAGTTGTATAGCTGAGACGACACCCCGTGCCTATAACATTGTTGTCTGAAAGGCATGGTTGTGTAAAAAGGGGTGGGTGGGTTATGGTTGCGTGTATTTCAGAATTACTATGTTCTGCCATGACCACAACACACATTACTCAGGGACACTATCTCATTATTCTTTTGTCAGATTTATTGATACATCCAAAGTGATGATACATCCATAGTGGTGTCACATTCATTGGGATGACACATTCATAGTGATGATACATCTGTAGTGATGACACATTCATTGTGATGACACATTCATTGGGATGACACATTCATAGTAATGATACATCCATAGTGATGACACATTCATTGTGATGACACATCCATAGTGATGACACATCCATAGTGATGACACATCCATAGTGATGACACATTCATAGTGATGACACATCCATAGTGATGACACATTCATTGTGATGACACATTCATTGTGATGACACATCCATAGTGATGACACATCCATAGTGATGACACATCCATAGTGATGACACATCTTTAGTGATGATACATCCATAGTGATGACACATCCATAGTGATGACACATCTTTAGTGATGGTACATCTAGAATCCTCACATACTCTGCCACGAAAAGTTTGCATCTCTTCTTCATCAATGCGGATCATTTGATAGAAGACAAAAGTAAGTGCACCGGTCACGGAGGTATGTTACACGGGCGAACCTGGAGAAGACAAAAGTAAGTGCACCGGTCACGGACGGATGTCACACGGGCGAACCTGGAGAAGACAAAAGTAAGTGCACCGGTCACGGACGGATGTCACACGGGCGAACCTGGAGAAGACAAAAGTAAGTGCACCGGTCACGGACGGATGTCACACGGGCGAACCTGGAGAAGACAAAAGTAAGTGCACCGGTCACGGACGTATGTTACACGGGCGAACCTGGAGAAGACAAAAGTAAGTGCACCGGTCACGGACGTATGTTACACGGGCGAACCTGGAGAAGACAAACGTAAGTGCACCGGTCACGGACGTATGTTACACGGGCGAACCTGGAGAAGACAAACGTAAGTGCACCGGTCGTAAACGGATGTCACACTGGCGAACCTGGAGAAGACAAGAGTAAGTGCACCGGTCGCAAACGGATGTCACACGGGCGAACCTGGAGAAGACAAACGTAAGTGCACCGGTCGCAAACGGATGTCACACGGGCGAACCTGGAGAAGACAAGAGTAAGTGCACCGGTCGCAAACGGATGTCACACTGGTGAACCTGGAGAAGACAAACGTAAGTGCACCGGTCGCAAACGGATGTCACACTGGTGAACCTGGAGAAGACAAAAGTAAGTGCACCGGTCGCAAACGGATGTCACACTGGTGAACCTGGAGAAGACAAAAGTAAGTGCACCGGTCGCAAACGGATGTCACACGGGCGAACCTGGAGAAGACAAACGTAAGTGCACCGGTCGCAAACGGATGTCACACGGGCGAACCTGGAGAAGACAAAAGTGCATGGGTCAGAAACGGATGTCACATAGACGAACCTGGAGAAGACAAAAGTAAGTGCACCGGTCACGGTCGGATGTCACATGGACGAACCTTTAGAAGGCAAAAGTAAGTGCACCGGTCACGGACGGATGTCACACGGGCGAACCTGGAGAAGACAAAAGTAAGTGCACCGGTCACGGACGGATGTCACACGGGCGAACCTGGATAAATTATGGTGACTTTCTTTTTTGCGTTATACCCCTTTATGCCTTGCATCATCAGGGTTCTCTGGGGATGAATTTTTTGTATGCTTCATATATGTTTTGTTACGCTTTTATTTTTGTAATCCATCGTTTGCAATGTCTTCCCCTAGATTTGTATCCACCGTTTCTGTATAGTAATGCATTTGAGGGACACTGTCTGATGGTAGTCTGGAAGCATGTGAAAACCACTTAATATGTTGTCTTCTGATGTAATCCAGGATTGCATTGTGTTTGTTAGTCTTCTGATGTTTTCATTTCTTATTTTGTTATTGTTACTCCGAAAATTTCACGTAGACAAGTCATTTCAATTGTGACAAGTTTTCTTTTGGCGTTTGTTTTTAGTGTCCACGTTTGACATTGATATCATAGTAATGGTATGATGGTTGTTTTATATAGTGCAGTTTTGGTGTTCATGTTCACATATTTGTTTTTGAAAATAGGAGACATCTGCTCCAAGATCTGGTATGCTATGTTGCATTTATGTTGAATTTCTTTGGTGTTTTTTTTTTTCCATTTGATGATATGACGCTGTAAAGATAAGTGAATTCTGTCACCTGAAGTCCCTACTTGTTGTGTGCAGTCTATTTATATGTTGTTGTAGTTGTTCTTCTGATGTTGATATTATTACTTGATCATCTAAAAAAAAAAGTTACCCCAGGGCGTTGTCTTTTTCATTGGTTTTGGACATTTTACATATACAATTTATATATGTTCTTCTGGTCATCCTGGTGACTGCTTGAATGAAATTAGAAGACGTAATACATGGGACATCAACCAGAGTGTTAATTTTAGAATTCAGACAACGACAATGTGTTCTCCACCTTATTTCGTAACACAAGTGTGCAGCCATTTTCCAACACAATGAAATTATTGTATTCTGTTCTGGTGTAATTTGTTTACTGTAAACCGTGCATTAGCTTGTCAAAAACATGATCTGGGCAAGTCAATAAATTAGTGATGATGATAGTGTTGGTGATGATGACTATAGTAATGGTGACTACTATTGTGATAGTGATGGTGGTGATGACGGTTATATAGGTGGAGGTAATTGTGATGTATTTGTGACGATTAGGATGATAATGATATGATGATGATGATAATAATGATGATTATGTGTCTTGCGGCAGTAAGTTTTCCTATATCATCGTCATCATCATCATCATCGTCGTCGTCATCATCGTCGTCATCAATACAAATCATCACATCAATCATCAATTTGATCAATAAATTAATACCAATTAAATCAATCAACCAATCAACCAAACATGATAAACGCCGGCGCCAATTGGCGTAATATATCATGGATCTGAAAATTTTTCTATTTCCAGTAAATTGTATCAGGATCGTTGTTGACATTGTGCCATGCCACGATAACAGACTATTTAATATTGCTCTCCCTGTCATCCTCAATCTTACTTTCCCGTTGTAACTATGATCTTCAGACATCCTTGTCTCACAACACGACCAAATCTCATCTTCCCGTTGTAACTATGATCTTCAGACCTCCTTGTCCCACAACACGACCAAATCTCATCTTCCCGTTGTAACTATGATCTTCAGACATCCTTGTCTCACAACACGACCAAATCTCATTTTCCCGTTGTAACTATGATCTTCAGACCTCCTTGTCTCACAACACGACCAAATCTCATTTTCCCATTGTAACTATGATCTTCAGACCTCCTTGTCTCACCACACGACCAAACCTCATTTTCCCGTTGTAACTATGATCTTCAGACCTCCTGGTCTCACGACACGACACATAAAATAGAATCTTCTTCTTTTGATATTATTAAGTAACCTCCTCCCTCCCCCACCCTGCAGACGACGACGTTAGTTTTTCTAACTGTACATGATACTCTCAGTATTCTTCGACAGAGTCTCATCTCTGTTGCCTCTAATTTTCCCGTTATCTTGTTTATTTATTGTCCAATACTCGAATCCATATGTTAAAATTTTACACTAATATAGGGTGTTTAAAAAATTGCTGTGAACTGACGTTACACTGGCCCGTACCGAATACTCAAATTTCATATGACGTACTGTAATAAGAATTCTAAATGAGCGCACAACGACTGTGTAGATACCCAGTATAAATAATGAAAGTGTATCATGGAGACACTACTATTCAACAATTGTTGATTATTGATGCGACACTAATACACTCAAATCGTATTTCCAATACAATGTGGATGGTCGGCGTTCGAACACTAGTTAATTAGACTAGTTGGGTTTGAGAGTCGAGCTGACTATATCTCCTACCGAGCCGACATGTAACATTGGTTGTTTGATATTAAATATATCAATCTCCTTTAAGCAGATGACAACGCTACTTAGTCCTACCTGCTGTTTAAGTATGTCGATAAAACTTCCAGCTTTATGGGATTTCTAAATATATTATTTCAGGACAACGAAGTTCCCGAGTTGATAAAGGATTAATGCTATATCGATACTCTAGCATTCAGATCTATCGATGAAAAAATTCTTTTGTTATTAGCACATAGAAAAACAGACTTCAGCTGGATTGTGACCTAATTCAACACCATAAACCGCATGTAACCCTGTGGGGGTAATTACAATCAGATGTATTGGTCTAGTTATTCAGTTGAAATCAGAAACCGCGAGCTCTGTGGGACATCTGAAACCGCATACAATGAACACTGTAAGGCATATATAATTTCATACCTGAATCTCTGCTGAAAATTGTAATCAGATGCTTTGGATTAGTTAGGGGGTATCTGAACCAGTATGTCCTCAGCTCCGTTGGACAAGAGAATCTATGTATGGGGTATGACATAAATGCTCCAGGAAAGAAAGAATTACGTGAAAACATACCATGGGCATCGCTGCCAGACATCATGAGCTACTAACACATAACGAGGTTGCCATCTGAGTTCGGGGAATTGTCGTTTCTTACAAATGTTTATTGAAGTTAATTACATGTTTGTGGGATACACTCAGTGATGCCACAGCTGGCCTTTTTTCACAATATATCTTGGGGTTTTGGCTGGTATCTGGGATGCTGGTGTTTTTGCATTAGTTCATTTCATTTAATGCGATGTTTTAAATATAATTCTTCTGTTTACATCGACGCATTTTATTCGTATAAACTTTTTAATTTTCTGTTTGAAGTGGTGTTTGTAACCATTATGACACTTTGTTAACAGTATACCTTGTTCTGTGAAGCCAACAGATTAGAACGCCGGTCTTAGAATCGTGACGGCTGAGTTCAAATCTATGTAAGTAATGGATTTAACTTTAAGATTTAAAATTAGAATACCAATTTATATAGTTTGTGACGACTAGTAAGCAAAAAAAAAACAACTCTGTGTTACCAAAGCCCACACACCTATGGTGCGTTTGGTTGTTCTCCGATGCTGAAGATTTATCTCCTTAGCTTAGGTATGTTGATTATTTTCTTCGCACACCGGACATGTCCATATGTGCTCAGATCTCCAATTCTCTAAATCGCTCAGGGTATAACGGCTGATGGTTCCGGTTCTGTGTTGGTTCAGTGTTCGTTAAAAAAAAATCTTTGTTAGGTGTTCTCTACGTACCACTCCTATCCTCACTCCCAAGTTGCGCATTATCGATATTGACTAAACTCATACGCCCGTGTGTTGTCGGGACCCGAAAGGGGAGAAAAGAATAGCAACACTGTTTATCTTCCACGCATGTTATATAAAGCGACTAAGGAGGTTATGGGATGGAGTTGGCTGTCCCATCCCATATAGAGCCAGTGACCCAAAGCCATGCTGAAGTCGGATGTGTCAGACCGAAAGGCGAAGATATCGCAGCAATGCTGTAAACCATGACACAACGTATTCCGTTCTCCGGACTGCATTCTGCTAATCTGCAGGAGTTTGAGAACGAACACAGAAGAAGAAGAAGAAGACTAATGCTCATTTAGTTAAAAATTATCTGAACGTGCTGACTCAGAAAGAGCACTGAGTGTATGCTCGGTGCATCCCCATCAGCTATGGGGATGAGGCCAGCTAATTGGTTGGCACGTTCGTTTCCCTTCACATCTGCGTGTTTCCTTATGTTGGTCGATGGAATGAGTCCATGGACCTCTAAATATGCATCTCCTAATTAGACAAATAGTTGTTAGAAGTCATTCGCATATTTTCATCGCAATTCCTTCTTTTCAATTAGATTTTTGGGGACCTATTTGCAGAAAATCGTTAAAGAGGAGTGTAAGTCTTTCCACATTTTTGTTACGTTTCTAGTACTAAACATCATGTTCTCATTTCCTAAGGGGGAAGGGTTTTTAAGCCACGCAGACGCACTCCCCTTTATTTGCAGATGTGTTCCGACATTATACCATCAATCGTTAACAGGAGTATAAACAGGTTCGAAAGCCAGGTTAGCAGTTAACATGCCGAATATGGATGTGTCCGGCATTGGCGCAAATAAAATGGCGACACAGCGCATTCCATTTTCTAGACTACATCCTGTTTGAAATCTAGTAGGAATTTGATCCTGCTACAAGAGAGATCCAGTGAGAGTTTGAGAATGAAGGATGATTAAGATGAAGAAGTTAGCAGTATAACAGTAGGAACTGTGCACTATCAAGGGCCTACCGAATAAGCAGAATGTGGAGTGAACTTAGATACCATGCACAGGTTTATTGCAAGTGCATTATGGTTTGCACAGTTTTCGCGCGGTCAAGAAAATTACGTCACTTGCAGACAATAATGAAATAACAAAAATGGCTATATGTTAGCGGAGTATGCCACGAGTGCGCATGGGAAAAGATGGGATATTAATAGAGTTTGGGAGATTGTGGGTTTAGGTGTAATGTGAGATCTAAATCTAACCCTACCACCCTAGAATATAACCCTATACGTCTGTCTCAAAGCAGATAAAAGCTGCGCTCTTCCTATGTTTATTGTTTACATAACCATTGCACTAACTAGAATGAACCGATAGTGACATCACAAAATTTGACGCTTCTAGATGATATTACAAACTACTAAAAAGATAAGACTGGCGCAATTTTTTTTAATAACTGAACAGGAAGTGCGAGGTAGGCCATGTATATTATAGTTCTTAACATTATGTTAACAAAATAAAATACGTTGCTAACTTTAGTTTTCTACCGGTGTTTTTGTGTTCGCACAAGAGAGTTTGCACATCGAGATTCCACGTATTTATTAAGTTCCTGATAGTAACTAAAGGCTGATTATTTCACAGTTTACTCATGTATTTTGATAGTTATAAGTCTATTGGTAGGCAGAGATACACGAGGGAGAGTAACATCACCAGATGGACAGGTTACAATTTAGCAGAGAATCATCTTTCATAAAGTAGTGCAATTTGACTTTTCTTTAATTTCATTGGACACTGAGTCTTGTGTCGACAGCCAATGTTAAACACCATAACAGAAGACATGGGATGTTGGAGGTCAGTTGCAGCGAACCTTCGTTGCGGAGAAGTCACTTGGTGATGATTGACAACTTTTCTATGTCGCTATATTAGTCGGTGGGAAATCTTATTCTCGTGTGGCGCAATTACGTCACTAACCCCACAGGAAATTGCGGATTTTCAAGATAATTAAAGGAAATAGAGCCTGAGGGTTAAGACCTTGACGTTTTGGGTATTTTTGCTTCTCCGTTTATCTCTTCTCACGGTCGAGATATCAGGTTCTTATTGTCCATGCCGTGTGGAGTTGGTTAGTCTTTCCACCGTGTTCTATTTCGTTGTCTGTCAAACATTTCTTCTTATTGTCCATGCCGTGTGGAGTTGGTTAGTCTTTCCACCGTGTTCTATTTCGTTGTCTGTCAAACATTTCTTCCTATTGTCTATGCCGTGTGTGTGGAGTTAGTTATTATGTCTTTCCACCATCTTCTATTTCGTTTTCTGTCAAACATTTCTTCCTATTGTCTATGCCGTGTGTGTGGAGTTAGTTATTATGTCTTTCCACCATCTTCTATTTCGTTTTCTGTCAAACATTTCTTCCTATTGTCTATGCCGTGTGTGTGGAGTTAGTTATTATGTCTTTCCACCATCTTCTATTTCGTTGTCTGTCAAACATTTCTTCTTATTGTCCATGCCGTGTGGAGTTGGTTAGTCTTTCCACCGTGTTCTATTTCGTTGTCTGTCAAACATTTCTTCCTATTGTCTATGCCGTGTGTGTGGAGTTAGTTATTATGTCTTTCCACAGTCTTCTATTTCGTTTTCTGTCAAACATTTCTTCCTATTGTCTATGCCGTGTGTGTGGAGTTAGTTTATCATATCTTTCCACAGTCTTCTATTTCCTGTGCTGCGAACAATTCTGACACCCATGTTCTCCCAGGCTACAATGCTAGGTAGTCAAACATCTTCTCTCCTGATCTTCACCTACTCCTTATACTCTTCATCTTGCCTGTTTATGCAATGTGTTCCATCTTTCTTCTGCTTACGATGTGGTGCTCGACCCGAGTCACTCGCCATTTTTACAGTACCGTGGACTCATCTGAATCATCTTTTATTAGTGAGTCATTTAATTTGTCAGTGATTATCATTGATCACTGTGGGTATACTTTGTGTCGACCTCCAATTAAATCAAGAGAAAGTAAAGAAGCGTAATGTGTGAAGTATTTTCTTATGAGACCACGGGACCCTATAATTGACGATCTCCAAATATAAGACCTGCTGACTTATTGGGAATCATATTTTAAAGTGACGCAAGCGACACTTTCGACACTCTCATATCCAGTTATTTTCATATGTGGACACTAGTATAGATTGAGTGAACAAAACAATAATCACCGGAAAAGTCAAACGCGTCACTGTAGAAGGATGATTCCTAGTCAGCTAATATGTTGACAAGGGACACGGCCAAACGTAGGCGAATATAAACAAATTATCATCTGTGGTCGTGGTAGCAAGAAAACTGAACTGGATCCTGATTCATTCATTATTTGTAATAGTTACAAGCTCTGATATAACCAAACTAGACTAAAACATGTGGTGGAAATGAGCGTACCGTACCGGAATATTTAAATTATAATTCTACCCAATCCATTTGATTACCATTCTCATTGATCACCCAGCCCATTTGATTATTATTCTCATTGATCACCCGACCCATTTTACTACTCTTATTGACCACCAAGCCTTTCTTGACTATCATTCGCATTGACCACCCGACCCATTTTACCACCATTCTCATTGACCACTCGATTCATATTACTACTATTCTCATTGACCACCCAGCCCATTTGATTACCATTCTTATTGACAACCTAGCCCATTTTACTACCATTCGCATTGTCCACCCAGCCCATGTGATTACATTCCTCATTGTCCACACAGCCCATATGACGGCACACCTTTAATAAACCACAAAATCACACACAACATATTGATGGTGTTGACTGCATTCATTCAACGTTCTTGAAATGAAACACTGACCTTGTCTTATTTATTGCTCTTTGCGAGTTTTTACTGTGTGTTTGAACCCGCTTTTGTAATTTACCTGCACAAAAATTGGTTCAATAGACACGAGAAGAACCAATATGTTGATTGATTTGGACAATTTGTTTGGTATAATAGTTTGAGTTTTTTTGTTTTGTTTCGAATAGGAACGTTAGCAAATTAGACCCAGTGAATTGTCAACATTAATACATTATTTACTAATTTAATCTATCTCTTCATGGTGTCATGAATAATGCCAGACCTTGTTACAAAATGGATTTTCCATGCTCGTTTTACACGCGTCGTCCATATTGCAGTGTTCAGAGTTGTTGGTACACTGTTTAGTTCATTATTCATTGTACAACTCTACCTATTTGTATTATCCGTGCCCGAAAGGGGAGCAAAGATGATTAAGACTGAAATTTCAGGAATATCTGTGTGTGTCTTCAATTTCGCGTGTGTGTGTGTCTGCGGGCGCACTACATCTGTTAAATGAATCTCATCATGAATCTCTCTCCCCACGAATCACTCACATAAATCTCTCGAGCCTTCGAGCGAAAACATCATGTTTGCCTAAACTGGAAATAAGCTCGCGAAGAGAAAGGGATCTGTACCCGATGGGCTTAGGCAGAAAAGGGATAACGATGGCAGCCCTGGCCCAACTCTACTGTCAAGATCTCCTATACCGGAAATACACTTTCAGAGAGAAAGGGTTCAGTACCTGATGGGCTCAGGCGCTATTGGGACAAGGTCGTTCAGCTCGAGAACGCCTTGCTCTCAAACGCGTGGTGTGAGACTCGAACTTGCGCAAGGGGTTCACGATGTCGGTGAATGACACCTCGGCTAAGAGGGCGAAAGAGCCAGGGTCCAACTCTTCTGTTGAGTTCTTCCTCTTACGGAACCAGGCTTACAGATGAGAAACGGTTCAGTACCCGATGGGCACAGGCGCATTACGTCCAATTACACAAGGCACGTTCATAGACAGTGGAACACCTCGTGCGAGACAGACGTGAGAAAAAAATCGTCTGGGCAAAGAGTCACCACACACATGCGTGCCTGGCGACAGATAGGGAGGCTGTCACAGGCTAGGGTAACGCATCCGAATTGTCAAGGCATGCCGAAATCTGATGTGCTAGGCCTACAAGGCGCATAACGGTGGCACAACGTAATAACGCTCCCGGCGGAAATCACACGGATATCCGTGATGGTTACAATGGAGCGAACGAAAAAAACAAAAACAACCTCTCTCATCATGAATCTCTCTCTCACCATAAATCTCTCTCATCATGAATCTCCCTCACTGCGAACATTCTCTATAAAATCTATACAAATCTTTTTGCACTCGTACTCTCGTACTCCATAAATCTCTCTCACCACTACTTTCAGTATGAATCTCTCTCACTCTCTCACGCCATGAATCCAAGTTTGTTAGTATGGTAATTATAACGCTTTAAAAATTGTATAACCGAGTGTTTACATAATTAATCGTGTATCGCTGAAATTCTCGGATACAATCTGACAGATTAGTAGAACAAAGTACCGACTGTTTCTTATCTATTTGTTTGCATTACTCTTTCATGAAGTGATGTAATTCTCATTGGTTTCATACCTGGCCTGCCTCCGGAGCAAATATCTGATATAAGGTATCAGTGATCCGCTGTGTCATGTTTGGTGAGAACAAGCAAGTCAGTCCCTGGTAGACATACAACCCTGTGGACTCAAAGAGAATCATCTTTCATAAAGTAGCGCAATTTGACTTTTCTTTAATTTCATTGGACACTGAGTGTATAGCTTGTGTCGACAGCCAATGCTAAACACTGAAAAAAATAAAATAGCGTCATTTTTGAAGAATGATTCTCGATTCCATATGAATGTATAATTGACAAAAGGACTTATTAAAATTTGTGAAATCATGGCAAGGTTGATAATCAATTTCATTTTTTTCCCATTTTGGAACTTAGTTGAGGATTTGGAGTGCAAACGGTTCTGCATTGCTCTCGTGTGGACCAATAGCAGATAACCAATATCCTAAAAGTACATCCTCGTTTTTCAACAAGGAAACAGACTGCTTCGAAGCTCGAGCGAAGCGGTCTGGCTAATGCCTTATGGATCGTGCCTGGGCAGTGAATAAACAATACAAACGTCCCTGTTCATCTTGAAGGCATCTTCATTGACTTCTGCCTACTTTGGCCCACTATTTTTTTCTCCATGATCCCCTGAAAATCTCTGTGGCCAAAAGGTAAGGAACTGTCGATTTTGAGAACTATTAACCTATATGACATCTGCAGGTAGGGTTTAGAAATTTGAAAGAAACGGAGTAATGAATACGCATTGAGTACTGAGGTAGCGATTATGACAATTCTTATTTGTAATTACACAAAAATCTAGACAGAATTAACGCCAGTATATACCCAGTGTCACATTAGTTGATTATCCTTGTCAATTAACTTAAATTGCCAGTTCAGAGAACTGGTACCGTAGCCCCGAAGATGATCTAGCTATTATCGATTATACATTTCGCATCAATCGCAGAAGTAACGCAACAGCCTACCAGGCAGATCCGTGTTTAATCAACGATTATGTATTTTTTTTTGTGCAAAATTATGTGCCGTTTAAACGAAATTTGTGAAAATAATATTCTATTTGAAACTTACTTGTATAGCAGTTAATTTTGTATTAAATAATTCTGTTGTTGCTCACGTGGGACCTGTCGTCAAAGTTACCCCTGATGACCGCACGACATCCGCAATGAAATTTAAGATTGTCATTCCTGCTAAACATCTATTGGAATATTTATCATTTCTTGCTCATCTGAGACACCAGATTCTGAATCACAACTCACAGTGGAATAAATCATCTTTGGTCTATGAAATCAGATCATGACATCTATCACTGCCGGTTTCATCTTATATTTACCAGTCAGTGACAATGCAGGATACTTATACAAGGTCTGGTGTTGTTGTTGAAGCCTGTTCTTTGTACATGTAATGCACAACAGAAAATGTAGACCCGCCCGATGTCTGAATTGGTGCTCCAGGCGCCCATGGACGTAGGCAGACACTTGTTCTTCCTGCATCTGCACGTGGAGGTCATCAAAATTATCAACGTAGTCTGGTGCCAATTCAGGGCATTTAAACTTAAGGTAAGGATTTCACAGTATATGGTTATTTGGTGCACGTGGAACAAAATAATACTGGCCTATACAATACATCCGAATATGGCGATAACGGGCTTCCATAGAATGCATTAGTGGAAAGCTCAGATGACCTACTAATTACCCGTGATGTTTTCTGTGTGTGTGCATGTGTTCTTTTTAGGATACATAATGGTGTTTCTTTTAAATCAGCATGATTGAGCTTTTTTTTTAAAAAAAAAGAAAAAAGAACACAACCGATTATTTAGTTCGCGTTTGAACAGCTGTTAGCAGTTAGACGCAGTTCACGATGAAAGAATTACATTAAGATTAGTAAATGTGTTTATAATGTGTAGCAGAAAAAAATAACACAATCATATTAAGAGTATAAATGTCTTTCTCTCAACGTGAATTGATAACGCATTCTACACACGCCGTGCACGCTCTATTCAGACATATTTTACAGGCCGTTATTATTTTGTTCCCGTGCACCTATTATTTAAATTGGAGATGTGGCAGGACAGGATGCGTTCGTTTAGGAATGGTAGAGTTTAATTAGTTTGTCAGTAGTTTTCATCCAGAGACATTTAGACATAAATACTTGGCCCTCCTATGTGAGGATTGCGGAAGTAAACAATGTGACGTGATTTTTGTGGAATTTCCGTAAATGTAGGTCACATAATATAATTTAAAAATGGTTTTCTATATTTTACATACATCAATTTATTTGTGTGTTATTTGGTGCGTTGATGTCATTAGTTTTTAAGTGAATGGTTGACGGTGTTAAATCACGAATACTAATTTTAGCAGTTATTTAGATTTGTGGTCTCAAGGGCGGAGATGTGTGTTTTTTTTAATGATTTATTAGAGCTGTGTGGATTATAATTAGATTGCTTTAGATGTAAAACAAACTATTTTTATTAGTATTAGAGAATAAACTATTAGGATTATGATTAGATAATAAACTATTAGGGTTATAATTAGATAATAAACTATTAGGGTCATGATTAGAGAATAAACTATTAGGGTTAGGGATCAAACTATTAGGGTTAGGATTAGAGAATAAACTATTAGGGGTTAGGGTTATGGTGGTGAGTAAGTTGTTGAAATTAGTTGTAACAGACATATTTCTTTCACAAAAACACCATGTTTTATAGCATGTTTTATTGGCGACTTATTGTTGGCACTTGAAATCATTTAATATTTAGAGCGTGGACGCGCAATCATGCTATAATTAGAGTTTGCGTACGTGGAATCATGCTATATTTAGAGTGTGGACGCGCAATCATGCTATATTTAGAGTGTGGACGCGCAATCATGCTATATTTAGAGTGTGGACGCGCAATCATGCTATATTTAGAGTGTGGACGCGCAATCATGCTATATTTAGAGAGTGGACGCGCAATAATGCTATATTTAGAGTGAAGACGCGCAATAATGCTATATTTAGAGTGTGGACGCGCAATCATGG
Organism: Meghimatium bilineatum; assembly: GCA_034231615.1. NCBI lineage: Eukaryota > Metazoa > Mollusca > Gastropoda > Stylommatophora > Philomycidae > Meghimatium > Meghimatium bilineatum. The sequence continues at coordinate 18,941,103 of CM067309.1, forward strand.
TATATTTAGAGTGTGGATGCGCAATCATGCTATATTTAGAGTGTGGACGCGAAATCATGCTATATTTAGAGTGTGGACGTGCAATCATGCTATGGGTGAAAGGAGAAAGGGTGTTACCTAAAAATAGCAGTTTTTGTTTTGATTTTTGATGGCATTTTTGAAAAAACAAACAAACACATTTATCCAATTTACTTCTTAGAATAAGGATTGAATCTTGGGGGAGGGGGGCGGGGGGTTGTGGACCTTCCCTCTTATCTGTATCCTAAGAAGTAGGTTTGAAAAGAGTTGTTGTTGTTGTTCTTCCATCACAAGTGATGATGACCATTTGTTACATCCACTTTTGAAAATTCAATTTTAGTTATGTCCTTGATTATGAGTTCGTAGATGGCTAATGAGCCCTATTCGAGCTGTAATTGTCCTTGGACAGTTCGGACATGGAATGACGACTGTAGACGGATCTTGATCTATCCGTGACTTTCTAGCTGCTCTCCGCTGTTGAGCTGCTGTATGTTTCCTCTTTTCCCAAGATGATGCGCTCTTATTGATTTTAGAACGTCATGTGATCTATTTTGTGCAAGTTCTTCCCATGTATCGTGGTCTATTTCAAAGGTTTTTAGCGAGTTCTTTAACCAGTCATTGAAGCGCTTCTTTTGGCCACTTTGAGATCGTGTGCCGTTCTCCAACTCACCATAGAGAAGTATCTTTGGCAGACGATGGTCTGGCATACGCACCAAATGACCTGCCCAACGAATCTGTGTCTGCATCAGGATCGTGTCAATGCTGGGGATACCAGCTCTATCAAGAATAAGAGTACTCTATCTTGAAAAGAGTAGGATTGGGAACACGACATTGTTGTAAACCATCGAGCCACGGCAATCCTATGCATGCATACACTTGGACATTTGTGTGTGAAGACCCGGCGCCAATGGCGTTTCCCAGTTATAGCGATGTCATGAGGAATCACCATATCAAAGGAGATCACATCGAATCTATTGATTTTATAGCCAGCAACGTTATGTAGAAATCATCATCATTAAGTGCCGTCTCCGCAACGAAGGTTGGCTGCAACGTATCTCCAACATCTCCTGTCTCTAGTCTTTGTGGTGCACTTTGCTAGACTGTAACCTGTTCATCGTGTGATCTTACTCTCCCACTTGTTTGTCTGCCTACCTCTTGCTCGCTTCCCTTTGACTTTACCTTCAAGAAGGTGTCATGTCTTTTAATGTGTCCAAAATATTTTATTTGCCTGATCTTTATTTCTCTTAGTAGTTATTTCTTCATATTAAGTGTCTTTAGCACCTCTTTATTTGTTTTCTTCTCTTTCCATGATGTTCTCCCTATTCTTCTATATACCCACATCTCAAAGACACCAATTTTGCCTTCTAATTGTTTATTTAGTGTCCATGTTTCTGAGCCATACATTAATATAGAATAAATGTAGCATTTTATAATTCTCATTTTTACCTTGTTAAATATGTATATGTTTATTTATGTATAAATAAACCTGGACAATTCAGTGATTAAATAACTTTTTCCTCGAACTTTCTTCCGTGTCCCTAAGACTATCCTTAAAAAAAAAAAACCAAATCCGCACAAGCACTATGTCATATTTTCCATTCATCCATTCACAATCCCATAACCCGTGAGGATTGTAGGGGTACCACATTTGATACATCAACATACAGAGTCCTCCATCGATTTCTATTTTATAGGAAGAGAACGAGTGTGAAATAATCTCAACCTGTCCAGTTCTTGATGTTATGTGTCCATGATTTTTCATTCACCTCCGTTTCTTCCGCCTTTGAATTCTCTGTATCTCAAGGTGGCCAAAATAAAGCGCTACAAGGACTCGTTAAAGAACTCGTTGAAAGCCTTTGAAATAGATCACGATACATGGGAAGAACGTGCACAAAATAGATCTACATGGCGTTCTAAAATAAAAAAGAGCGCATCATCTTGGGAAAAGAGGAGAAATGCAGCAGCTCAACAGCCGAGAGCAGCTATAGTCCGTTCAGATTCGTTTGCCGAGATGTTATGATTTATAATTCAAAAAGTTCTTGATGATTTCACATGAATTTTGGCATACGTTGTTAAAATGTCCATGTCGCGAAAACATATGTGTTACTTGATGTCTAGCTGTAACGGTTATTTGAAAGCGGCGAATTCTTTTGATGTTTGCCCATGTAAATATTATTTCGACCATAAACAAAATATTTTACAGTAATCTAGTGCAATGATGACCCATAGGCGTGTCCACAAAATTTTACATGGTGGCAGGTGTGAAAAAATTTAAAATATATCTTTTGTTCGTAGAGTCAATTTGATATTGTTCCATGCTCTTGGTGTGAGTTTCACAAATGTTGTCGCTGCCTTTGAAATAAGTACATATATTTCTTCATGTAAGGAAATTTTGTCTGTAATAGTTGATCCAAGATATCTGAACTTCTGTATTGAATCAAGCGGGCTAATTTTTATAAGTAATGGTTGATGGTTTGCTTATAACATTTTTTTGAATTGCTTGGGTGGTATTGAGCAATGAAATGTTTTACAAATCAACTTGTAAATTTTGCAAATCAAACTTTTTTTAGTGTAGACTTAATCAGAGTAATGATCATTCATAATCAGACGAGTCAAATAGGTCGATTACTGTTTTCGGCTGAACAAACAACAAACCTTCCTTTTTCCAATATTCCTCTTCTTGGCGTAACACATGATCCTCACATTTCACCCAGTAGTCTTTATGTATATTTGATAGAGCCTGATTTGTAAGTGTCTCAATATCACATAATTTGAAAGTTGTATTTGTAGATGCTACGTGTCCTTTAACTTTTGCCCAAATTAGCTCTATAGGATTTAAGTGTGCATGATATGGAGGTAGTCTCAAACATCTATGACCATGTTCTTCAATTAACTTGTCTATTTTAAATATCTTTGTTCGTTGTGTCTGTTTTACAAGGTTAAGCAATTCGGGTTTCAAGTACCTGTCGGTAACTGGTATGTGTTCTTTTATGAGCCACGTTTTGATTGCATCTTTTGTACTTGATGATGTTGGGATTCTATCTTCTACGTTCACTACGTTATGGTATGAAGCATTGTCCATTATCAGACAAGAAGGTCTATCTAATATTGGAAGAATACTTTTTTCGATCCAGTCTTCGAATATGTGCCCATTCATTTCGGAGTGGTAGTCTCTATTGTCAATGGATTTTGAAATGAAAATTAGAGGAGCATTCTGCAACAACCCATTATGTCTGCTACCTGCATGTGCAACTATCAAACGTTGCCCTTTACTACTTGGTACTGATCTTTTAATACTTCCATCTGCTAACTGCCATTCCTTTTCATTTGTATGATGAGCGTTGATCCAAGTTTCATCTAAATACACAATATCATAACCATTCTCGCGCATTACCTTCACTTCACGTAAATACTTGCTTCTAAGAGCTACCAGATGTGGCTTTTCACAAATAATGTTTTTTCCACCAGCATACTTTCTAAAGGTGAAGCCTGCATTTCTTACAGTTTTCCATAATAAAGTTTTTGATATTTCAATGTCGTTATTAGTTTTCAGCCAAATCTTCAACTTTCTAAGTGTCACTTCTTCGTTTTTATCAAACATTCTACATATTTCTCTTTTTACTAGGTCCTTATCGAAACTGTCTATCTTTTCTTTCCTTCCTTGCTTTCGTGAATTTGTTGGCAATAAATATCCGCTTGCTTCCACTATTCGATCAAATGAACGTTTACACAAACCTAAAATATGCATTGTTCTCTTCTCAGGATTTGATAAAGAACAATAAAGATGTCCCTTTTTACGCTCTCTGCAGAAGTATTGATAAATCTTTATAGCAATGTTATGCTCAGTAAAATATTTCGCTTTCAGATTCATTCTCACATAGACTTGCAGAAGGTAATATGCTTAGTGCCGCCTACTTTCTGTAAATATTGAGACGTGCCTCTGACTTGTGACTTGAAATCGAGTCAATAGCCGTTTTTGATTTCACATAATTCTAAGTTCAGGAAAAATAATATTTGGTGCTAAACGGGAATTTCCATATGTAACATTGCTTTATACAAATGTACAGTGGAAACAACTACTTTTAGAACGGTGCACATTCTACCGTGAGGGTCATGCCTTTATATTTAATAATCAGCTGTGAGATGTAAGCATCTACATAATCCAGCGATTGTTTATAATTTAGATTAACTTTTTTTTAATATAGGTTAAATAAGGTATCTTTGATACTGGATCACATTTCTTTGATAAAAAAATATTTCTATAGCGACATTATTATTCTAAACCTAACTTCAAATGATCAATCCAAATGAACAATACGTTTTTGATAAAAATAATTTAACATCTCGGCAAACGAATCTGAACGGACTATAGAAAGTCATCTCAATGGGACACCATAGACTATATCTAACACTAGTGGGTAATGATGGGCAATGATGAGCACATAAAAAATCATAAAAATTACAATACACAAATCATATTCAACGTTTCAACCAAAAGGTCTTTATCAAGACACAAACATAACATTAAAAGACGACGAATAGAAAAATTATCACAACGTCCAACGGAAATATGGAAATGATATGCCGGAAGGTCAGAAAGTACATAAAAACGTAAATATATGTGGAAACGAAACGAACAAAAAGATGAGTAAATGACGGAACAAAATGAATAAAGACAAATACCACACCAAACCAGTACTAGACATAAGAGTGGTCGAAATTGAGTCCAAAAGGCTTGAGTGTACCCATTTCGAAAATGAGACGATTTTCTAGAGCATACCTAGATCTATTATCGGTGGTGCAAGATCTGATGGCGGTGACCTGAATATCCAAAGCACCATGATGACCATCGCCGTTGAAGTGTGTGGCCACAGGAGTGGGTATTCTGTGCTTGATGGCATGAAGATGGTTACAGAAGCGATCGCTCAATCGTAGGCCGGTTTCCCCGATGTACTGTTTGCCACAGCGTTTACATATGATCACGTAAATGACATTACGGGATTCACATGTAAAGGCCTCATCGATGGAGAAAGTGGCCTTGGGAAATGAAATGGAGCGCATCTGAACCACATAAGGACATGTAAAGCAACGGACACGTGAGCAACGATCAGTGCCAAAATGGTCAGGAACAGAAGACTTAAGGTGGCTATGAACCAAGATGCCATCTTCATGCCATCAAGCACAGAATACCCACTCCTGTGGCCACACACTTCAACGGCGATGGTCATCATGGTGCTTTGGATATTCAGGTCACCGCCATCAGATCTTGCACCACCGATGATAGATCTAGGTATGCTCTAGAAAATCGTCTCATTTTCGAAATGGGTACACTCAAGCCTTTTGGACTCAATTCCGACCACTCTTATGTCTAGTACTGGTTTGGTGTGGTCTTTGTCTTTATTCATTTTGTTCCGTCATTTACTCATCTTTTTGTTCGTTTCGTTTCCACATATATTTACGTTTTTATGTACTTTCTGACCTTCCGGCATATCATTTCCATATTTCCGTTGGACGTTGTGATAATTTTTCTATTCGTCGTCTTTTAATGTTATGTTTGTGTCTTGATAAAGACCTTTTGGTTGAAACGTTGAATATGATTTGTGTATTGTAATTTTTATGATTTTTTATGTTCTCATCATTGCCCATCATTACCCACTAGTGTTAGATATAGTCTATGGTGTCCCATTGAGACGATATATAAACCTGTGTTTTACGTAAGTCTAATTGTTGTTACGTTTCACGCAGTTACCTTGTATTGATTGTCATCTAGAAAGTCAGGATAGATCAAGATCCGTCTACAGTCGTCATTCCATGTCCAAACTGTCCAAGGACATTTACAGCTCGAATAGGGCTCATTAGCCATCTACGAACTCATAATCAAGGACATAACTAAAATTGAATTTTCAAAAGTGGATGTAACAAATGGTCATCATCACTTGTGATGGAAGAACATTACAGTATTTCAATATTTTAGTAAGGTAAATACGTTACTGATTGTGCCATATTTTACAAGGAAGCTAACACCGTGAGCCAGCATTCATCATTGAACAATAACATAACTAACATTCACTCCAGGAAAGACACTAGACAGAACAGGATGTTGGTGTGTTCGATTATTGATCAACTGATTTACGATATTGATATTTTGATTTTGAACAAAATCTATCAATTTATATGACAATAGTTTTGCTTTTAGGGATCGTTGTACTTATTTCTTAAGTCCTCTTCGTTTTGTAAAAGAACGTTTATTGTATTAAATTTTGGGACATTTTTTTCAGATTCAAGTTTCTCACAGACATTAAACGGACATCACGTTCTGTTGATCTTCATAATTCTAGTTTTTAAGCTTATAATCTTCACCATTCTATCTTTTATACGTCGAATGATTGTGTATGTATTGCATGGATCTTTTGTGGTAGAAATAGGAAGCTGAAGAGTGTAGAATGGTGCATACTGGTGCAGTTAGGTACATTATTGATGCGTGCGTTCTCATTTTGTAAAGATAACATTACACCACTAAAGATATATAGGGAAAGTCAATACAACATGACACCATTGCTGAATATACGGAGGAGTGCACGTACATTTAACTCTAAAAGAAGCATCGCCGTATGCTTTTGTAAATTTAGCTGAATGGAGAGTAAATAATTTATTAAGAGGCTTAAATGACATTTGTGCAGATCAGCAGACATCGAGTTACAGCCTTGACAAAAAAGTTTTTATCGGGAAACGAAAACAGTATGAGAAAAAAATACATACGCCCACACATACACAGACACATATACGCAAGATAAACAGAAATAGGTATATGTGTTCTATCTATGTGACATGTTCCTTACAGAACGGTGCCATCACTGCCAGTCTGTAAGCCTCTCCGTTCTGTGCAGGCTGCCCATCTTTTTCTAGTGTCATTTTAAGAAGGTCTTCGATGCGATATGTTCATTGTAGTCTTGGTCTGTTTCTTGTTCTCTCCCGGAACTGTTCTCACCATGATTAATCTCTCTAAACTACACCGTTTCTTCATATTTCCGAAATACACTAGCTTGCGTTTTTTTATATAGTTTTGTGGAGCCAGCCTACGTCTAATTTAAGGTTTTTGCGGATGTCTGCGTTGTTTCGTCTTTTTGTCCAGATTTTTTAAAACGATCTTTCCATAACAATTCATTTGGAATGCCGATATTTTCTTTTCTAGTGCGGATGTCTTTGCTTACGTCTCACAGCCATATACTGCCACTGGACAAATATAGCTTCTTAATAATTGCAATTTTGTTTTTCTTAAGAAATGGCATAATACTAAGACGTATACAATGCCAAGAAACTCTTGATGACTACACATGAGCGTTGGCAGGACAATCCATCAGAAATATCTCTCTGTGCTAGGTTTTCTCGTAACCTTGATTCAATGAAATCCCTTTTAATGTATGTACGTTGATTGGTCTCTTGTATGCACGTGACTTAATTCGAGTGACTTGATTGGTTATTTCAGTGATAAGCTAGCCATACATGTGATACAATACTCTTGTGGAAACAGTAATTTCTGAAAGTTTTTAGGCTTGATCATTTTTGCGAACAGTGTCCATGTTTCACATGCATACTTCTAGAAAAAAATCGAAAATGATCTTCAGACAAGCATCAAATCTACCCCACCCCCTAATTCTCATCCGCCCCTTTCTTTCTCCTAACCCTGCATAAAAAATATTTCCCTTTCATCAATTATTATTTTCCCTCTGAGATTGAGGGATGTTTTTTTTTAATAACATTCCAATTACGCCTTATAGTCGGTTAAAGCCATATGAAATTGTTTTTTTTTGGCTGAGCTATAAATCCCCTTGGCTAGATTGTCTTATCCATGTCTTTCTGTTCACTTGGAAACTATCTTAACATATGGACTTCATGATTTCAGAAAGAGGCGTGGGTGTTGCTCTTGTAATTGCAGTATTTGAAAAAAAGTTCCATTTACGAACTCAGTATCGGATTGATGCGTTTCTTCAATCAGGTCTGTAGCTAAACTCATCAATGTGTCACATATCATCACTCCGACCTGTAGCTAAACTCGTCTGTGTGTCACGTATCTTCAATCAGATCTGTAGCTAAACTCATCAGTGTGTCACGTATTATCACTCCGACCTGTAGCTAAACTCATCTGTGTGTCACGTATCATCACTCCGACCTGTAGATAAACTCGTCTGTGTGTCACATATCATGACTCCGACCTGTAGCTAAACTCGTCTGTGTGTCACGTATCTTCAATCAGATCTGCAGCTAAACTCATCTGTGTGTCACGTATCATCACTCCGACCTGTAGCTAAACTCATCTGTGTTTCACGTATTATCACTCCGACCTGTAGCTATTCTGGATAACCATGTCGTCGCCTCCGTATAGTATAAACAAAAATGTATTCACATGAAATCGTGGCTTCATAACTAGAAGGCTATGGACCGACGTAATTGTACCCAGCCATCCTCGCAGCTTCCGAATGCTATCCTATAGAAAAGCACAACATAAATTATCGTGGCTGATACGACTTACTACTGGTCGCTTTGTGTATACGTTGTGTAGTCAGCCAATGACAATCATGTAAATATTCGGACATACAAAGATAGTAATGACAAAAGCAATGCAAATCAGTAAGTCACCACACCCAGTGAATGTAACATTAAACAAAACTAAAGTGACACAAACTTCTAAATTTATATCTTCTTCTTCTCGTTCGCAGTTTGACATGTCTACACAGCAAGTCCTGTTTTCTTAATAAATGCTGCTGTATTTGAACGCTCCTCAGTGCTTCCATACATCTTTCTGTGGATATCCATCTCTGTAGGCCAGTGTTCTTCCCTTAACTGGTTTAGTGTATTGCATTCTTGCAGGATATGTTCAGCTTTTCTTAGTAATCTCATTTCACAAGTAGCAAGCATTATCTCTTGTTGTTTTGTTAGTGTCCATTCCTGACAATGATATTATAGAGATTGAATTTATGATTTTGGTTTCTATCTTTCTTTACAACCTCTATATAATAACGTCAGTACTGTAACTTCTTTTTCTTCTCGTTCGGAGTTTGACATGTCTACACAGCAAGTCCTGTTTTCTTAATAAATGCTGCTGTATTTAAAAGCTCCTCAGTGCTCCCATACAACTTTCTGTGTTGTACTGTAACAATTCTGATAACAGTTGAACGAACTTGTAATGGAAGTGAACTTGTTCCTAGTACCAGTTTCATGTACAATCAATTGACATGCACCTTGTGTGCAAAAATTTCAGAAATGTATTAGTATGTGGATAAACTCCCTTGCTTCTTTATGTGAAATGCCATTTAATGTCGCTTGTTCTGTTTCTTAGCAACTAAGCTCTGTTGACACACATGTACATTCAATCACTCAGACTGGAGCGAATGCTTTAGGTATTTGATTACAGGTACTTATCCAGAATATTCCTGCGCGAAACTGAATTATTTATCGTGTTTGATGTGATTTGATCATGGGTCATTTTGCGTAAACTTCGTCAACCAATGAAAAAGCATGAAAAAAGTTAATAACGGCCGAGATAGTTGACGCTTTTTAGTATCTGCGTACTATTTCACTCTAGAGAACTTGCAAATATGTCTCTCTCTCTCTTTTTTTTTTTTAAAAGAAACAAATGAATATTACAGAGAATCATAATGTAAGAGAGAAGTATAATTTCTTGTTTGTGCCCCGATGAAGAGTTTTTTAGTCGACACGTTGTTAATTTCTGTTGATGTCGTTAGTATGTTTTGTATTTTGCTGCAACATTGCTTGCGTATCTATGGTTTTCCCCCTCATTGCTTTGTGTTGCACCAGCCGTCGTATCTTTAAAACGTTCGGGTTTTCCCTAACACTGATGAGTAATCCTTGTTATTTGTGTGCTCTGTATAGTCTTGTGTTCTTGGTATAAATTAGAAAAATCAATAGCGACTGATGATCATACTTCGAACTTCAAGACAGAATGTCATGTCATCAACGAAAGAACATTTTTCTGCAGGGATCATCCACGGACATCTAAAAATACGATATAGGACTAACTACAGGGGCGACAATAAGGGGTGGTTGTCAACAATCATTACAGGGATTTCCCGTATGTAGTTTTTGAAGTTCTTTTTCCGAATAGTTCTGCGTGCTAATCGCACAAAGCACCATTCATATTGAGTGATACGACTGATCATTGGTTGCTTTACGTATTACTGTGCATCGCAAGTCAGTGCATAGCACGGTAAAAGACATAAACCAAGGTAAATGATGCGTGAGATTTGTGTTGAAGATTATCATAAAAAAGTACTTATTATCTATCAATAAAAAAAACCCCAGTTTTTCTTCTTCTGTGTTAGTTCTCAAATTCCAGCAGATTAGCAGGATGTAGTCCAGAGAACGGAATGCGTCGAGTCAAGTTTACAATATTTTTGCGATATCTGCGCTTTAGGCCAGACACATCCGACTTGGAAACCCTCTGTTAATACGGGATGTTTGCCGTTAGAGAGTTACGGAGAATTTGTTTGTGACATGCGGGTTAGAGGGAAATTCAGCCTTCTGAAATGACTCATGTGCCTTCCCATGATTTTCATTGGCTGTCATAGAATGCACAATCATTTTGACCGATGAAAATTACGGGAATTGTCAATAAAGTAGTCTTCCTTTAGTCAACAGGTCTGTTAATGGCGGAACCCATGGATTAGTGCTTAGGACTATTCTTTAAAAGGACTTGGTATCGTGACCTTGGATAGTACTATAAGACCTCTCAACAGAAGGTAAATATGACCTTAAAGGACCATTTTTGATTAATTCCGTGTATTTCGCTGACCAGCCTTTTTTTCAGCAAGCGACTGCAAGTATATAAATAGTGATCAGCGTAAAAAACGACAATAATAAAAAAAACGTCACGAATGAAGTCCAGATTACATTCTTTTGAGAGGTCTATACTGGAGTAGGTCATGTTTGGTATTTACTGTAAAGAGGAGAAATCCTGAAAATGTTCGTTTACAGCCGACTGTTTTGTGACACCGTAACATGGGCGTCTATATTTAGATGTCCTTGAGTGCAAGCACACTGGAAAGTCAATTACATTCTCTCTGAACTCTTTCAAAAGCACTACTATCTCATCTATAGAATCAAACCACTACTATCTCAGCTATAGAATCCAACCACTACTATCTCAGCTATAGAATCCACCCACTACTATCTCAGCTATAGAATCAAACCACTGCTATCTCAGCTATAGAATCAAACCACTGCTATCTCAGCTATAGAATCAAACCACTGCTATCTCAGCTATAGAATCAAACCACTGCTATCTCAGCTATAGAATCAAACCACTACTATCTCATCTATAGAATCAAACCACTACTATCTCAGCTATATAATCAAACCACTGCTATCTCAGCTATAGAATCAAACCACTACTATCTCAGCTATAGAATCAAACCACTGCTATCTCAGCTATAGAATCAAACCACTGCTATCTCAGCTATAGAATCAAACCACTATTATCTCAGCTATAGAATCCAACCACTGCTATCTCAGCTATAGAATCAAACCACTGCTATCTCAGCTATAGAATCAAACCACTACTATCTTAGCTATAGAATCAAACCACTACTATCTCAGCTATAGGATCAAACCACTACTATCTTAGCTATAGAATCCAACCACTACTATCTTAGCTATAGAATCCAACCACTACTAACTCAGCTATAGAATCAAACCACTACTATCTCAGCTATAGAATCCAACCACTACTATCTCAACTATAGAATCCAACCACTACTATCTCAGCTATAGAATCAAACCACTGCTATCTCAGCTATAGAATCAAACCACTACTATCTCAGCTATAGAATCAAACCACTACTATCTCAGCTATAGAATCAAACCACTGCTATCTCAGCTATAGAATCAAACCACTATTATCTCAGCTATAGAATCAAACCACTACTATCTCAGCTATAGAATCAAACCACTATTATCTCAGCTATAGAATCCAACCACTGCTATCTCAGCTATAGAATCAAACCACTGCTATCTCAGCTATAGAATCAAACCACTATTATCTCAGCTATAGAATCCAACCACTGCTATCTCAGCTATAGAATCAAACCACTGCTATCTCAGCTATAGAATCAAACCACTACTATCTCAGCTATAGAATCCAACCACTACTATCTCAGCTATAGAATCAAACCACTATTATCTCAGCTATAGAATCAAACCACTACTATCTCAGCTATAGAATCAAACCACTACTATCTCAGCTATAGAATCTAACCACTATTATCTCAGCTATAGAATCCAACAACTGCTATCTCAGCTATAGAATCAAACCACTGCTATCTTAGCTATAGAATCACACCACTACCATGTGGTGGGATTACATGTGTTCCGACCATATTTTCTTCTAGCCACCTCGTATTTTTTCCACTTTCCACCGTACACTGAAGAACATCTTTCGTTTGAGGAATGTCTCATCAAGTGCTCGTACCACCGAAGTTTACAAGTTTCACGATTATTAACAGTGGTTCTTGTTGATCCGCTAATACATTAATTCTATCATGCACACATACATTGCTCTTATGTTCTTGGTAACATACACATCACACGCCTGTAGCATTTGTTAAATTATTATAAATATGAATTCAAATTAAAAATAAGAAAAATTATGTCCCATACCAGTTCACGCACGACTCCTGATGATATGTCATCAACGTTTGTTCGGAAAACTCTGGTACAAGAGAGCAAGCTGAGATAATCCTGAGTGTTTTTCGCAATAACTATATTTAAATTTGAGGATATCACTCTCTCAGACGTGCTGAAAACTCCACCATTGTTGATTTTAAAAGCCTGCATGATTGATTGTACTAAAATATAAACAAACATACTTTGGATGTCCCAGATAAACTCAATACTTTGTGCGTGACTTTACCGTTGTTTTCTGTGTGTTACCTTTTTCCGACTGACATTGACACGGGCATTTTGTAACCGGTTTAAAAAAAAATAAATGTACTCTAATAGAGCTTACTGTGTGTGAAATGGGATATCTAAGAAAAGCAGCAAACAGAACAAGAAAAGATCATGTGAGGAATGAAGAGATTGCAAGAGCTGCTGGAACAACATCTGTGGTCAAATATATTGAAAAACTGAGACTGAAATGGTAAGGCCACTTAATGAGAATGAACCTTTATTGGCCAGCGGCAGGTACATGCGACATGAAAATAGAAACACGCAAGATACAGAGGCAGACCAAAAAGAAGGTGGATTGAAGTGGTTACGGACATTCTGAGACGTCACAATATATTACTGCATATCAAGCGACACAAACGAGCCATAGCCTGACAACCGATCGTCATTCTATCCTGCGTCGCCTTACAGCAAAAGCAGAGAAAAGACAATAGAGAGAATAGAGTGGTCATGTATACGTTCTGTGCGGCAGCATTGTATGATTTTGAAATAAATCTGAATTAATTTTCTCATACTTTTCGAATTGTATAATACATTTACCCGTTTAGTCAGCATGTGCTGTTTGCCGCTCTGTATGATAGTGATGCAGACCACATCTTGGATTACCAAGGACACAGGTTCAAATCCAGTTTCATGCAATTGTGCATCGTAATTGTTCAGAAAGCAGTGTCAATCTTTTGATCACTGCAGACTGTTGGATTACCGTTATCGATTGAGGATCTCATACACAGATGAATATACACGGGGATCCGAAACCCAAACTCCTGAACACATACTTCAGGATTGATCAACATACAAAGAGCAGAGACAGCAGACCTGACCAGGGGATACAGATTTGAAGCACGAATTATGGGGCAGCCGATCTGACCTGGAGAAACCAGTATTCTTCGCCCTGACAACATGCCTGACAATATCACATGACTGCATATGCTCTGCGCAGAAAAAGAAGATGGACACACATAATATTACATAGAATTGTTGGGTTGATCGCTTCATCCTGAATGATAGTTTCACCCCGAATGATCGCTTCACCTTGAATGATCGCTTCACCCCGAATGATCAATCAATCAATCAATAAACCCATAACCCTTCAAGGTCGAAGGGGTACCACATTGGATGCTTCAGCACACAGAGTCCTCCAGCGAATTCTATCCTCAGCGATGCGGATGAGTGTGGAAATATCTAGCCCTGTCCATTCCTTGATGTTGTCTGTCCATGTCTTTATTTGTCCTCCTCTGCTTCTTCCTCCCTCGACAGTTCCCTGCAGTATTGTTTTTGACAAGGAATCGTGCCTGCATACATGTCCGAACCATGCTAGTTTTCGTCGTTTCACTATTGAAAGCAATAGCTCCTGAACACCTGCACACATCTCTACTTTATTTCTTACGTACACATTGGTCTTATGTTCCCTATAGGAAATTCGTAGAATTCTTCTGTAGCATTTATACTCGAAAGCTTGTAATCTTCTCTCCATGTCCGCAGTGATTGTCCAACTCTCACAACCATACAACACAACAGAAAGCACAATCGACTTATACAGTTTGATTTTCACTCCAAGACTGATGTTGCTTTTCCAAATCACAGTTAGCCTTGACAAGGACGCTAAAACCATCTCCAGCTTTATTTTTAGTTCTGCTTTGCATTTACCATCGCTGCATATACTGGATCCGAGGTATTTGAAGGTATTCACCTCTTCAAGCTTGTGTCCATTCATCATGATATTAGTCTGGTTTTCTGTGTCTCTGCTGTTTACCACGATTTTGCTCTTATCTGAATTGATTTCCATTCCGTACTTGCTGGTAACTTTTTCTAACTTTGATGTTAATTCTTGCAATGATTGTTCTGACCCAGCTATAAGATCAATATCATCAGCGAAACGCAAGTTGCAAATAGGGCGACCTCCGATCGATATAGACGTGTTGTAGTCATGTAATCTCTCTTGTATGATGTGCTCTAAGTATATGTCTAAAAGTACTGGGGACATTATGCATCCCTGTCGAACTCCCACAGTTGTTTTGAAGAACTCTCCAATTGTATTGTGTGACAAGACAGCACTATTTGCATTATCGTACAGAGCTTCAATAATGTCTATAATTGTGGTGTCAAAATTAAATTCCCTCAGTATGTGCCACAGACCATCATGCCAAACACGATCAAAGGCCTTTGTAAAGTCAATGAAGTTGTGGTATAGATCACGTTGGTGCTGAATATGTTTTTTGATTAGTGTTCGGATGTTAAATATTTGTTCAACAGTGCTTCTGTTTGCTCTGAAGCCAGCTTGTTCTTCTGCAATTTTTTCTTCCGACTTGTGTTTTATTCTGTTAAGTAGTATTTTGAGCATCACTTTACTGGGGTGTGTTATAAGGCTGTTCTGTAATTTGTGCACACTTTCAAATTTCCTTTCTTGGGAATTGGTATTATTAGTGATTGTGTCCAATCGGTGGGCCATTGTTTTGTGTTCCATATATTTTGGCATATTTTGGTCATAATATTTACCACATTAATTCCCCCGTATTTCAACAATTCTGCTGGCATGTTGTCTACACCAGGTGACTTCCCTCCTTTCAATGTTCGTATGGCCTCTTTTATTTCATCTACTAGAATTTCTGCATTTCCTATTTCTCTGTTGTTTAGTTCAGAATTCTGTAATATCGTGTAGTCAGGATTACACTTGCAGTTATACAGCTTCTTGCAATACTCTGTCCATCTTTTCACTATATCTGTTGTTTCATTGAGTATCTTTCCGTGTTTGTCTTGTATTGTAGATATCTTTGGTCTTGGCTGTGTTATCTTTCTTAGAGTGTCGTATGCTACCTTACTGTTTCCGCGTTTAATACCTTCATTGATGGTTTCGCATTTTTCTTCTAGCCACACTTCTTGTGCTTGTTTCATTTTCCTTCTGATGTTTTTGTTTATTTTGCTATATTGCCCTGACATTTCAGGGGCCTCTTTCTTAATATTTTTCATTTCCCTCCGTTCGTCACACAATTTTAGGATGTCATCTGTTACCCAAGGTTTGTGTGTTATTCTTCTTGTCCCTAGTATTTCTGTTGCTGATTCCAATAAAGTTCCTTTCATGGTTTCTGTGAGAGAGTTAACATCTTCATTTACAAGGTTTAGAGCTGCATATTTTCCTCCCACTGTTGCCTCAAATATCTCTGCTATTTCTGGATCTTTCAATTTTTCTAAATTAAATCTTAATCGTGTTAATTTGTTTTGCGTATTATTCTTTTTAAGCTTAATTTTGATCGTCAATAGAACCATATCATGGTCACTACCGATGTCTGCTCCTGGAAAAGTTCTTGTTTGTGCTTTCTTTATGCTGGACTTGAATTTTCTCGGTGTAAGAATGAAATCAATTTGATTATGTATGTGTGCTTTTGGAGCATGTCACGTTGTTCTTCTGGAAAGCTTGTGTGGGAATAATGTATTTGCAAGAGTAAGTTTAAATTTATTAGCAAAATCCAATAGTCTTAGACATCGTTCATTCGTTTCTCCTGTTCCAAATTTCCCTACTGTACCTGCCCATTGATCATAAGCATCATGTCCTACTTTTGCGTTCAAATCGCCTAGTATTATTAATATATCTTTTTGGGGGATCTCCTTTATTGTGTCTTCTAGTGTTTCGTAAAATGCGTCTATTTCCTCTTCGTCATAATCGGCAGTTGGGGCATAAACTTGAATTATCGTGATGTTTTTGGGTTTAGCTGCTACACGTATTGTTATAAGTCTGCTGTTTATAGGGGTGCAACTAATGATACATGTAACTTTCTCTTTGTTTACAATAAACCCCACTCCATTTTGGTGTTTTGTTTCATCTCCGCTATACCATATTTTGTGACCGTCATCCGTTGTTGTTTCACCAAATCCCGTCCACCTTACCTCTGCCATGCCCATTATGTCCCATGTATACTTGTTTAATTCGTGTGTAAGTTCGCTGACCTTTCCGCATGCGTATAGCGTGCGCACATTCCATGTGCCGATAACACAGTTTTCGGTAAGTTTAAGAGCTTTGTTCTGTATTCTCTGTGTGTGATTATCCCTTGTAGTATTTCAGTGGGCAAAAGGTTTAGCTAGTGGTGCCCATCTCCTCTCCAGCTGTCCTTCTGATGTGGTTATATGGATGTGTCTTCTCTCTCCATCTCCATTGCACTTTGCTGATGTTGACACTACATCAAATTTGAACTTCGCGCTGAGCGCATTACTACCAATTCACTAGGTCACAACCTTACTTCGTACGCATCCACATTAATACTTCTAAACTTGATAATACCTTCACTATGTTGTTATCTTTTAATCCATTAACGAGTAACCTTCAAGATATTATCCCGAATTGACATATTTTCCACTGCACACTAATTCACTGAATATAATACATAACATATGTCATATATTCACAGAATGAAAACACAACGCCATATTGTCGTGATGACGTCACCCGAATGATCGTTTCACCCCGAATAAAATATCATACTAACTTTTTCTGATTGAGAAATCAATGCGACTTTATTTTATTAGCCATTTCTGATTCATATTTTTTTTTTCTCTCTAGAAAATAATTGAGACTTCATTTTGTGCTCGAAGCCTAATTGTTTTCATAAATGTATTGTTCGGTACATAAGGGTGCGTTATGGAGGGAGTCTACCGTCCTTTAGGGAGTAAAATAATCATAAGACAGCAAATGCGGTTTGAACCAGATTCGTTCAGTTGACAACTATTTGCCTAGTAATCTGGATTTTCAATATTCGACTATACAGCATCCTTAATAAGGTGCAGTTTTAGTCTTGACTTCCAACGTGTATATTCTCAAACTACTATGAAAATCAACCGGTCGATCGACACGTGTGTGTACCTCAATCACAAGAGAGGATGGCCATTTTTACATCCACTTTTGAAAATTCAGTTAGAATTATGACCATGCGTCGACACATAACCAACAACAACAACACCATACACTGCGCAGGTATCTAAATTCCTTGAGAAACAGAAACATTTAATATTATTGCGTGTCATTAGGCATCGGTTCTACAAGGTTAGTCCTACTTTAAATAACACATACACATAAACGCGGTAACATAGGTAAATGAATAACGTAATATAGAAACATCGAGGATTTATGAATGCAGAACAAATGATAAGGCAGTAAACTGGATGTGAACCAGGTCCAGTCAGCTGGCACCTATTCACCTCGCAACTTCCATAGAGCCAGGATACTCTACTCGATTTTCCTGGTCCGTGTCTCACACATTTTCGGAAAAATATGAGCTGAGAGTATCTCATAAGAACTCATTTTATCACAATCACCATTTTATCACAATCACCATTTTATCACAATCACCATTTTATCACAATCACCATTTTATCACAATCACCATTTTATCACAATCACCATTTTATCACAATCACCATTTTATCACAATCACCATTTTATCACAATCACCATTTTATCACAATCACCATTTTATCACAATCACCATTTTATCACACATAGCTCCATGTGCTGACTGAAGCCAAAAAAAAGGAGCACAGAATAGTAACACTGTTACCTGCCGTGCATGTTGTAGGAAACGATTAATGAGGTTTTTTGCTGATTCCCCCTCAAGCCCTACCTTTCCATAGACGTAAATATATTAGTTATGAATCAGCAAAACGTGACTCGGTTTGATTGATGTGCATAGCTTCCTTGATTGTCCCAATCCCTGGAATAAAGTAATGTAATAATTTTGCATTAATAAGATATGCAATGTATCCCCATTATTTTCAACTTACTTCTGTTCTGTTCATTATCGACAACTTTCTCCTATTCTGTTCATTATCGCCAACTTTCTCCTATTCTGTTCATTATCGCCACCTTTCTTCTATTATGTTCATTATCGTCAACTTTCTTCTATTCTATTCATTATCGCCAAATTTCTCCTATTGTATTCATTATTGTCAACTTTCTTCTGTTCTGTTCATTATCGTCAACTTTCTTCTATTCTATTCATTATTCGCCAACTTTCTTCTGTTCTACGTTCAGGGTCGTACTGTGATATGATGCAGAGAGGCGCCGCAGCTTGACGTACCAATCAAAATACATTTTCGGAGGAGGGGGGGGATTCAAAGAAAATGGTTATTCAAAGAAAAACCATGGTGGGGGATGGGGGTGTGGGGTGACACTTGAAAGACTTGTATAATACTGAGATAATCTACCGCACGTTCCTGCCTCCGTTCATTCAGAAACTCATGAAGATCAGTAGGGTGTAGTCAAGGAATGGAATGTGCTGTGTCATGGTTTACAGATGGGCTGATTGTTAACATATTTAACATGTTTCATATTTAAACACTGTAATCGGTGTATAACACGCACTATTGTTGACATCAACTTTTGTCAAATCCCCTTGTCAACGACTATCACACTTTTTCAAACCCGTCCCTTAAATGTGGATGCAGTTTGTTGATATCTCACAAGATATCAAGTTAAATTTCCGTGGATGGAAAGTCGTGGTGACGGGATTACTCGAACCACGATCTCCATTATTTTTTATGATAAAAAAGCTCTGACATTGTCAAATATGATTCGACGTTATATAAGTTCGATTTTAAAAGGAGAGTGCCCGTAGTCGTAACCTTCGATACCAGTTACCATGTTGTTCCGACATGCCGACGTTGTGCTTGAACTAGTTACGGGCACGGCGTGGGTGGGCGGAACAACAAAGAAACCTGTCGCAAGGGCCAAATGTGTGCCCTGATGCCGACGTCTGTTTCAGCGGCATTAGACTCGAAACACCATCGAGTTGGATGGCTGCTGGAACAGAGGGCGGAGCACTTATGGAAATGCCCCACGTGCTGTGAGGTCAGTTTCTAATCAAGAATCGAGAGTGTCTAATCACAAGGGGCCGAAGTCAATGTATATTCTAAAGCAATGATCGAAAGCAAAGACCGTTCGAAAGCGTTGACAACCTGCTGGAAATATTTAAATGTCATTGTTACCTTTGGATGTCTCAGCTGTTAAATGTCGACCACCTAATTCTTTTGTAGTAGTGCCATTATTTTTACTGTTTTCAATGTTTGCTTACTGTTTGTCTTGTATTTTCTGGGAAAAAAGACAATAAGTTTGAAACGTTAAAACTGTCGTGTATGCTATTGTTTGTCCGTTTTCGCGCTCATACCTTATAGTATGTGGCTTCATTGTGAAGTCCATCGACTTTGTGTGTTACGTAAGTACTATGAACATATTGACCACTTTTGGCAGTGGTGAAACGGCATCAACATGCTGTGATTTGAAACGAGACACAACTCACTTCCTAAATTTATTCTGCACGCAATAATCAAGGATGAAAGGTGTAGAGGCGAATACAAAAATGTTGCATCGATAACATCAAGGAATGGAGTGGGTATGATTTTTCTACACTTTTCTGAACGGCTGTGGGTAGAAATGTTTGGAGGTCTTTTTGTGGTGTTGTCTCCAGTGTTGAGTTATGGGTCTTATTATCTTTATTATATATATATATATATCATATATATAAATGAATAGAACAGAAGGAAGTCGACAACAATAAACAGAAGGAAGGAAGTCGACAATAATATATATAAAATGAATTTTTCATGTGACATATTCTTTTCGGAACGCAGTCTTCCCTATGAATCTCATGGAAACCCGGCGGTCTTTGACAAGTTGTCTCGCCTCCTCTAGCGATATGTGCATACATTCCTTAATATCTCTTGTCCAACGGCGTCTTAATAGGCATCTGCCCCTACTGTCTTCTGTGGATACAGGCAATGAATGAATGTAGAGAAAATGAAAACATACAATAAATGCTGTGCTGGTAGCTGCGTCTTGAGTAGGATATCCTACCAACTGTAGGGTTTACTAATGGTTTTGCCTCATATGGTCCAGGCCCGGCTCTTTCAAGTTAGGACTGGTGTCCATGTCGGTTATATCAGGGCGTTACCAACTTTAGGGTTGTCTGTTTCACTGTGGATATTGGAATAAGTTGTTTACATCTAGCTGAAAATAATGCGTGGGGGAGGGGGTTGGGGGGGGCGGCTGAAGCCAATAATAATAATAACATATAATGGTTAGGGAAACATAATATCATGTCATTGTTCCTGCTTGAATTCAGAAAATCGATTAATGATCTATGATCAGAATAAATTCAATATCGCTATGGCTTGCATTATTGGATTAGTGTGCTGATCATATATATAAATTTAGTGTGGTATAATACAAGTAAATTATAGACTGCCTCTAAATGTTGTTATTATTGATTTTTAGAGGCAAGATCGATTGAATTTTATGATTCATCGTATTTTGTGTGTAAAATGTAGACACAAGAAGTGAAATGTTTTTCTTAGAAAAACTTTGGGGGGTTTGTTTCTGTGAATCGTAAGATCTTATTACATGCTGGTGTTTAGTTGGATGTCGAACATGGTTGCACGAAACCGTATCGTGATAGTGTAGTGTTTAAGTTACTTGCTTGTCGACCAGCAGACATGGGTTTCGCGCTCACTCTGTGGTTGAGTGTGGTGTGAAATAGAAATTACTCCAGTGGTTTACCCAATAAGTCAAGTAGGTTACCGGAACTTATGTGGTGGGAAAGTCGAGGAATAACACCATTGTTACAGAGCAAGCATGATAGATTTTACATCTGTAAAGACTATCAGAAAACAGGTCAGCATAAAACTACCAAGATAAATACCCACTATACGTATCATGTATCACTGCGTTCACGGGTAGGTTTTATGGATAAATGACTTTGGTCATTTGAATTAACCCCCTCTTGACTTTGTTGATTAATTTTAATGGAAGGGTAATTCCATTACGATTGGAAACAAGAAGAACTACATGAGATGCCATAAGATGGTTTAATACACCTTGGACTTCATTAGGGTCTGCCCCACCTCCAGATTTTGTGTGTGAATTTACTCCCTTAGGTAACGATAGTCAAGAGGTTTCTGATCAGTCACTGAATAGGCAACTGAGCACTTATGGGAAACCGTGTGATATGACGATAATTCATACTTCAGCTTACTGATTATATATTGGTAACCAGTTTAGAACGTGACACATCTCAGTGACCAGTGAAGAACTTGACACATCTCAGTGACCAGTGAAGAACTTGACACATCTCGGTGACCAGTGAAGAACTTGACACATCTCGGTGACCAGTGAAGAACTTGACACATCTCGGTGACCAGTGAAGAACTTGACACATCTCAGTGACCAGTGAAGAACTTGACAAGTCTCAGTGACCAGTGACGAACTTGACACATCTCGGTGACCAGTGAAGATCTTGACAAGTCTCAGTGACCAGTGACGAACTTGACACATCTCAGTGACCAGTGAAGAACTTGACAAGTCTCAGTGACCAGTGAAGAACTTGACAAGTCTCAGTGACCAGTGAAAAACTGAACATGTCTAAGTGACCAGTGAAGAACTTGACACATCTTGGTGACCAGTGAAGAACGTGACACATCTCGGTGACCAGTGAAGAACTTGACAAGTTTAAGTGACCAGTGAAGAACTTGACACTTCTTGGAGACCCGTTAAGAATTCCACAAGCCGCAGTGACCTGTGAAGAACTTAACAAGTCTCGGTGACCAGTTTATAACTTGACAAGTCTCGGTGACCAGTTTATAACTTGACAAGTCTCGGTGACCAGTTTATAACTTGACAAGTCTCGGTGACCAGTTTATAACTTGACAAGTCTCGGTGACCAGTTTATAACTTGACAAGTCTCGGTGACCAGTTTATAACTTGACAAGTCTCGGTGACCAGTTTATAACTTGACAAGTCTCGGTGACCAGTTTATAACTTGATAAAGTCTCGTTGACCAGTTTATAACTTGACAAGTCTCGGTGACCAGTTTATAACTTGACAAGTCTCGGTGACCAGTTTATAACTTGACAAGTCTCGGTGACCAGTTTATAACTTGACAAGTCTCGGTGACCAGTTTATAACTTGACAAGTCTCGGTGACCAGTTTATAACTTGACAAGTCTCGGTGACCAGTTTATAACTTGACAAGTCTCGGTGACCAGTTTATAACTTGACAAGTCTCGGTGACCAGTTTATAACTTGACAAGTCTCGGTGACCAGTTTATAACTTGACAAGTCTCGGTGACCAGTTTATAACTTGACAAGTCTCGGTGACCAGTTTATAACTTGACAAGTCTCGGTGACCAGTTTATAACTTGGCAAGTCTCGGTGACCAGTAAAGAACTTAAAGAATTCCAGTCTATGAACTGTTAAGAGGAAGAAGATAGAGAAGAAACTGAAAAGATAGAGAAAAAACTGAAGCAGCAATGAGAAGAAACTGAAGCAGCAATGAGAAGAAACTGAAGCAGCAATGAGAAGAAACTGAAACAGCAATGAGAAGAAACTGAAGCAGCAATGAGAAGAAACTGAAACAGCGGTGAGATGAAACTGAAACAGCAATGAGAAGAAACTGAAACAGCAATGAGAAGAAACTGAAACAGCAATGAGAAGAAACTGAAACAGCAATGAGAAGAAACACAGTCAGATACAAGTCTCAAATAACACAAATGTCAACACTCGTGTTTGATTTCACCAAAACCTTCAGATCAGATGGTTCACATATCAAGTTTACTACAAGAAACACATTTAATTGGGAGCTCAAGTATTTCAATACAATAGATCAGTGGTTCTCAAAGTGGTCCTATCCCCACACCCTCCGGAAGTCTCATAGACTTGAAAGGAACTACGTAATGTTTGGTATTTTTAACAGCGGAGGACGTATGCAATGGATGAACGAAAATTCTAAATATAGATAATTCTAAAGTAATTGGTGGAAAACTGACAAATTATTGACGTATATCAATCAATCAAGTGCCATGCCGACTGGCGTAGTCGATCATGTTTCGCCACAACTCTCTGTCTATTGTGTTGTCAATAAGCTCGGTTAGTGAGCTTCTACCGTGCCACAATACTAGTCCATCTAGTAACTTTTCTCTTTGTCGTCCCCTATCTTTTCTCCTTTTGATCTTTCCATTAGTTATCAAGTGTTCAAGATGTGTTCTTTTCAGCACATGCCCTAGAAACATTGACTGTCTGCCCCTAATGTTTGATATGATTGATCTTTTTACGCCATCATCAATGATAACCTCTGCATTAGTTTTTGACGTATATATCCAACAGATTAAGCGGTTTCCACATGCTTCAAGACTACTATCAGATAGTGATCCTCGAAAAGCATTGCTATACAGACACGATGGATACAAGGCCAAGGACAGGACCAAGCAAAATATGGATTACAGAAAAAAAATAATTAAGGAAAACAAACATATATGAAGCACACAAAAATTCCAGTTAAATCTTCTAGACCTGACGTAAACCATTAAGGGGTCTAAGACGAAAGGAAAATAAAGAGTGATGTCAAGGGATTAATGATTGAGCTAGAGAAATGCAGTAATTCAAGAAAGTGTCGATAGGTGGTCGGTGCAAGTTGGTACTGCACGGTAGATACTACAGTAGATTATAGAGATCAATGTCAGATGTGGAGGTTGATGGTAACTGAAAGTTGGATCGAAGGGAGAATATAGCGACTAAGATACAAGTATATTCATGCAGTTGATATTAACTGATAGTTAGCTCGAAGGGAGAAGATAGCGTCTAAGATACAAGTATATTCACGCAGTTGATATTAACTGATAGTTAGCTCGAAGGGAGAAGATAGCGTCTAAGATACAAGTATATTCATGCAGTTGATATTAACTGATAGTTAGCTCGAAGGGAGAAGATAGCGTCTAAGATACAAGTATATTCAAAAAGCATACAGGAATATGGGGGTTCAGATTTATGTTGTCGAATTGACTTAATGTGAGCAGAACGACCAGGGTAGGTTGGGGGGGGATCGGGGGTCACTAAGTGGGTGTGCCATGATCAGACGACTTCAATCATAGTAATCTAGATATACACAAGGGAAATGGAACTGGCTTGTGAAACGTCACAAGAAGAGTCGGTTGTTGCCAAGAATAGCAGGGGTTTAGCAAGTCCTTCCATAAAATAGTTATGCGAACTGATCAAACACAGAATTGCTGATTTTGGTTAATACGACGGATGATTTCTCACAGTGCGTATACTTTGTGTCGTCATCCAATGAACAGCAAGGATAAAGGTAGGATAACCAAGATAAGTGACGCCGCATGATATCAGCGCATAAAACTTTCACGGAGAAGGATTTTCATTGTAGTTAAGTGTGATGCTTTGTCTAGCTCCGGTATCTAAATGTCTGTGCTTCAACACCAGTCTATGAACTGACTGACCTGATGAAATCGTAGGACAATGGAAATGATCCGAAGATTTCACCTCCAGTCTATGAACTGACAGACCTGATGAGGTCATATGACAGTGGAGTGACATGATCAGATGACGTCAACACTAGTCTATCAGCTGACTGACCAGACGATGATGACAAACTAAAGTTCTGTAGTTGCACTTACAAATATAAGATAACAAATCTTGTACTGCTGCTAGTTCCAGAAAACTTCACAAAAAAATAACACTTTGTAGGCTGCTCTTCAGGAACGAAACAATCATGCATGGTCCTATACTTCAGTTTCCCCTATTCTTCACAGTTTCCCCTATTCTTCACAATTTCCCCTATACTTCACAGTTTTCCCCCTATACTTCACAGTTTTCCCCTATACTTCACAGTTTTCCCCTATACTTCACAGTTTTCCCCCTATACTTCACAGTTTTCCCCTATACTTCACAGTTTCCCCCTATACTTCACAGTTTTCCCCCTATACTTCATAGTTTTCCCCTATCCTTCAGATTTTCCCCTATACTTCACAGTTTCCTCCCTATATTCCACAGTTTTCCCCCTATACTTCACAGTTTCCCCCTATACTTCACAGTTTTCCCCCTATCTTTAAATGAAAAAAAACAACAACTCATTAATTGTAATTGTTTTTCCACTTGAAAAAAAGGTAATTTGCATGATTTTCGTGTTATCTCTGTGATTATATCAAGCCATTGACAATTCTGTTTTTTCCCCTGTAGAAACCGGTTGCTATTTTGAAATCATCATTTCTTCTGGTTATACTATCGTCATAGTTTATTTTCAGATTTAAATCTACTTAACATTCTCAAAAAGATTCATTACTTCTCTCCCTCCCCCATCTGTACCGTTCTCTGTTGCGGAAAAAATATAGATCAATCTTACTTCTAGTGTTGTCCTTTTTTTTTGGTAGTGGATTTTTTTAATGCGGAAAAATAACTAGATCTTTTCATATTCAAATTTGGCATTTTCCTGGCTATACCGGAAGTTTTTGATCTGAAAATGATGTGAATTAGTTGAATACGTTATACACCTTTCGTGATTATTGAAATTTGATTATCTATTGAGTTTTTGTTTGTTCATTCTCGTATTCCCATCGGATCTATCTTGTGGCAGGAAACTGGCCCTAAGAGACTTTCAGTAGGGTTTTGTCTAGATGATAATGATGATTCAATCCCTTTCGCTGTGAGCAGGAAGCTCTTGACAGCTCATAGCCCTTCTGGCGAATGCACGAGTTTTCATCAGCTGTGGTGCAGTTGTGTAGAGTGTGTTGTGTATAGCTGGAAGCGGTGGTAGTAGTTCTTGCCGGATGTCTGTTAGTTTTGGGCACTGCAGTAGTAGGTGTTCGACAGTCTCCTCTTGTACGTTACATTGTCTGCAATTTGGTTCGTGTAATGGGTTTATTCTGTTCAGGTGTTTATTAACGGGAGCGTGGCCTGTTCTTAGTTGGAGTGTGAGACTCTGATTTGCTCACTCGAGTTGTCTGAGAGGATCCACTGGGCTGGGTTTATGTTGGTGATTGGTCCAGTCTTTGAGCTGGCACACTGTTATAGCCATTCTTACCTGTAGTTATTTCTTAGGATTTGTTTATATGTTTGTAGGGAGAATTTGTTTAGCGAAAATTGTGGGGCGGCTGCATCTCTCTTAGCTAGTTTATCATCCGTTTCGTTTCCAGGGACTCCGGGCATGACCAGGTATCCATTGAAAAGTGACTTCTGTGCCATATGATGTTGATAGCTGGTCTGTCTGTTGATATTCCTACCAGGGGGGTGTTTTTTTTTGTTAGTCTCCAGGGCCCGGAGTGCTGATTTTGAGTCAGAGAAGATGACTATGTCTTTAGGTGTAATAGTTCCGTTCACGAATTCCACAATAATTCGATTCAGGGTTTTCTTGATTGCTATTATCTCTGATGTGTAGTTAGATCAGATATCTCCGCATGGGCCAAAAATGTGTGAGTAGTCTTCTAGGTCTGTGTTCGGTTATGTCATCACAGCTCTAAACCCAGCATTTGTGGTAGCATTTTGTGCAGATCCATCTGTGTATACATGTATTATTTCTGGTGGGTATGTATGGATCGTTTCTAGGACAATGGTTTTCAGGAATGAGATTACAGTGTTCTTATCTGTCGAGGGATCAGAGAGTTCAGTCCTTATGGTAGGAGTTATTGCTTGTGTTGGCAGATGGTGTGTTTTTGCTTGCTTCTTTCGCGTTAATGAGGAACAATGTCTTGAGTATTCTGTGTTTTTCCGGCCACTTTTATCGGGAGTTTATCTTTCTCAGAATAATCTGCACGGGAACGCACCAAAGATAGATGTGGAACAAAAACATTGAAATGACAAGGGGAAAAAAAACCTAAGGAAAACGCTTAACTTGCAGAGTATCATAACAACATCCGTCTGCGGTGGACATTCCATGCTCGAACTGTCCAGACATTTACAGCTCGAATAGGGCTCATTAACCATCTAGAATTATTATGCATGGACATAATTATAATTGAATTTTCATAAGTGGATGTAAAAAATGGTCATTATCACTTGTGATCAGTGCAGGATTTACGTATAAGCTACACGAGCTATAGCCTAGGGCGCCCACTTTCTCCGTAAATTTCGGCTGGAATGGAGTCTGGACATGGCTCTTTTCCTACGGACAAATTTGGAATTGCTTTCTCCATCTCCTCAAGGCTTAGGGGGCTCCGATAATGAATGGTTGATTGGTGTTTGCGTGTTGCGCGCAATCGCTTCGTCGTTGATGTTGAAGAGGCAGTTTAGTACATTTGTTCAACCCAGCGTTTCACAATATCCTCTCTGCCAGTGATGGTATGCTATCCGTCTGCGCTGAGAAAACTTCCCTGAATACTGAGGGTCATATATTTCATTCCGCGCTGAATAGAATTTCTGTATATTATTTCTGTCAGTTTAATGATCTCTCTTTCTCTTTGACTTTGCTACTAAATCATGCATCTCTTGCATCCTCCTTAGTTCTTTTTGGGTAATTTTCTTTTGAGTTTTCGTATAGTGTACATATACAATATCTGTTGCTATATCTACATCATTTGTGCGGTATATCTATATTATTTTTGAGTATATCTACATTATCTGTGGCTATATCTACATTATCTGTGGCTATATCTACATTATCTGTGGCTATATCTACATTGTCTGTGGCTATATCTACATTATCTGTGGCTAAATCTATCTACATTATCTGTGACTAAATCTACATTATCTGTGGCTAAATCTACATTATCTGTGGCTAAATCTACATTATCTGTGGCTAAATCTACATTATCTGTGGCTATATCTACATTATCTGTGGCTATATCTACATTATCTGTGGCAATTTCTACATTATCCGTAGCTATATCTACATTATCTGTGGCTACATGTACATTATCCGTGGCTACATCTACATTATCTGTGGCTATATCTACATTATGTGTGGATATGTCTACAGTACTAGTAGGTATATATTATTTGTCGGTGTTTTACTGTATCTTTATTTCTGTGTATATCTGCATTATTTCTACTTGTAAAAAGTTCCATGACATTACCATTAATTCAGTTCTTGTATATACATTTCACAATACATGTTTTAGAAAATGTAAATATTGGTTGAGAAAAATTCAAGTCAAATAAGCAAGTAAGATAAAACATCAAACAAGAATATGTTTCTACAACAATAAGATAACGGTGGGCTTACGTCGGATATTTACTAAGAATTAATAAAAACATACTACCACTACAAGTATTAAAATGCGTTCCAGATGGATCCATGAACAAGCGGTAGACGATGAAAGATTCTTTGCAGAGTAAGTATAAAAATAGGGTATTACCGTGACCATCGACAATAACTGAGACCTAACTGCAAAAAAGTAAACAGGGATTCATTCGGTACATTTTTGATTGTTGTCACACTTTCCATTATTATTATTTATGTACTTGTGGTAGCCTTGGCTATTTTTGGTATGTGTTTCCAAGTATATAAATATCGACCAACGAAAAAGACAGGATTAATTAAGAAAAGGAACGAATGAAGGCCTAATTAATTCATAGAACAGGTCTTGTACAGTCAGACGATCGCGGTATGACTATGGGCCCCAAAGAACATACAAGAATTACAGTTAGATCAATTTGCTCAAACTAGAGCGCTCTGGTTTCTGCTCTATGTATTCAGCGCTGAAGAATTCATATATATCATATATGAATATGATATATATGAATATATGAATATATATATATGATTGTGAAAGTTCAGGTGGGGTACGTTCGGGAACAGTGGCTGGATGCAGTGAATAATTCATGTGCGCGTAGAGTGACTTTTATTTTTGTGCCGAGACATGCGGGAGTCCGGGGTAATGAGAGAGCGGATAGGTTGGCCGCCCACGCTGATACTACGGCTGTTGGTGGACCGATGAATCAGGCAGACATTTTGAATGCCCTACGGAAAAACGCAAGTGACGATGACTCTTGTTCCATGACTAGAATAAGGGAGCTTGGTTTGAAATGTGGTGTCGCCAGAAAGGAGTGGTTTCGTGGGCGAGAAAGAATGAAGGTCAATCGAGGATGTACTGGAACTGTCAGTCAACGTATAATGGCGGATACACTCAAGGAAAGATTAAACTATCAAATTCCAACAACATTCCCAAACGGATCACTTGTTCAATCCAGAATCTAGATCTTCTAGGCAGTTACTTCATGTAATCCTTGACCAGCCTATCTAGTCACATAAAAACGTAACCACGTATACTAAATACAGAAACAGAGAATGATATTTATCCTGTCATAAAAAAACCCGATGCAGTTTGTATAATAAAGTTAATGATCTCACAGAGGATCAAATCTTCCTTGTACTTTTCTCAAAATACAAAGAAATCTCAAATAGCGATTATGGAAATCGAGCGTATAAGTCGAGAACATAAGCCGAACTCAAGTTTGTAATGTTGTCTTCTAGAGATGGTTCAGGGAAAACTGATAGCTGACAGTGTGTTTACGTTTGTGTAGTAATTTGTTGTTGTTTTTGGTTTGTTTGTTCGACAAGAGCAAAGTTGAGTTTTCCCTCTATGTTGTGCTGTTTACGATGTCTTGAAGCAACTTTATTGATTCTTCTGTCAAATAATACCTGGCGGACTCAATCTCGTCTACTTTGATTTAGCGCAGTGTTTCCCAACGTGGGGCCCACGCCCCAATGAAAGAGGGGGGGAATTAAATTGTTCAAGGGGGGGGGGGGGTGGAGGGCAATTCGAAAACGTTGTAATTATGTTTCATTCAGGAAATAAATCAATTTCTGAATATTAAAAAAAATGGGTATGTTACATGTGGGGGGGGGGGGAAATCAGAAATCCAGAAAGACTTAGGTGGGGCATGGTAAAAAAAAAAACGTTGAGGAACACTCATTTAACGAAAGTCATTCTGCTTTAACGTTTCGTATTGCACAAAACTTGGTGGTAGAACTCAAGAACTTATCTTTCACTTATCAGCACCCCGTGGAACATATATTCCACTTATCAGCACCCCGTGGAACATATATTCCACTTATCAGCACCCCGTGGAACATATATTCCACTTATTAGCACCCCGTGGAACATATATTCCACTTATTAGCACCCCGTGGAACATATATTCCACTTATTAGCACCCCGTGGAATATGTCTTAACATGCAATTTAAAATTATTTGTTGTTTGTTAGTCCTACCAGATATTTCCATGTTTTACCTATCTTGGTCTCCCCGGTTCTTGATTCTTGATTAGAAACTGGCCTCACAGCACATGGGGCATTCCCATAAGTGCTCCGCCCTCTGTTCCAGCAACCATCCGACTCGATGGTGTTTCAAGTCTAATGCCGCTGAAATTAAACAGACGTCGACATCAGGACACAACTCTGGCACTTAGGACAGGTTTCTTTCTTGTTCCGCCCAGGACCACTTATATGCGAAGCCAGTGCGCTAACCACTGCGCTACGCGACTCCCTCAAAGTATATACATAGTAACGAACGAAAAACACGGCAATAATCAAAATCGTCACTTATGAAGACTTGTTTTGATTAAGCTCGTAGGTCTTATATTGATGAGAGTCACTTTAAGATACACCCCAGGCTTCATCATCATCATCTTCATGCTAGTTGAGTTTAAATAGTCATTGTTGACTAAGACGGCGAACTATACCTACGACAGAGATTGGATCACAAATAACTATGTAAACAAAGTTCAATGACAAGTTGTGTTTATTATTTTTTTTTAAACCGGTAATCTTACAATCTCTTGTTTTGTTATGTTTTTATAGCGATGGTTTGACAGTCCACTTTGGTTGCTAATCGTGGTTTCCCCCAAATGTAATTGTATATATGCCAGTTTGGCTTTCTCGATCTCTGCGTGAATTTTCCAGAATTTAATATCCTGCCAAAACAATAATAAATTTGTTGTACTTTTGTCGAACAATTGGTGTAACTGGATTGTTTACTGTGGTTAGTTGTGTAAAAAAAATAGGTCAGTAAATCAATATTTGTACAAACAGTTTGTCAGCGAAATACCATTTCAGTTATATCAGATACGGCATAAAAATAAATATGGTGTATATTTCTGTTTGAAAAGAAGAAAAGACATGTTCGTTAGTCAATTGTCTGATCCTCATTATGGCATTACAGACACGCAAGTCCTTACGTGCTCCGATCTTCAGTTTATCCAGCATCACATGATGATTGACAGTTTCAGTACTTTGTTGGTTGTCATACATTCTTCAAAGATAGTATATCAATAAAATAAACTCACTGCAGCAAAACTGAAATCCGACAGGCAAGCTTTGAACAAGGTAATGAAGTTTTGTCAATCACTGAAAGTACGCATAATAACCACACAAATTAACGTTTCGACCAAAAGGTCTTTATGAAGACTACATTCACACACAAATAAAAACCACGACTAAGAGCGGCACTGTTGACGTTTTCATGGAAGAATTAAATATAGATATAACCTGTAAGGGTAAAATTAGAAGGTCGGGGGTGAAACACAACAAGCAGAATTAGACAAAACACGCCCAAATATCGAAAAAAAGACAAACAGAATATTGACAGAATAAAATATATCATACATACGACTGACGGGATTGATCCCAAAAGTTCAATTGTATTAATTGGTATATATAGCGGTTCTTACGCTCGTGACGGGGTCGGTCATCTGAGAAGCACGACTTATTGACCGTCACTTAAATATCATGTGCCCCCCGAAGACCAGTTCCATGTAAGCGGTTAGCAACAGGAGTACCGGTCTAGTTTTCTGGTGCTGTACAGATGTTCGCGGATGTGGTATGCAAGCCTAGTTTCAGTCTAATGATGTAAAACTAGCAGATGATGGCATAGATGACGTTGAGGAACACAAATGTGAACCTCTCTTCAATGATGAAGGTGGCTTTGAGGAATGTAACATACCAGGTCTAGGTTACGTAGGCACAGGTGTGACATCTTATAAAATTGCCCACTGATAGTTCCAAGACGCTTATATACACTCGTGTTCCACTATAAGCCCATAGTAGCGCTCATTTCTGGCAAGGCCGCATCTCAAGACCAATAATTCTGGACATGAAGAAGGTATCATCACCCTCACTCATTCCATTGTCTTGAGCTGTATCTCATAAGGAGTTCAAAATGTCCGCACGATACATTACTATACCGCATGACACAGTAAGAGTGCAAGCCAGCCGATCCGCTCTCTCGATGCCGTGAACACCCACATGACCAGACATGAAAATAAGTATGACACATTCCAACTTAGACATCTCAACTTTGCGTCAAGCCACTGTTCTCAAATGAAACCCATTTGTATTTTTCTAATCATGCTCATCGAGTCACTATATTAGATGTACAGCATGTCGAGTCCCTGTGTTGCCCTCTGTTTACTGATCTAGTTTAATACCTTGGCCATTGCCATGTTCTCTATAGCTATGCTATATAAGAACAACCACCAAACTACAAGTATATCATGCTGCTGTTATACCAACCTTACTATACGCCTGCGAAACGTGGACAGTGTATGCTAGACATGCAAGAAAGTTAAATCATTTCCATCTGACCTGCCTACGTAAATTACTAAACATACATTGGTGGGACAAAGTACCAGACTACGAGGTCTTGGAAAAATCAACCTCAATAAGCATCCACACAATACTTATGAAGGCGCAGGCACGCTGGGCAGGCCATCTTGTGCGTATGGAGAACTCGCGTTTGCCAAAACAAATATATTATGGAGAACTCAAGGCAGGATTTCGAAAAGCTGGTGGACAGAAAAAGCGTTTCAAAGACACGCTCAAGTCAACCTTGAAACATCTTAACATTGACGTAGGCGCTTGGGAGAGCCTCGCTCAGGATAGAACAGCATGGCGTTACAGCATTAGAACGGGAGCACTAGCGGCAGAAGAATTCAGACAAGATACTGCAAGACAGAAGCGGACACGTAGAAAAGAAAAAACATCTCAACCTCACACAGATACCTTCTATTGTTGTCAATTCTGTAAAAGAACATTTTGTGCGCGCATTGGACTTGCTAGTCATTTAAAAACGCACTATTAACTTTATTATTTTATTATTTATTGTTATTATTATTATGGTTGAGTTTTTGGTCATCGTCGATCACGACGGACGAACATCATCATCATAGCTATGCTGCTTGTAGTCACATTAAATTCGCCACTCTCGTCTATGTTGGTCTTACCTACAGACTTAGCTGTGAATGCCCAAGCAGTTTTCACTTGTCTAGCAACCTCACCATCCTTGTATATAATCGCGTTCTCTTGTCTGGAAATCTCGCATATCAATGTCTGAACATAACACTCATCCGCTGTAAGATACATCATCTTCTTCTATTTCAGCGTTCATAATCAAGCTCCCCTGAATATCTCTTTTACCAGGACGATGGCTCTACTAGATTTCCAGCAGAATGTAGTCCACAAAATGGAAATGCGGTTCGTCGCCGCTTTATTTATATTAATGGTCAGACACATCTATCTTGGACAGGGGCACCTCTCTTTACCAAAGATGTTTCTACGAACCTGTTTATTTCTGATATAACTTTCATCCTTTAGTTAGTTATCTTCTGCTAACGAAAGTTACCAGTCAACAGTCAAATCTCAAAAGTTATCAGGCAACTGCCAAATTTCAAACGTTATCAGGAAACATCAAAATATGAAAAGTTATCAGACTTCGTCGACATTTAGAAAGCCATCACTCAACATCCAAATCTCAAACGTCATAAGACAACATCCAAATCTCAAACGTTATAAGACAAAATCCAAATCTCAAACGTCATAAGACAACATCCAAATCTCAAACGTCATAAGACAACATCCAAATCTCACACGTCATAAGACAACATCCAAATCTCAAACGTCATAAGACAACATCCAAATCTCAAACGTTATAAGACAACATCCAAATCTCAAACGTCATAAGACAACATCCAAATCTCAAACGTCATAAGACAACATCCAAATCTCAAACGTTATAAGACAAAATCCAAATCTCAAACGTCATAAGACAACATCCAAATCTCAAACGTTATAAGACAAAATCCAAATCTCAAACGTCATAAGACAACATCCAAATCTCAAACGTCATAAGACAACATCCAAATCTCAAACGTCATAAGACAACATCCAAATCTCAAACGTCATAAGACAACATCCAAATCTCAAACGTCATAAGACAACATCCAAATCTCAACGTTATAAGACAACATCGAAATCTCAAACGTTATAAGACAAAATCCAAATCTCAAACGTCATAAGACAACATCCAAATCTCAAACGTCATAAGACAACATCCAAATCTCAAAAGTTATCATGCAACATCCAAATCTCATCTAAAAATCATTCACAGTTTGATCACTTTCATGGTGCAGGCAGCATTAGACCGCGAACATGTCCTGCAATATTGAATTACATTAAACCAGTTAATTGAAGACCACTGGCCCACTGAGACAGATATCCACATAAAGCTGTATGGAAACACCGATAAGCTTTCAAATATAGCATCATTATTAAGATAGCCTGGCTTGCTATGTAGACATGTTAAAACTATGAATGCGATGAATATAACTTTCATAAGTATTAATATATAACAATCGAGGATTGATTGATTATTCAATCATTTCATACAATCTATGACAATCTCCCCCCCCCCCAATTTATCGTATATGTAAATGTTATCGATTGGCTCTGTAACCTGTTGATCGGATTTCCCATCGTGCAACCTTATAACCTAGATCTGACTTAACTTGTACTCCAGCGAATTGATCACATCCTGCGGAAAAGACATCGCTTATCATCCGATTATTCATTATGTGATTGGATATACAATATTATCTTTTTCAATTTATGGATTATTTCCTATTAAGTAGAGGCCTACATTATTGTGTCGTTGTGAGGAGCTCTCACGGTGGAAGCTTTTTATCTCCTTGCTAATGAAATCGACACCATTTATAAATTACAAAATAATATTCAATATTTTTAACTTCGTCTTTCTCTGCTTATCCTTGTCTTTTATCTCTTGTTGAGTTAAATGTCTACAGCAGTCATTCTACTTCACAAACCTATCTTGTATAATTGTTTATCCAAGGTTGCCACTCTGTCAAAGGAGAGTGCAACCGGGGGCGTAAAAAGCACAGGACTAAACTAAACTGTCTTTTATCTAGCTCTTTCCAAACCTGTACAATTTCCGCCAACGAGCGCCATTTATTGGAACGTTGTATTTACATTTCCTGCTGGTAAATATTTTCTTACAAGAAAGGTGCCGACATGAGAAGATATTTTTAGGAGGACATTAGATGAAGCTAGCAATTTCGTGTTCTAGATGTAATCGTGTTTGCATTCTCCAAGTAAAATAGGCGACACGACCTCTTAAGTTTTTATCCGATCACTGTATCTATACAGTTCTGTCTATACAGTTCTGTCTATACAGTTCTGTCTATACAGTTCTGTCTATACAGTTCTGTCTATACAGTTGTGTCTATACACATGTATGATCATTTATAAAGTGCTTGTATTTCTCACTTGACTTTATTCACGAAATGTTACACTAGTTTCTACACAAACTGTTTCTTGACTTTATTCACGAAATGTTACACTAGTTTCTACACAAACTGTTTCTCACTTGACTTTATTCACGAAATGTTACACTAGTTTCTACACAAACTGTTTCTCACTTGACTTTATTCACGAAATGTTACACTAGTTTCTACACAAACTGTTTCTCACTTGACTTTATTCACGAAATGTTACACTAGTTTCTACACAAACTGTTTCTCACTTGACTTTATTCACGAAATGTTACACTAGTTTCTACACAAACTGTTTCTCACTTGACTTTATTCACGAAATGTTACACTAGTTTCTACACAAACTGTTTCTTGACTTTATTCACGAAATGTTACACTAGTTTCTACACAAACTGTTTCTCACTTGACTTTATTCACGAAATGTTACACTAGTTTCTACACAAACTGTTTCTCACTTGACTTTATTCACGAAATGTTACACTAGTTTCTACACAAACTGTTTCTCACTTGACTTTATTCACGAAATGTTACACTAGTTTCTACACAAACTGTTTCTTGACTTTATTCACGAAATGTTACACTAGTTTCTACACAAACTGTTTCTCACTTGACTTTATTCACGAAATGTTACACTAGTTTCTACACAAACTGTTTCTCACTTGACTTTATTCACGAAATGTTACACTAGTTTCTACACAAACTGTTTCTCACTTGACTTTATTCACGAAATGTTACACTAGTTTCTACACAAACTGTTTCTCACTTGACTTTATTCACGAAATGTTACACTAGTTTCTACACAAACTGTTTCTCACTTGACTTTATTCACGAAATGTTGCACTAGTTTCTACACAAACTGTTTCTCACTTGACTTTATTCACGAAATGTTAACACTAGTTTCTACACAATCTGTTTCTCACTTGACTTTATTCACAAAATGTTACATTAGTTTCTATACAGAATGTTTCTCACTTGACTTTCTTCACGAAATGTTACACTAGTTACTACTCTGTATTGCTGTCTGTCTATCATATCCGTCCACCATCTTCTCGTCCGTCTTTCAGCCTATATCTACCGATCTATCTACCGATCTATCTACCGATCTATCTACCGATCTATCTATCTATTTTATCTATCTATCTATCTATCTTTCTATCTATCTATCTATCTATCTGTCTGTCTCTCTGTCTGTCTACCTGCATGCCATTCTGTCTGGACCCATCAGTTCATCTTTATCTATTCATTGAAGGTATCTGTTTATCTTTCTGTCTATCTTTATATATATATATATTTTTTAAAAATCTATCTTTATGTCTGTCCGTTCGTCCTTCTACGTCGTACCTATCTATACATCTTCCATCGAACCAACCAACCCAATGTCTTTCTCTCTCTCTCTCTCATCCTTTATATATATATATATATATATATATATATATATATATATATATATATATATATATATATATATATATATATATATATATAAAATTATTCTTTCTATTGTGTGTGTCTTACTAAGCGTCTGTCTGTCCTGAGGTAGCAGTTTAGCTGTTTCTATATGTCGCAATTTTATCTCAGATGTTCTATCTGACCTACCGTAGATAATGTCTACATATACGTTGAGCTGTTCGTCTATCTATCTACTCCTCACTTTGTTTACCAGTCTGTCGCTCTCTTTCACTTTCTCTATCTGTCTCCGCTTGCCT
Source organism: Meghimatium bilineatum (assembly GCA_034231615.1). Lineage (NCBI taxonomy): Eukaryota > Metazoa > Mollusca > Gastropoda > Stylommatophora > Philomycidae > Meghimatium > Meghimatium bilineatum. The sequence continues at coordinate 18,979,109 of CM067309.1, forward strand.
GTTTTATGATACATTCAGATTGAACATACAAAGCCGTCTTGTCTTGACGGTTCATACATATCTTTCATCCCATCTACAATCTCCCGTCATGCCCTAATCGATATCCCCACTTGTGATCTTGTAAAGAATATGTTTTGTCATTCGGTGTCCTCTTAGTTTATATACCAATAAAGTTTCCTCTCAGACATTATATTCACTTCACATGCCGTCATTACCAGATATAGGCATACGATCTTCCGATACACTGTGTCAACCAAAACAGATTTGTTAACGGTAATACTCTTTAATGTTGGGACTGCTGATGTAATATTTAGAGAACAAACTTCAGCAATGTTAATATTTTTGTTGTTGCAATTTTATAGCAGTTTTTACCATATTAATATTATGACACACAGCATATGGTGATTTAACTATCACATTAAAAATATGCACACCATTTTATTGTGCAGTGATGTTCGTCCGTCCTAATCGACGTTGACTAAAACTCACCCATAACAATAATAATAATAATAATAATAATAATAATAATAATAATAATAATAATAATAATAACTAAATAAATAAATAATAAAATATAAAATATGATAAAGTTAATATTGCGTATTAAATGACTAACAAGTTCAATGCGAGCACAGAAGGTTATTCTACAGAACTGAGAACTGTAGAGGGTGTCTATGGGACATTGAGATGTTTTTTCTTTTCTACGTGCTCGCTTCTGTCTTGCAGTATCTTGCCTGGTCTCTTCCGCCGCTACTGCTCCAGTTCTGAGACTGTAATGCCATGCTGTTCTATCCTGAGCGAGGTTCTCCCAAGCACCTTCGTCAATTTTAAGATGTTTCAGTGAGAACTTGAGTGTGTCTTTGAAACGCTTTTTCTCTCCACCAGCTTTTCGAAGTCCTGTCTGGAGTACAGTGCGAGTCTTCCATACGCACAAGATGACCTTTCCAGCGTGCTTGCGCTTTCATAAGTAATGTGTAGATGCTTGTTGAGGCTGATTTTTCTAATACCTCGTAGTCTGAAACTTTATCCCACCAATGGATGTTTAGTAATTTACGCAGGCATCTAAGATGGACGTGATTTAGTTTTCTTGCTGCGATATCTGCGACTTTCGGTCTGAGACATCCAACTTCAGCATGGCTTTGTGTCACTGACCCTTTATGGGATGGGACATACTTAACGTATAGCGCTAGGTTCTTGAAATCGTCCTAAACTCTAAAATGTAGTTATTACTTTTCTCGAAGTTCTAATGAAATGATTCGTTCACATTTTTACCATTCACCAAATATGTTAAATAAAGTTGTAATCCTCTTCAACTGACGATAATTCAACAGGTCCATATTTGCACAGGGGCAAAGTCCGACCAAGACGCCGTTGGACAAAAGACATTCAAGAATGCCTGCGCATGTCACTGGAAGTTGCAGGGCAACTTGCTCAAGACCACGGAGAATTCTAGAGATCCATAGGAAAGACTACGTCCTGGAAAGAATATGTCACTTGATGATGATGATGATATTTGCATATAGGATATATCAAGAATTCTTTCCAACCTACATTATTTTCTTGTAAATACTCACCCACAAGGTTTTTTAATTACTTATTTAAATTATCATCCAAATCGGTTCAATAGTTTGTAATCTATAATTTTGTTCACGAGAACACGAATCTATTAATGCACTATAATAGGTGCATGTTTACAGTACGTCTATTGTTCTTTACTTCGTAACGAGCTTTTGGTTGAAGTTCCTTCTCCGGATTAGTCATGCGTGGTGATCTCGCACAGTGTTATTCCTCTTGATTGATGCGACAGATCATTAGTTACTTTTTGTCGCCAGCCAAAGAAATGCACGAAAAAGACGGATATATCAAGATATGTGACACTGCATGACCTCAGCGTGGAGAAACTCTCCTGGAGAAATACTTGTTTTCGAGCCCACAGTAGCGATGTTTTCTAACCTATAATAGCGATGTTTTCTAACCTATAAAAGCGATGTTTTCTAGCCTATAATAGCGATGTTTTCTAGCTTATAATAGCGATGTTTTCTAGCCTATAATAGCGATGTTTTCTAGCCTATAATAGCGATGTTTTCTAGCCTATAATAGCGATGTTTTCTAGCCTATAATAGCGATGTTTTCTAGCCTATAATAGCGATGTTTTCTAGCCTATAATAGCGATGTTTTCTAGCCTATAATAGCGATGTTTTCTAGCCTATAATAGCGATGTTTTCTAGCCTATAATAGCGATGTTTTCTAGCCTATAATAGCGATGTTTTCTAGCCTATAATAGCGATGTTTTCTAGCCTATAATAGCGATGTTTTCTAGCCTATAATAGCGATGTTTTCTAGCCTATAATAGCGATGTTTTCTAGCCTATAATAGCGATGTTTTCTAGCCTATAATAGCGATGTTTTCTAGCCTATAATAGCGATGTTTTCTAGCCTATAATAGCGATGTTTTCTAGCCTATAATAGCGATGTTTTCTAGCCTATAATAGCGATGTTTTCTAGCCTATAATAGCGATGTTTTCTAGCCTATAATAGCGATGTTTTCTAGCCTATAATAGCGATGTTTTCTAGCCTATAATAGCGATGTTTTCTAGCCTATAATAGCGATGTTTTCTAGCCTATAATAGCGATGTTTTCTAGCCTATAATAGCGATGTTTTCTAGCCTATAATAGCGATGTTTTCTAGTCTATAATAGCGATGTTTTCTAGCCTATAATAGCGATGTTTTCTAGCCTATAATAGCGATGTTTTCTAGCCTATAATAGCGATGTTTTCTAGCCTATAATAGCGATGTTTTCTAGCCTATAATAGCGATGTTTTCTAGCCTATAATAGCGATGTTTTCTAGCCTATAATAGCGATGTTTTCTAGCCTATAATAGCGATGTTTTCTAGCCTATAATAGCGATGTTTTCTAGCCTATAATAGCGATGTTTTCTAGCCTATAATAGCGAAGTTTTCTAGCCTATAATAGCGATGTTTTCTAGCCTATAATAGCGATGTTTTCTAGCCTATAATAGCGATGTTTTCTAGCCTATAATAGCGATGTTTTCTAGCCTATAATAGCGATGTTTTCTAGCCTATAATAGCGATGTTTTCTAGTCTATAATAGCGATGTTTTCTAGCCTATAATAGCGATGTTTTCTAGCCTATAATAGCGATGTTTTCTAGCCTATAATAGCGATGTTTTCTAGCCTATAATAGCGATGTTTTCTAGCCTATAATAGCGATGTTTTCTAGCCTATAATAGCGATGTTTTCTAGCCTATAATAGCGATGTTTTCTAGCCTATAATAGCGATGTTTTCTAGCCTATAATAGCGATGTTTTCTAGCCTATAATAGCGATGTTTTCTAGCCTATAATAGCGATGTTTTCTAGCCTATAATAGCGATGTTTTCTAGCCTATAATAGCGATGTTTTCTAGCCTATAATAGCGAAGTTTTCTAGCCTATAATAGCGATGTTTTCTAGCCTATAATAGCGATGTTTTCTAGCCTATAATAGCGATGTTTTCTAGCCTATAATAGCGATGTTTTCTAGCCTATAATAGCGATGTTTTCTAGCCTATAATAGCGATGTTTTCTAGCCTATAATAGCGATGTTTTCTAGCCTATAATAGCGATGTTTTCTAGCCTATAATAGCGATGTTTTCTAGCCTATAATAGCGATGTTTTCTAGCCTATAATAGCGATGTTTTCTAGCCTATAATAGCGATGTTTTCTAGCCTATAATAGCGATGTTTTCTAGCCTATAATAGCGATGTTTTCTAGCCTATAATAGCGATGTTTTCTAGCCTATAATAGCGATGTTTTCTAGCCTATAATAGCGATGTTTTCTAGCCTATAATAGCGATGTTTTCTAGCCTATAATAGCGATGTTTTCTAGCCTATAATAGCCATGTTTTCTAGCCTATAATAGCGATGTTTTCTAGCCTATAATAGCGATGTTTTCTAGCCTATAATAGCGATGTTTTCAAACCTATAAAAGCGATGTTTTCTAGCCTATAATAGCGATGTTTTCTAACCTATAATAGCGATGTTTTCTAGCCTATAATATGTTTTCTAGCCTATAATAGCGATGTTTTCTAACCTATAAAAGCGATGTTTTCTAGCCTATAATAGCGATGTTTTCTAGCCTATAATAGCGATGTTTTCTAGCCTATAATAGCGATGTTTTCTAACCTATAAAAGCGATGTTTTTTAGCCCATAATAGCGGTTTTCGAGCCTATAATAGCGATGATGTAAGCCTATACTAGCGATGATTTTGTCTATACGAAAAATACACAAGGAAGTGCTCCTTAAGTATGATGCGTTTCTAAACCTTGTATCTAGATGTCTGTGGCTATTATCTCTGTTCTTTTGTCTGTTACCGTGTTGTCGTGGTCAGTTGTGGCTATTATCACTGTTCTTTTGACTGTTACCGTGTTCTCGCGGTCAGTTGTGGCTATTATCACTGTTCTTTTGTCTGTTACCGTGGTCAGTTGTGCCTATCATCCCTGTTCTATCGTCTGTAACCGACTGTGTTGTCGTGGTCAAGTGAATTAACTTTGTCAAATATCCCATATTACCACGTGATCGTGTGTATACTCACTTCCTTCTTGTGTGGCTCTGCTATCTTTTGTACATTTCTCTCTCTCTCTCTCTCTCTATCTCTCTCTCTCCAAACTACGTGTCAACTTCTCTGCTCTGTAGTTAGCATGAATGATGGATTACGTTGTCTGTCAAATATTACTGAATATTTCTCATCTCCAAACGTGATGTATTGAGGAAACATTTCGAAATATTAGCTGAATGTTTTCCCGCATGTTGTCTCCAATCTCGTCATTTTCCAGATCGTTCTCAATCCTACTACATCACTTTCTACTTCCGTGAAGTGGATCTGTCTGTTGCAACTTGGTATTTCATCATGATTTTGCTAGTTTTATACAGAACTCTCTTCTAGGACATGTTTAAATATACTTCATATAGAACGTTTGAACAAGTACCCGCACTCCAAGAAATCTGCGAAAGACATCTGTCATTTACAACGCTCGATAAAATACCACGATTGTATCCGTCAGAAAGTCGTGTTAGGTGGAAGTTGTAGAAATATCACCGTTATTTCGAGAGATAACAGTTGGAAAAAAAAAACTGATAGAATCAGGCGATAAATAAATTGAAATGAGGGATTGCATGCAAGAAAATCGACGAGAGAGATGAGAAACAAGACAGGGAATAATTGTTTTCTGTCAGTATTAGATTGTAAAGGTATTATTGTTTTTTTCTTCTTTTTTTTCCACATTTGAATTATTTAAAGTTTGCACGCTCCACCTTCTTGGAATCTCTACAGTCTGCACTCGTTGTGTGTATTTCTACTTTCTTGTATGCTACAACGGGTATACCCAACCTTCATGCAAGCTCAATCCTGTTTTCATAGTTCATTTTCTACCACGCTTTACCTTCAAACACCTTCCATCTTCTTTTGCAATATTCACTTTCTTGCTCACTCCACCTTTTTCCAAACTTTATTTATTTTTCAGACTCCACCTTTTTTCCCATACTTAATTTTCTTGCTGATTCCACCTTTTTTCAACACTAATTTTCTTGCCGACTCCACGTTTTTTTCCAAACTTTATTTTCTTGCTGACTCAACCTTCTTGCAAACGTCATATTCTTTCAAATCTCACATTCTTGTTTACTACACATTTTGCACAGCCCACCTTCTTTTAAATTCCACCCTCTTCACTATACTTTATGGTACACTCCACCTTCTTGCTGACCTTACTGTCTTACACAGTCCACTTTCTTTCGAATTTCCCATTCTTATTCACTACACCTTCTGGCACAATCCATCCTCTTGCACACTCTGGTGTGACCAGATGTCAGACACTTCTAATAGAGTGTGATTGATGCGTGGCCATCAACGATATAAGACCCACGAGTTACAATTTTTAATCATCCTTCTAAAGTGTGAATAATTCTATTTTTCTCATGATTTTTGTCTGACCAATGAAAATCATGAGAAAAGCCAAATGCGTCACTAAGAAGGATTTTATCCGATAATCTTGCTGGACTGTATGATTGACGAAAGACTTGGTTGTTGCATTCAATGCAGTACCCCTAATTGGTTATATTTTTTACAGATAAGGACTATCGTTTTATCGTGACTCTAGCTTATAGAAGGCTTGCGAGCAGAATAAACACCAGCCTTCTTAAAACATGTTTTCGATTATTTCTGTGCGTTTCATTGGTCGGCGTGAGCAGGCGACACAAAGTATATACATAGTCTTTATTTCACTTTATATTCCTTTATGCCTTGCATTGTCCGGGGTAGAATAGTTCTCTAAAGATGGCTGTTGTGTGTGTTTCATATATGTTTGTTTTTCGTTGACTCTTTTATTTCTGTAATAAATCGTTTGCATGTCTGACCCTGGCTTTGTATCCATCGTGCCTGTCTATTGCTATATATATATCTATTCGCTATACCCTGTGTTGCCTTTCAGCGTCAGGGGTAGAAGAATGTTCTGGGGACAGCCCTCTTATGTGCTGAGTAAATTGTGGAATTTGTCGCTTCTTTTATTTCCATGGTCCATCGTTTTTGTGGTCGACCTCTAGGCCTACCTTCACTGTATTTGTATAGCATATCTTGCTGTGGTGTGCTGTCTGGTGGTAGTCTGCTGATGTGTGGAAACTATTTTATCTGTTTATGTATAGTAATCATTGTTGACATTGATTGTAGTCTGGAAGCATGTGAAAACCACTTGATCTGTTGTCTGCTGATGTAATCCAGGATTGGCATTGTTGATGTTATTCATATGTTTTCGTTTCTGATTTGATCTCTTATTGTTACCTTGAGGATTCAACGTAGATAAGTCATTTCTGTTGTAACAAGTTTTCTTTTGGCTTCTGTTGTTACTGTCCATGTTTGACATTGGTAGCATAGTGATGGTATGATGATCGTTTTATATATTGCACATATTTATATATGTATTACACATATGTGTCCATGTATATACACAATGACCAATGAAAACACGTCAATAATCAAAATCGTCGCGTGTTTTGATTCTGCTCGTTTTGTCTTATAATGGTGAGAGTCACGGTTAACCGGTTTTGTCCGGTCGTATTTCTCTTGGTTTTTTTACACATACCAGTCCGGTCGTATTTCTCCTGGTTTTGTACACATACCAGTCCGGTCGTATTTCTCCTAGTTTTGTACACATACCAGTCCAATTGCATTTCTTTTGGTTTTGTACACATAACAGTCCAATTGCATTTCTTTTGGTTTTGTACACATAACAGTCCGGTCGTATTTCTCTTGGTTTTTTACACATAACAGTCCGGTCGTATTTCTGCTGGTTTTGTACACATACCAGTCCAAATGCATTTCTTTTGATTTTGTACACATACCAGTCCGGTCGTATTTCTCCTCGTTTTGTACACATACCAGTCCGGTCGTATTTCTCCTCGTTTTGTACACATACCAGTCTGGTCATATTTCTCCTCGTTTTGTACACATACCAGTCCGGTCATATTTCTCCTGGTTTATTATCTTGAAAGTCGGAGTGTTAAAGTTTAACCTAACAACGGAAAGTATGCACACTCTCTTGTTTTCACACTCATACCACACGCGCACACACACACGTACACAAAACGCTAATGTGGACACAAAGACAACATCAACACTCACTTTCGCATACATATACACTCCGTCTGCTATGTATATTACAACATCTGTGTAACTCTCATGCGTCACTGCCCACTCACAATTATCTGGAGAGCGGTGCACAAAAATATGAATGGACTCAACGCATCGTATCAATCATATTGTAAACGCGAAAGCCTATTCAATTATGCAGTCCTGTGGACTCATCCGATACATCTTTCAGAAGTGACGCTATTTACTTCCTCCACACCCCCCCTTCCGTAATTTTCATTGGTCACTCAGTGTGTACTTGGTGTCGACAGCCAATGAAAATCACGGGAAAAGTCAAATATTGTTATTTTTGAAAGATGCCCGTGGTGAGTCCACGGGGCTGTATAATAAATGTAGGATTCTTGGGAAATTCGATTACAGAAGTGCGTGAAATTATATAGCAATATTCAACACAAACGGTTACAGACCTTAACAATTGTAACATGTTAGTTTTCGTGCTTATTATGAAGTCGGAGCATGGTGTTCCTCCTTCGCAAGCAAAGATGAGCATGGCATGAAAAAAAGCAACACATTCGATGAAAAAATAAATAATAATAATAATAAATTGGTAATTGTCTAATTTGGTTTATGAGTTCGTTGATGTCTGACCAAGACGCCGTTGGACAAAAGACATTCAAGAATGCCAGCGCATGTCACTGGAAGAAGGAGGGCAACTTGCTCAAGACCGCGGAAAATTCAAGAGATCCACAGGAAATACGTTCTGGAAACAATATGTCACTTGATGATGATGAGATGTCTGATGAGTCTGATTCGTGCACGGAAAGTTCTATTGCAGTGCATGCAGGAATGCTGAAGGTTCGGGATAGGAGAATTTACGGATTTGTCCTTCCGCTTCTTGCGTTTGTGGATTTCCTGCAGTGTTCTTTCATTTTCAAATTTCGTGATGCCAGCAGTGATCTGGGTGTGACAGGCTGAGCGATCAAGTGATGTAGTCTCCCAGGAGCTAGGAAATCGATGCTGCAGTGCTTGAGAGTTTTTTAGGTGATCCATAAAGCGCTTTTTCTGCCCTCCAATTGAACGTTTACCTTCGCACAGCTCCCCAAAGAATAATCTCTGTGAAAGGCGCTTGTCTGGCATATGGACGATGTGGCCAGTCCAGCCGAGTTGGGACCTAGTCAGCAGGGCATGTATGCTTTGCATACGAGACTTCTGAAGAATTTCCGTATCTGGTACACGATCCTGCCAACGTACTCCCATGAGGTTTCGTAGGCACCGAAGGTGAAAAGGGTTAAGCTTCGAGCGTGTCTCGCATAGATAGACCAGCAACACGCCGCATAAAGCAGTGTTGGTAGAACCACTGCGCGGTACACATCCAACTTAGTTGTCAAACTGATACCACGCCTGATACAGACGTTGGCACGAAAGCTCCCTAATGCTTCACTGGCACTAGCAATACGCAGGGAAACATCCTCATCAATTGCCGCAGTTTGCGATAGGGTACTGCCGAGATATACAAACTTATTGAAAGTATTAAAAAAAAATAGGATTATAATCGGAACCTAATACATCATAGCATGCTCGTCATCAATAAAGACATTTTAACAGAATTAATTAGTATCCCATTTGGTACGCTTTTTGATTATTTTTGGAATTTCGTTTGGCCACTATTTCCATACTTGGAATCGCATGCCAAAAATAGCCACGGCGTCTCCAAGTATATAAATAGTGACCAACCGGATCACAACAATAATCGGAAACGTAACAAATGTGGTCCTAATTAATTCTGTTGGAAGGTCTTCTAAACTGCTACCGGTCTTGACTTAGGAAACTATGAATCATTCTACGCACTTCTCGGAGCCGAAGAAGAGCATACAAGCAATTCACCGAAATATGTTGATGTTCTGTAAATGAATGTAACCGACGACGGTCCAATACACACCGACTTTATATTACCATCTTAATACGTGTGAATTCGTGTAGCGGTAAAGGTAAGGGTATGTTCCATTGCAGCAACCTGCCGTCGTGAATGAAGATGACTCTTCATATACTAAGCCGTAGCAATTATTAAGTGAGGTGGTCAGATCCCTTCCTTGCTGTTTTTCCTTCCCCTAACTAATACGTCTGGTATCCATTTACACCTAGGTCGACTAGAGGAGCAGTCGTTTCAGGAGAGAAATAACGACCCGGACAAATTGTGTTTTTTTGTCCGGACGTGATTTCGAACCTGGCATACTGTAACCAGTTGATAGTAAGCAAGCCTCACTATCCACGTGTCTGCCGCATGTAGCGGGCACGTGTTAAAAACAAAAGTGACTTTCGCGCCCGAATTCGTTTGAAAAGAAATGCTGTTAGTCGCGTATGTTGGGTACATATTACCGAGAACATAGGACCAATGTGTCTCGGCATGATAACATTCTTGTATTATGTGTTCGACACGAACCACTGTTAACATTCGTGTATTATGTATTAAAGAAAAACCATTGTTAACTTTCGTGTATTATGTGTTCGACAAGAACCATTGTTAACTTTCGTGTATTATGTGTTCGACAAGAACCACTGTTAACATTCTTGTATTATGTATTAAAGAAAAACCACTGTTAACATTCGTGTATTATGTGTTCGACAAGAACCACTGTTAACATTCTTGTATTATGTATTAAAGAAAAACCACTGTTAACATTCGTGTATTATGTGTTCGACAAGAACCACTGTTAACATTCTTGTATTATGTATTAAAGAAAAACCACTGTTAACATTCGTGTATTATGTGTTCGACAAGAACCACTGTTAACATTCTTGTATTATGTATTAAAGAAAAACCACTGTTAACATTCGTGTATTATGTGTTCGACAAGAACCACTGTTAACATTCTTGTATTATGTATTAAAGAAAAACCACTGTTAACATTCGTGTATTATGTGTTCGACAAGAACCACTGTTAACATTCTTGTATTATGTATTAAAGAAAAACCATTGTTAACTTTCGTGTATTATGTGTTCGACAAGAACCACTGTTAACATTCTTGTATTATGTATTAAAGAAAAACCACTGTTAACATTCGTGTATTATGTGTTCGACAAGAACCACTGTTAACATTCGTGAAACGTCGTAAACTCCGGTAGTACTGGCACGTGATAAGGCATTTTTCGATGGCAGAAGTGCTCTTTAAGGTATGGTGGAGGATGGAAGAAGACGAGAAGGTCAGAAGTAGACATGGCTGGACAATATCAAAGATCGGGCAGGGTGTAAAGTTTCCAAACTCATCATGATGGTAGAGAATAAAGTGTGGGGGGGGGAGATTTTTGCACACAATTTCTCAATGGTGACACCCCTACGACCCTGACGGGTTCTGCGTTTTATTATTGTTATTATTATTATTATTATTATTGCTATTAGTATTACTATTATTATTGTTATTATTACTATTACTATTATTATTATTATTAGTATTACTATTATTATTGTTATTATTACTACTACTATTGTTATTATTATTATTACTATTATTATTGTTATTATTTTATTACAATTATTGTTATTATTACTATTGTTATTATTACTATTATTATTATTATTAAAATTATTATTATTGTTATTATTACTATTATTATTATACACACAGTTCGTCTAATGTTGGCGTTCTTTCGAATGTAGGTAACCGTCGACAGTGCAATGAACACCGTCATATATCACCATCTTATACGTACGCATGTATGTAGCAGTAATGTGCTAAACGTGCAGAACGAGCTGTCTTTAATTCAATACTGGCAGCTATAGCGAAATGATGGGTATCGTCATAATTAATAACATTTTATGTCAAAACGCGCAACATAATAATAGTTGCTTTGTTGACAGAAATTTGAAATCACGTCACTACACGTGTGTTATAGCTTTAGCTTTAGCTATAATTTGTATGTAGTTCGGTTTGGAACACTTCCGCACTTTTCTTTCAACCAGTTCTGTCAAAATGTGCACTATTTTTCTCTTTACCGTATGTAACGCTTTATCTCCGTAGCCGCTGAAAAAAATCACTTAATTAAGTCACACACCGTTTATCAGTTATGTTATGTTCCTCCAGGGCCATAAGCGGCGCATAGGGCAGAAACCATAGCTTTCCATTTCTGTCTTTGTGTTGCCAGGTCTTTCAATTGTTGCGTGTTGTTTAGGTTCATTGACATGCATTCTCTATTAATGGTTCTTCGTAGAGTTTCTCTAGGTCTCCCTCTTCTTCTTACTCCAGGTGGCACCCAATATAGTGATTGCTGGGGAATTCTTAGGCTGTTCATTCTGAGAACATGGCCGATGTAAGTCCAACGCCTTTGTCTAATGAAGGAAGATATATAGGTTTGTTTGCTTTCCTCTCTTATAGTAGTGTTAGATTTAAAGTCACTCCACTTAACGTTCAGAATGGTACGTAGGCATTTGTTTTCAAAGGAGTCGAGTCTTTTTATCAGTAAGCAGCTAAAATCCCCACTTTTATAGTGAGTTCTGAATACATTATGGCAGTACAGAAACGACTCTGCGAAGATTAATAGTTAATACACATTGATTCTGGCTAGTTTCAGGTCTGGACATCAGACCCCCCCCCCCCCCCCCGGTCTGTATTGCCTGTCTAATTTGTCTTTATTTATAAAAAAAAGACTGGCATGTCTATCGGTGTCTACGTGAATCTGTCAACGCTATTGTTATATCTTTCATATCGCTGTTATATTTATTTCGGACTCATGACGTTTCTTGATATCGCTGTTATATTTATTTCGGACTCATGACGTTTCTTGATATCGCTGTTATATTTATTTCGGACTCATGACGTTTCTTGATATCGCTGTTATATTTATTTCGGACTCATGACGTTTCTTGATATCGCTGTTATATTTATTTCGGACTCATGACGTTTCTTGATATCGCTGTTATATTTATTTCGGACTCATGACGTTTCTTGATATCGCTGTTATATTTATTTCGGACTCATGACGTTTCTTGATATCGCTGTTATATTTATTTCGGACTCATGACGTTTCTTGATATCCACATGCTCTATATCCTTGCGCTGTCCATCTGATATCTGTCCATGTCCTTGCTGCCCATGTGCTCTTTGTCTACATGTTCTCTGTCCATGTGTTCCCTGTCCATGTGCTCTCTGTTTCTGCGATATGTTAGTTAACAAGCAATATCTCTGTCTCTTCCCCCTCCCGTTAGTACTTTTCCAACATGTTTTTGTAATAATTGGTTCAACGCAAATGATGGTAACCATTTGTTACATCCACTTTTGAAATTCAAGAGTTATGTCCTTCATTCTGAGTTATTAGATGGCTAGTAAGCCATATTATGGCCACTATTGTCATCGGATAGTTCGGACGTGGAATGAACATTGTAGATGTTTTTTTGGACTACCACTGACTTTCTATCTATTTTTCACTGTTGGGTTGCTGCATTTCTCCTATTTTCATAAGATGATGTGTTTTCTCTGACTTGTAGAACGCAAACTAGTTGTATGTTAGGCAATTTTTTTTAATGTATCATCATCTAGTTCAAATGATATCAGTGAAGTCTTTAACGAGTCCTTGTAGCGAGTCTTTTGACCACCTCAAGAACGTATGTCCTTTCTACAACTCACAATAAAGAAGTCTCTTGTGCAGGCAATGATCTGGCAGACATAATAGATGACCTGCCCAACGACTCTGTGTCTGTATCAAAACAGTATCAATGCTAAGGGTACCAGAACTGTATAAGACGGTGGTATCCGGAATCTTGTCTTTCCATTTGATGTTTAGAATTTTTCTGAGACAGGTTGTGTGACAATGATTGAGCTTCCTCACATGTCTATAACAGTTCATTTTTCACCAGCGTATAACAGCAATGGAAGTACCACTGCGCTGTAAACTGTAAGCTTAGTCTGTAAGTTAATGCCATTTATGTGTCGTAGGAGGCAACTAAAGAGGTGGCTGCGCAGTTGTTTGAACTATCCTGTATAGGGTCACAGTAACCCAAGAAGGACTGCCGCTAGGGGGCTCAAAGCGAACCTGGCTAAAAGAGCCATATCCTAGCACCAACCAGGCAGACAAGCCACAAACACCACAGGTCCCCAAACGCCTTGATATAACCGACATGGACACCAGGCCTAGGTTGAAAGAGGAGGGCCGCGACCAAATGAGGCGAAACCCCTACTTAACAAACAAACAAATCTGAATTTAGATATGTGAAACAGAAAGGCGCAGATATCACAACAAAAGCTGTAAATAATCGCAGCACATTCTGTTCTCTTGAATCGATCCTGCTAATCTACAGGAATTTGAGAGCGAACGATGAAGAAAAAAATAAAACAGGAGAAGAAATAACTCGCATTAATTGGTGAGTACCGTGGCTCTTTCCTCACTACTCAAGTACATCATTCAGCAGAACTTTCTGGAGACTTCCGCTTTTAAGATATACCTAGTCCTAAGGGACTTAATCGTGCGTTGCTAACACAACCCGTCCATATTGTTAACTGTCTCTCGAGAGTTGCTTCCCTTACAATTTTTATTTTTACTCACCAAAGTTGCTTCTTCTGGCACTGACAACGGCCTTGTCGGGGAAATTGAGTTGATGGCGCTAATTAGAATCAAGCGTTCGTTAATAAAACCTTGTAAACGGCGTTTTAGTTTGCAAGAAAAAATCTAGTGTTTCAGAAAAAAACAAAAAACAAGTTTGCCCGTGGGTTCTGAGGACCGAATAGGAAGCAAAGAAAAACAACACTTGTTACCCGTCATCAAGGTCGTAGATAAGGGGAATTTGAGGTGTTCAAACCCCTGCCCTGTTAGCAAACCAAATATGACGTTTAGTGCTAGAAACTTAGCCAAAAGCCAACATATCTCCACTTTTTTAAAAGCAATTTTTAGAAAAAGGTTATCAAAGTTTTCATTACAAGGAAGAATAGACACTCGAAACACTTTTAGATTTAACTTTCAACGCCTCTCTTATGGGAAACATATATACGTCTCTTCCTGTCATACAGTATGTAGAAAATATATAAGCAGATTAGAGGGAGGTGTTAACTGTCCTATTTCATAGGTCAATGTGATCCAAAATCTGCACTGAAATTAGATGCGTCAGACAGAAAGACGCACTGAAATTAGATGCGTCAGACAGAAAGACACACTGAAATTAAATATCTCAGACAGAATGGTGCACTGAAATTAGATGTGTCAGACCGAAAGGCGAAGATAGTTAGTTAGTTAAGTTAGTTATTTAGGTAGTCGTCGGATCATCATCACTGCAAACAGGACATGTCCATAGTTGCTCTAATCTCTCCTTGAGTGTATCCGCCATTACACTTCTGTCGAGGAATAGCATCATCGCTACTGTGAAAGAACTGTAGGCTGTTTAGGAAACCACTGACTAGGCAGCTGAGCACTTATGGGAAACCGTGTCCTATAATGATGGTTCATAAATCATATTTACTTTTACCTTAGCTTTACGTTTGCGCTACCAAAATTAAAAAAAAACATGTTGAAGGAAAAATATGATAAAATAAACGGAAATGAAGAAATGGGATAAAGATTCTCAAGATTGACAAATTTGTTGATCCAAAAAGGATTAACAAGGAGATTAATTCCAATAAAGACTGAAATTCTTGTATTCAGCACGGGAAATTGGACGGATATGTACGTACAAAAACAAAGGATACGACGTCATAAAAGCAGGCGGTTGCCAATAAACGTTACACGGCTTCCCTTACAGTAAATACCTAATCTAGAATAGTATTGCGTGCGGATGTTACCGAGACCATCGGCTGTATAGAAGACCTTCCAACTTGTTAGGTTTCGGTTGGTCACTATTTATATACATGGAGTCGACCTGGCTATTTTTGGCATGTGATTCTAAGTATATAAATAGCAACCAACCGAAACCGGGATAGTCTTAGGTGACAATGTTGTAGTCATTGGAGGTCAGTGTGACAGAAGTCCCGATGAAATATAACGGTAGACGTGACCAAGGCCACAGCCGCAGCGTCAAGTACCTTTTGAGGTCGATAGCCACAGTTTAACTAATTAAACACACACCTGTCCCCCCCCCCTCCCAATCAACTGTCCTAATTCAGCCTCCAAATTCTTGTTCTATCAATTTACCCTCAAGACGGAAGTCCACTGTTTAACTTATCAAATCTCTTTTTGCCTCTCACTAGAACTCGTTTCCCTGCACGAAATGACACATAGATTTGTCTCATCAGTGAATGTCATGGTAACATCTCACAGAAATCTATATCGTTTTGACATTTGGTTTGAAGAGTTGTAAAACTCGGATCGACTTTCTTTAATCACGTGATTAATGATATCGTAAACTGTCTGTTGAGAAAATGTCAACCTAAGTTTGTTTTTCATTCTTGAGGCTAGATTCTGGGTTGGAGATAGGCAGAGATGGAGGGAGACAGAGATAGCGATAAATTGAAGAAAATATCAGGAAATGCATAAATATCAGCCGATAAGAGTGTTGTGCATGAGGACTGAAGAGTGAGGAAGAGAGCGTTTGATGAGGTTATATCACTATTTATTATGCCACAAAGTCCTCAATTCGTTGGCCTATGAATTCAATTGATGAATGCTATTGAGGAAAAATAAAATGACTCATAATCGCAAACATGGGCCTTCGTGTGTCTAGTACTATCGGTCTAATAATAAATATACTGTTAAAAAAATAAGGAAAAAAAGAGAAACGAAACGCAACATTATTGCAGTGCTAATGGACAGCACATTTCCAACGTGTACTTATATATATATAGTTTCAGGGGATTCTCATGAATCTGTCAGGAACATGCAAAAATATATATATATATATATTACGGAATTAATGCTTAAACCTTGGCATGAAGAAAAACATTTCCGTCTTTAACAATGGAATGATGTTCATTAAATTTGGTTTGGACTTATATTCTTTGCGACTGAGGCCTCCGTTTCAGTAATGTGTGTGGCCTCCTCTGGCGTCTATCAGAGAACGACATGTTCGTGACATGGATCCGATTTAGCCGTTGGATCTGTTGTTGTGCGATGGCTGCCTACTCTTCCCGCAGCGCAAGGGACAACTTTCGGAGATTGACTGGAGCCACGTCTCGCTAGCTGAGTTGTCTGTCGAGTTTATCCCATGAGTGTTCATTGGGGTTCTGTTGACATGGCTGGCCACGGAATGGTCTGGATATGTCATCACCTGGACGTTGTTGTAAGCGAGGAACTGGGTAGTGAGTTGTGTCACATTAGGTCGAGCGTAATCCTGCTGAAAAACCGACCGTCGTGCAGCCAAAATTGGAAGGAAACGAGGACGAACAACTTCAGCGACGTATCGTACGGCATTCAGGTGTCCTACAATTTGCACCAGTTGATTTTTCCCCTGAAGTTGATGGTCCCCACAGCAGTACACCTCCACCACCATATTGAGTGGCATCAACGCTGTTCTTGGAATAGCGCTCATGGACTATGCGGTAAACTCATCTCCGTCTATTGTGTCGCTAGAACACAAACAATGGTTCACCACTAAATAAACCCGTCCCCAGTTATTCAAACTGGATGCTGGTTCGATCACTGCCGTCGGTTCTGGCGACGCCGGACCGTAAGAACAGAATCTCTGTAGGGTGTTCTAGCTCAAAGATCAGTTTCGTGCAGCCGGTTCCTGACCGTTTGATCTTAATTTCGACGAACTGCTGGCAGTGAGAGTACTGTGAAGGACGCAGATGCAAGTTAATTCCTTAGGTGAAGCAACCGTATGAAGCGTTCTCCCGCAGTAGTTGTGACTCTGAGTCTTCTACTGCGCGGTCGGTCTGCCACTGAGCCAGTTTGTTGAAATCTCCTCTAAAGGCAATTAGTGATGCTTCTATCTGTATAAAATTAACTGGCCACTATTCTGTAGGATTGTCCAGTCTGTCATCGTTGAATTTTCTACTGAATGTATTCGAGGAATATCAATCGTTTATAGACATTCAATAATATGGTCAGGGCGTTTTGTGTTCAGTAAGTTTCACGGGATTCTCATGAATCTGTCAGGAACATGCAAAAAAAATTTGTTATTTTGACTTTGCCCTTTTTTTTAATGACCTAACGAATCAAGAGATGAGTACAATTCGGATAACTACGAGAAGCTAATGACCAGGCGGACACAGTCGACAGGTTGAATGATGTCAAATTAGTGAATACATTTTTTATAAAAGTAACTCAAACAACGTTGTGTTTCTTCTTTTGAACAGTATATAATACCGGCTAATAATATCGGCGTAATAATCGGTTGAATAGACACAAATTCATGGGAGAATATTGGGAAAGAAAGATCCGAGTGGTATCGCAGAATAAAGAGTTGTGCTTCAGCTGCAGAGAATCTCAGACATCAAGCTGCGCTAATAGAAACGCTCTAGAAGAAAGGCAAGAACTGCTCAATGTCCCACAGACTCCTCCCACACATGCCCTGAGAATGTGGTAGAGAATTCAAAACACGGGTAGGACTGAATAGTCACTGTCGGGTAAACCGCAGACATCTTCATCCAAGTTGAACTGAATAGTCACTGTCGGGTAAACCGCAGACATCTTCATCCAAGTTGAACTGAATGGTCGACTTCGACGGACGAACATTAGCAGTGATATCGGAGATTGACGTGGAACTCGCAGGCTCAGTGTGCGAGTTTCACACTGTAAAATGTTAATTTACAGATGAAAGTAGATATAATTACATTGTAACATCCATGTTCGAAAGAAAAATTGTAATGTATAAAGTGAAATTAACTCATATCATTTATTAACGCCGCCAGGATGAGAGATGTTTGCGATATTACATTTCAGTGGCTCTGCTATATAAGGGCGGCAACCATCTCCTCTCCTTCGCAGCCCTTACTTCTCTTGTTAATTCGGTACCCAATTAAAGCTGGGTCGACCCGGGGGCTGTTGCGATCTGAAAAAAACATTTCCACCTTAGCTAGGGAATGAACACAGAGCCACTGATATACGAAGCCAGTGTGATGTAATGTATTCATGCATTAAAATGTACAATTAAATTACTGCTGAGGCAATTTGATTACTCGGCGGTGAGACAGTGTTCATTTTTTCCGATGAAATCTTATCTCTTGTATAAAAAAAACGGTTGCGGCAGAAGTGGCTATTGAAAGACTATAATGATTGTAACTTTCATAATACAAATAAACATAAATATTTTCATAATACAAATAAACATAAATATTTTCTGATATATATAATACAAATAAACATAAATATTTTCTGATATATATAAAACAAATAAACATAAATATTTTCTGATATATATAATACAAATAAACATAAATATTTTCTGATATATATAAAACAAATAAACATAAATATTTTCTGATATATATAATACAAATAAACATAAATATTTTCTGATATATATAATACAAATAAACATAAATATTTTCTGATATAAATATAATACAAATAAACATAAATATTTTCATAATACAAATAAACATATATATTTTCATAATACAAATAAACATAAATATATTTCTGATATAAATATTTTCATAAATATAAACATAAATATTTTCTGATATATATAATACATATAAACATAAATATTTTCTAATATATATATATATATTACTAGAGTCTCCGAAATGTTGTGATCTGCTACGATCCTCCGGTCAGTATTCAGAGCAAGTTGAGTATGTAAACGTTGGAAATTATGACTAAAATCGCATGTTTTGTTTAGATGCATAGTATGGTCGAATTTGGAAAACGTGTTGACTCAAGTTGCGAGGCGAATAGGCACCAGTTGAACGGACTTGGTTCAAATTCCGTCTTTCTGTCTTATTACTGTTTCTATAACTCAGTGATGTTGCATAGTTATATTATTAATGTATCCATGTCATATCTGAAGCTACCCTTGTTTCTGTTTATTTAAGCTTACATTCATGCCTAATTGGTCTTTGTAGTACCGAGGCTTGATGGCACGTACTAATGGTACATTGTTTGTGATCCTCGAGGAATTTACATACCTGTGCAGTGAGTGTGTTTTTGTTGCTGTCTGTAGTTCGATCGACCTGTCCATATATATAGTCAAGTGACATTCTTTCCAGAACGTTCTCTTCTTCGTGGATACTCTGAATGTCTCTCTGTCCCGGACAAGCAGGTCTGCATTGACCGGGCATGTTGATATATCATTCGATGTCTTTGGTCCAAATTTCTTGATCTTCCTCTTCCTCTTCTTTCTCGAGCTCTGCCTTCAAAAATGAGCATGACCATGCCATAATGTCTCTTTAAGTGTAATAAAACCCAAATAATACCAAACTGTAGCTTCCTTCTTATGGTTGTATTTAGAAGCTTAGAGATTTAGATTTAGATGATTGTATATAGGGAACATAAGACCAATGTGTACGTAAGAAATAAAGTAGAGATGTGTGCAGGTGTTCAGGAGCTATTGCTTTCAATAGTGAAACGACGAAAACTAGCATGGTTCGGACATGTATGTAGGCACGATTCCTTGTCAAAAACAATACTGCAGGGAACTGTCGAGGGTGGAAGAAGCAGAGGAGGACAAATAAAGACATGGACAGACAACATCAAGGAATGGACAGGGTAAGACATTTTCACACTCATCCGCATCGCCGAGGATAGAATTCGCTGGACGACTCTGTGTGCTGATGCATCCAATGTGGTACCCCTACGACCCTGAAGGGTTATAGGTTTATTGATTGATTGATTGATTGATTTAGAAGCCACCCATAATTTAATTTCAGCATTGTTATAACTTTTGTATTTTTTTTTCTCTGTCCATGATATTCTTAAAATCTTTTTGTAGCACTTCATCTCCAATGCATTTATTTTTCTGGATATTCTCTTGTTTAAAGTTCAAGTCTCGCATCCATATGTCGCCACTAGGAAAATACGTGATTTAAAAGGATTATTTTACTGTCATTATTACTACTTTGTCACAGCTTTCTTTTTATTCATAGCAGTTGAGAATATACACGATGGAAGTCGTGCACTTAAATTTTAGTGATACAGTTTGGTTGAATACGTAAAAGTGTTGAGTCGTTTCGAGGCGAATAGGTGACATCTGAACGGACCTTGTTCAAAGCCAGTCTCTGATTGATTTTCGTATCATACTTCATCTTCTATCTCAGTCATTTTATTTTCTATGGATTAATCGTATTTGGTCAACTGTACTGCCATGTGGTCTCATCGTTTTTATAATTTTAAAGTAATGCTACTTTGACATTTCCCGTGATTTTCATTGGTCACTTTGTGAAGGCAAACAAGAAAAAGTAACGTAATGTTATTTTGAAACGTTAAAGAGGTAGTGTCCACATCACTGTATATTAACGAGGGACTCAGGGTGAACTCAGTTGGAACGATAGAAAAGACGAAAGTTAGACGCCAAGATATACAAAAATAAGTAGGTGTGTTACCAAAATAAAACATAAAACAACTTAACAACGAGATACAGGGACAGACGACGTTTCGACTATAAAGCCTTCATCAGGACAAACAAATGACCACAATAAAACAAATCTTACATGGAGACAAATAGGGTTACAATGAGGAGGACAATAGCAGATAGGTAATGGGGGAAGAAAAGATGTGGAAGCATGACAGGTGAGAAAAACGTATGGGGGGAAGTTAGTAGTAAGTAGGGAGGAGAAAGTACACTGAAGAAAGTGAGCTGGACAAAGGAAAAGATATGGTAGCAAGTAAATTAAAAGTACATTAAAAATACTTACCTCAAAAGTGGCAACAGAGAATGAATGCTACAGACAAACAATCGAATAAAGAAGGTTAGTCGTGGGGTTTTATTGTATCTGAGGTGAGTTAATCTCTGTGTTGGCTACGATCAAACGACTGATCATTTGTCACATTGTGTCGCCATCCACTGATAATCATTGAATAAGTCTGATCAGCCAAGATAAGTGACGCTCTGTGAGATCAGCGCACGGACATCTATATTGGAGAAGGGCTTGGTTCACCACTTCTGTATTAGGAATGTCATTATGCAGTTACAGATACAGTGAAGGCAGACCTAGAGGCCGACCACGAAAACGATGGACCACCAAAATAAAAGAAGCGACACATTCCACAATATACTCAGCACACACGTGGGCCATCCCCAGAAAACTCTTCTACCCCTGACGCTGAAAGTCAACAAAGGGTTTAGCGAATAGATAGATTATACAGTTACTTGAAGTTAGCTTGAATTCTTACATACTATCCGTTCGTGGCATCATGGGTTCTTGACAAAATATGCTAATATTTCTGTCTAGCCCGAATAACAAGCACTACATTCATTCATTGAATGCATAAATAGTTTCGTTAAATGTGAAATGGTATATGAAATCGGCGACTCTCATTTCCATTAAGTCATAATTTGTGAAACGACAGCACTGTGCCAATGATTCTTTTTAAGTGCCAATGATGCTTCTATGTGCCAATAATTATTCTTAGCCGCATACAATTATGGTACGGCAATGATATTCTGGAAGAATCTGTTTTATAATACTGTATTGTGAAATTGATTTCATGTTGCAAGATTCAAGTCCAGAAAGCAAGACACCAAACAGCAGCATGTTCCTATAACAATAAGAGCAATAGACATATCGAACATGTACTTAGAATGAATGAAAACAGACTGTCATTACAAGCATCAAAATGGGTACCAGAAGGGGGGTGGGAGAAAAAGAGAAAGACAATGAGAGACTCTTCGCAGAACAACCATCAAATAGGGTGTGCTTATAGTTCTCAACAACATTCAAGAATTATACATTGTAGCATCACATCACTCGAACTGGAGAGCTCTGGTTTCTGCGCTAGGCATCGTATTCGGCGCTGTAGGATCATAGTAATATTTAAATGATAAATTCTGGTGCTGGAAACATTAAGTCTTTTCAGACGATATTGTTATAGTTATGATCTGGAATTTAAGCGTGGCCATCGACAATACTACTTATGTACTAATCTGGAGTTTAAGCGGGACTATCTTCAGTACTACTTATGCACTAATCTTACAATAATACTTATGCACAAATCTGGAGTTTAAGCTTGGCTATCGACAGTATTACTCATATACTATTTACTGTCGATAACCTTATTTAAGATACAATTTATGGCGCGATGGTGGTTATGGGAAGCAAGAGCAATTTGAACGAGTTTCTTCCATAAAATTATGCAAGGTATCTCCAGATGTCTTGTGCCGTTGTGTAGTTTCTCACACATTCATCTCTTGACTATCTGCCATCACTTTCACCTGGGTCTTTATACCATTCCTGATTGCTCCCTCCCCAAGCAGCACGATCCACGGCATCGTCTTCTTATGATTTCATATAGTTGAATGTATCATGGGCACTCAGTTTCCATATATCTTTGTACCGAAGAAGATTACACGTATGATAAAATATATATTGTCATTTATTAGTGATATTATTAACTAATATAATACATTAATGGTATTAGCATTCAGTAACACTAATACTTTAGTTATATCAGTAATCAATGACAATAATACTTTAGCTATATCAGTAATCAATGACAATAATACTTTAGTTATACCAGTAATCGGTAACAATAATACTTTAGTTGTACCAGTAATCGGTGAAAATAATCTTCATCAAGTAGCATATACTGAACAGTATATAGCAGTCGTCACAGCCTTTCGAAACTTCTGTCGATATTGGTGACAATAATACTTTAGTTATATTAGTAATCAGTGACAATGATGTTTTAGTTATACAGTATAATAATTAGTGACAATAATGCTTTAGTTATACAGTATAATAATCAGTGACAATAATACTTTAGTTATGTTAGTAACCAGTGACAATAATGCTTTAGTTATGTTAGTAACCAGTGACAATAATGCTTTAGTTATGTTAGTAACCAGTGACAATAATGCTTTAGTTATGTTAGTAACCAGTGACAATAATGCTTTAGTTATGTTAGTAACCAGTGACAATAATGCTTTAGTTATGTTAGTAACCAGTGACAATAATGCTTTAGTTATGTTAGTAACCAGTGACAATAATGCTTTAGTTATGTTAGTAACCAGTGACAATAATGCTTTAGTTATGTTAGTAACCAGTGACAATAATGCTTTAGTTATGTTAGTAACCAGTGACAATAATGCTTTAGTTATGTTAGTAACCAGTGACAATAATGCTTTAGTTATGTTAGTAACCAGTGACAATAATGCTTTAGTTATGTTAGTAACCAGTGACAATAATGCTTTAGTTATGTTAGTAACCAGTGACAATAATGCTTTAGTTATGTTAGTAACCAGTGACAATAATGCTTTAGTTATGTTAGTAACCAGTGACAATAATTGGTTAGTTAGCCAAAATATCATCGAACATCGATCCATAAGTGATAGGATATTCTCCTATTATATCATTGTGTGGCGACCAACCACACCTACTCTGTGTTTGTTTACCAGTCTCCTTCTCAAGATACCCCTCATCGTGTAACGACTGACCACACCTACTCTGTGTTTTCTTACCACTCTCCTTCTCAAGATTTCCCTCACTGTGTTAACGAAAGACCACATCTACTCTGTGTTTGCTTACCAGTCTCCTTCTCAAGACACCCCTCGCCGTGTATCGATTGACCACATCTACTCTATAGTGGTCTATCAGTCTCCTCTGGTTACCTGCATAACGCTCTTGTTTAACCACACCCATCTTGACATGGTGCTCCTGTAGCCAGCTGAGGATTGTAGATTAACAAGTGTGTGTTACATCGCTCACTCGTCCTATCTCCATAAAAAACATTCATAACATCAGCTCGGTCCATTGCTTGTCCATCCCCCATGATCGCCATAAGAGCAAGCCTGTCAGTGCATTCATTTCCTCGGACACTGGCATGCCCAGACACACATATGAAATTGCTTCTGCATGTGAAATAGCAAACCACAGGCGATGAAATATAAACTTTCAGTCACACTTCTGAAGCTTATACAATTTAAATGAAGTCTTGTATTCAACATTTGTAGCGCGCGTGGCCTTACGTCTAGAACGCCGGCCTCAGATTCCTGATGTCTCTGGTTCATTCCGCGGTTGGGACAAGGATTTTTATCTTTCGGAGGTGCAATAAAAAATTTTTTTCTGTACACGTCGCGGCGACAGCTTTGGAAAATAAAGAAATAGAGCTTAACAGCATCCCTGCACTCCTTAACAGGAAAACACGCAGTAATGAAATTCTTTCAACCTTTTCATTTTTATCATAATTCAAGGAACTTCCTACTTATGGTAGGTTTGGAACTTCCTACTTATGGTAGGTATTTAATGAGTTTGTCTCTCTTTTGGAGAGGCACGTCCCTCTCAACCAGCGGACAACAAAGTCCAATTAGGTTATGTCAGGACGCACTACCATAAAATTTTAGAGGTAACAAAGACCCCAAAAAGATGTAAGTTTTATTCCTACTTATTGTGGGGTGTTCACTATAAATAATTTCCCAATAACTTGTAACACGTCGCCTTGTCCTCCGGTAAAACTGTGATCGGCTCCGCATACCTGTTTCGGATTAGGTATTGTAATTATCACAGCTGGAGGACCGGACAAAAATGTATTATGACAGCTGGAGAGCTATTGTTTATCGGCGTGGTCACCTGTTGCTATGGCAGCAGCTGATAACGCACGCGTTGTCAGCTGAAGACCAGGTTGAAGATGTCTATGCCACAACTAAAGTTTCTTGTGGTTTTATATGTGTAAAGGTACATAGAACACACACACACACGCACACACATGCATATGCTTAACAGCTCACAAACACATGCATATATCACACACAACCTTAAATAATATCAAAATTTGTGTACCAATTTTTGACCCCCCTTCCCCCTCCGTGTCATGAATTCATGATCACCCCTCCCCCAATATTTCACACACAAAAGTACGACAAAATTACATATTTTTCATATTTTTAGACAATATTTTTTTCCCAAATTCAATCACTGTAATTGTATTAAAAAAGGTATTGTTGGTATACATTTTTTTTTCAAATTCAAACAATGTAATTGTATATTTTTTAAAATCAGTATTGTTGGTGTCAACTTTTTTTCAAACCTCCTCTTCCTTCCTTGTCAACAGCTGTCACACTTTTTTCAGGATCTTCCCCCCCCCCGTATTTGTTGACGTAAATTATTCACATCATCCCCCCCCCCCCCACGGTCCAACACCCATACTTTCTAGTTACAGTTTCTATAGTTTGTCAACGTTTTCCGGGCCAGCCAGCCTGTTAATGTATTGTTAATCAGTTCTGGATGCGACTCAAACCTCCTCAAGATTAGAATATCCAAAGATCAGTATTTTAGCCCTGTGATCAAAAGTATTGCCCCAAGATCGAAGTTAGATGTGTCTTAACATTGTCGCCAATAAAACCTAGACACAGTACATCTTTGTTCTCTTGACTACTTGAAGACAAAACATTAGTGTTTTTTTTTTAATTTTTGCATTTCATTGCTGTAGTCCGCCAAAATAAAAATATTTTTTTTTTACTTTCTCTAAAATTTCTGTTTTTATTGTCACTTTTAATGTGCTGTTTTTAAATGTGCAAACAGTTTTTCTCTATCAGGCTGTGTTCTCTAGAAATACACAATTGAAGATTTTTTCACAACTACAGCATTACATCATTCGTAACAGAAGTAGAACAGTTATATAGGCTTGAGTTCCTTTGCAGTCGACTTCCGTCGACGAATGACATGTAGTACATCGCGATGAAGGATACAACAGTAATGGGGAAGCATGGTCACACTCCACCGTCCTTGATAACGTGACTCCATCAGGACGATATCTTGATGGAGTTGTTCTCCATGTTCATCGCTGACTTCGCCAAGGTTGTCAGGGAAAAAGTCAAGTTGCGAATCGAGCATATGGATTTTGAGGGACATGTGTTACAACCCATAATTCAGTGTATACATCTATACACTGCTTGACAATATGCACATAGTTGACAGATTTATGATTTCCCAGAAAGTTAACGGCAATAGATTTGAACGTCAACCATTCGCGAAGTTCACAATCATGTAACAAGTTCTCGAATTGTTTGTCTGCAATAATTTTTCTAATCTGAGGTCCTACAAAGTTACCTTCCTTTATCTTTGCATCATTAACTTGAGGACACTTTTCTCGAAGATAAGTGAAAGCTTTGCTCGTTTCATCTAACGCTTTTACAAAACTCTTCATGATCCCCAACTTTATATGTAACGGTAGTAAAATGATGCTGTCTTTGTTAAATAATGGCTGGTGGATTACATTTTATGCCCCATCTGCACATGATTTCTGATAGGCCACACCTTTCTTACATAATGTTCCTGTCTGTTGCGGCTGTCCCATTCACATAGGCATCAACACAATTTAGTATACCCCTACAAGCCCGTGAGAATTGCAATGACTTTTAGATCTCCACAAATCCACCATTGGTAGTCATTGTACTTTATTTTTGCCAAAAGTATAGCCATATTGTTATAAGTTTCTTTCATATGAACAAAATAGGCGACAGGAATTGATGAAAATAAGTTTCTGTTATGCAAAAATACAGCCTTTAGACTAGTTTTGGAAAAAATCGATGAAAAGTCGCCATTCGTTGACTATTCGCCACTTGTTGCTCATGACTGAGGTGCACCATTAGACCGTTTACATCTTTACAATAGCAAATGTCATCATCCACCTCAACAAAGTATTGAACAAGTTCTCTGTGTCTAAGATAAAATTCAGAAATCGGAGTATTGGATGCTAAAAGATTCCATTCTTTGAATCGAGAACCAAGTAATTCCGCTTGCCCTTTGGTAAGAACGAGATCACGTATGATATCTGAAAGTTGTGAATGGTTAATTAACTGAACACCATCATTCACTGATACATAATCCGAGTCAGAAGTAGTTTCTAACCCAGATGAACTATCACTTTCTGATGGTTCACTCACGTCCGACAGACATTGTTCTGGTGCGAGGGGTATTGGACACGTGATAGGATCATGAGGCACTGGTTTCGAAACAGATTCAATATTTGGGTAAACCACAGACTTCCTTGTTTTTCAAAAGTGAAACCATGGATATTTGCCAAGCAGAAGTAACAATCAGTAGCAAGATTTTCAGTTCATGCCATATTACTGGAACTCCAAAAGGCATCGAATGAAAGTTAGGCGATTTTCGTAACCAACCTGCCAATATATTTGCCCAAGTCGAACAAACTGCATTTGGCTTCCAAGATTTATTTGCATCATCAAGTTTCGAATTGACATAAAGTTTATATGCTTTCTTTAGTAATGGTGTAAAGTTGTTCTTGTGAACAGGATCGGTAAAATATCCGCACAAGTAACAGAACAAATCAGCAGAATTTCTACAACTTCTAGAAGCCATATTTCGTTCAGAATTATTTCAAAATACAGTAACTGTTTGAAAATAGCGCAACATACTCCAGACATGTTTTAGCAGTACAAACAGTAGAATTATTTTGCATTATATTAATTTTGTAAAAGTTATATAGTATAAATGTAACGGGACATATAATGGTTTCCAAAAAAAAATTATACATTCACAAATATCTTAACAACCCGATGTGATAGATATAAACAGATTTCAAATATGAAATCAGCGCTAGAAACTGACCCAAGAACACTTATTCTTATATAAGAAAGTATAATGTTGTTGGACAGTGTAATCTTTCTCCAAGTCCCTTTTTCTTTCGTTCTGAGCACACGTTACACTCACTAGTCACATGTGTTATATATAATCATATCCTCGTTTTCAATGTTTAACATCATATTTTACAACTTGCCTGCGATAGCTTGTGATTTAACTTTCTGTGAGCTCTGGATGCAATATATATTAAATCATTTAAAGTCATTTAAAATCTGGAGAGAGTATCTGAAAAAATGACTTTGGCGAACAGAAATTTTGAATGATTCGATAAATGTATCTATGTGATCTGTTTTGTGTTTTTCTCCTCGGTATGTCTACACAGTTTTGAATACAAAGAACATATACTGATTCACATACTTTTACTGACTCTTAGCCTGACTCACAAAACTTTCATACTGACTCACATCCATGAACAGACTTCCATACTGACCACCAGACTCAGAAACTCACTTCCTGTAATATGAAAACTCCATCAATTTGTTTGTATTGAAACCAAACACACCACGAACATTTTCAATGTTGACTCAATGTATGAATGTACGCCTGTTCATCTATTGTTATTTCCACTTGTGATGTTGCGTCGTGAAAGGGGAGGGGGGAGGGGAGTGTTAGAGTTGTATTTTTTTGCCATTTTGATCGCATTGAACATGGTCAGCGCATGTATTTTTAAGGTTTCTTTGATTTCCACACCTATCTACTGCGTGGTCTTTATCGTGCTTTGAAGCCCGATCATTTGCTGGTGTATGCACGAAGGTCTGGTTATGTTTATTCCTTCTCATGAAGTGACCAAACCACACGGCACATGGTATCATTATGAAATGCCGTCTCCGTAACGGAAGTTGCCTGCAACGGACCTCTGACATCCCATGTCTCTTGTCTTGGCGGTGCACTCTGCTAGACTGTAACCTGTCATCGTGATGCTACTCTCCCACTTGTATCTCTGCCTACCTCTTGCTCGCTTCCCCCCTCGACTTTTAATACGTCCAAAATACTTTCTTTGCTTGATCTTTATTTCCTTTAGTAATGCTTTCTTCATGTTAAGTGTTGTTAGAACGTCTTTGTTTGTTTTCTTCTCCTTACATGATGTTCTCCATATTCTTCTATGTATACACATTTCGCTAAACAGCTTGGTTGTTTCTATACCACTAGCTGAACCTTTTACCCACTGAAATACTACAATGGATAATCACACACAGGGAATAAAACTAGCATGGTTTCAACATGTATGCAGGCATGCTTCCTTGTCAAAAATAATACTGCAGGGAACTGTCGAAGGGGAAAGAAGCAGAGGAGGGCAAATAAAGGCATCGACAGACAACATCAAGGAATGGACAGCACAAGATATTTCCACACTCATCCGCATCGCTGAGGATAGAATTCGCTTCAGAACTCTGTGTGCTGAAGCATCCAATGTGGTACTCCTACGACCCTGAAGGGTTACTGTTTTATTGATGATGGTTCTTTCCAGAAAACTACAATATTTTCACCACATCAAACGCTATGACGGCCTAGAGACAAACATAAAGGAAGGAATGATGCCAGGGAAACGAAAAAGAGGCAGACCAAGAAGAAGATGGACGCAAGACATCAAAGACCACCTGAACATGACAGTAACAGAAGCAGGAAGACTAACTCAAGATAGACATAAGTTTCGAAAGGCTGTGATAACTGCTACATCTGTTCAGGATATGCTACCTGATGATGATCATCATCATTTCAAATTAATCAATTTTATATTCTAATTGTTTGTTTATTGTCCATGTTTCTGAGCTATACATTAATATGGAATAGATGTAGCATTTTATAATTCTCATTTTCTATCTTGTTAGTAATTTGTTTAGATGTTAATATTTTCCTCATATCATTAAAATATTTTTAGCCATTCCTATTTTCCTTTTAACTTCTGTTTCACATTTGCCGTCATTTATGATTATAGCTTTTCTCTATTTATCTATTGGCTAAGTCCTTTGTTGCATTTCAGCGTCAGGGTAAAAGTGTTTTCTGGACCCTCGTATGTGCTGAGTATATTGTGGGATTTCTCGCGTCTTTTATTTCGTTGGTCCATCGTTTTTGTGGTTGGCTTCTAGGTCTGCCTTCACTGTATCTGTGTAGCATAGCTTGCTATGGTATGCTGTCTGATGGTAGTCTGCTGATGTCCGCAAACCATTTGATCTGTTGTCTTTTAATATGTTCCAAGATTGTGGTGGTGCCGGTTCTGTGTCTAATGTCCTCATTCCCCACTATATCTTGGCGAATTTTCTAGGATTATTTGTAGTTGCTCTTCTGATGATGCTTCTAGCGTGTGGTCGTATGCAAATAGCAAGTCGTTTAAGTTATCCTTCAAATGGTTTTCTTTGCTACTTCGCAGATGTGACCTATGTATGTCATGAACAATAAGGGGGATATTGCATATCCCTGTCTCACTCCCTAGTGAATTTGGAAATCATCGGATGTACATGTGCTCGTTCTTACTGCGCATTGATTATTGGCGTATATGCTCTGACATAGGCTTATCCGATGTTGGGGGGACTCCACATGTCTGTAGTGCTATCCATAGTTGGACTCTTCGCTCTGTCAAAAGCTTTCTCTTGGTCCACGAAAGCCAAATATAAGCTTGGTTATGTTCTGTCGCTCTTTCCGTTGTATCCCTCTTCTGTCCACCAAGCTGTTATTTTTAGTTTCGTGCCTTTAATGGTTTTTATATCCGCATATGTTTCCTGTTGTTTGCATGATGTCATTTTTGAAATACTTCCATTCTTCTACTATGTGCTGGGTGTTTTCTTTGTTAACTTCCTGGATGTATTTGTCGCTCAAGTTTAGCTCTTCCAATATTAGTATATCTAGTTTCTTTGTGCTTTTCTTGTTATTTTCGCCCTGTTTGTTTTGACTTATTATTACTGCCCTATGGTCAGTGTATTCACCAATTTTATTTATTGCTCGTGCGTCTGTTAAATTTAGTCTATTGTTTCTTTTTCATAGCTTTTCTCCAACATCTAATTTCACATACTGTGGTCTTCTCTGCTCGTGTCTTTGGTCATGTTTGACATTGGTAACACACATAAATCTAATGTACAACCAGGAAACCTTTATTTCGTCAACAAACTCTTTCATAAATGGATAGTAGTTAGAAAATTAATTAATTCATACATACATCAGTTCAAGGACCAAGAGCAGTATTTCTACCATATACCGCGTAGAGGGTGGATTTGTTTAATCATTTATCACTGATAACCAAACCGTCATCTATGAATTGTAGGGACTTCTATTGTACAAGTCTGCACTCTGTCATTGTCATCGCGTGCGCACGTGTTGTGTGTGTTGTCCTGTTCTGGTGCGCATATTTCCTCGTTTATCTAGCCAGTTTTTGGTCGCGTTTGGTGCCGAAGATAATGGATCTCTAGCTGTGATTTATAAAATCCGGGCTAGTTTTAGATAAATGTCGGCCTGCTCGATTGTTTTATTTATTCTAAATATAACGTTAACTTTAGGCGTTATTTTGAACTATGAAGTGCCAGAAAATAGAGGGATAAATTTTTTTTCATTTAAAGGATGCATCTTATTTATAGTGTGCTATCATTCAAGTTATATTTGATATAGTGATTGTATTATGCTTACAACCGTCTATTATTTAAATTGATTAATTTGTGTCCGTATTGATTATTTAAAAGTGTGTAAATATGTGTTGTGGGGAAACTGGATAAATTCAACGTTTCTGTAATTCGGACGCCTTTATCAGAACTCGGTCCACTTTAGCAAGCTAACTTTGGTGTTATAGAAGAAAGAAAGTGAGAATTATAAAATGCTACATCTACATCTACTCTACATTAATGTATGCCTCAGAAACATGGAGAATGAACAAACAACTAGAAGACATAATGTATTCCTGTAAGATTTGGACATTTAGAAGAACAGGGAAAAGTTAATGGATATAGACAAGAAAATAAAGAACTCATGACAGTACTGTGCATTAAAAATAAACTATTAAAAGGGAAACAAAATCGAGTATAAAATAATTTGGACAAATTAAAACAAATGAAACCTCGAGGATCTAACTTGAGAACTTTTCATGAGGACCTTGCTTGAAGGTAAAGTTGAGGGGAGGGAAGTAAGAAGTAGGCAGTGTGAGGGCATACATCACAAATAGATAAGAAACAATCTGTTAGAGTGCACCACCAAGGCAAGAGACAGAGGATGTTGGAACTGAGTTGCAGCCAACTTTCGTTGCGGAGACGACAATTGATGATGGTGATGTTGTTATAGGAGAATGTTTAGAACATCGTGGACAGATGAAAGGAATAATAAAGATATTTTGAAAGACGCTAATTCAATAAGAGAGTTGTTCTACACGTATCAGAAGAAGATGGTCAACATTTTATGGACACAATATCATAAGTGGAAAGACATATCATATTGGTGATAACGTGGATGAAGAAAAAGATGTGTATGGGAAAGACCAAGAGAGAAGAAGCTGGACAACTAGTATTGGAGAATACCAGTATCAGAACATTATTAGTAATGCACTAGACATACGAGTATCAGAATATGATTAGGAATGCACTAGACATTGTGGTATGGGAAAATACCAGTATCAGAACATGATTAGTAATTCAGTAGACATTGTGGTATGGGAAAATACCAGTATCAGAACATGATTAGTAATTCAGTAGACATTGTGGTATGGGAAAATACCAGTATCAGAACATGATTAGTAATTCACTAGACATTGTGGTATGGGAAAATACCAGTATCAGAACATGATTAGTAATTCAGTAGACATTGTGGTATGGGAAAATACCAGTATCAGAACATGATTAGTAATTCACTAGACATTGCGGTATGGGAGAATACCAGTGTCAGAACATGATTAGTAATTCACTAGACATTGCGGTATGGGAGAATACCAGTATCAGAATATGATTAGGAATGCACTAGACATTGTGGTATGGGAGAATACCAGTATCAGAATATGATTAGGAATGCACTAGACATTGCGGTATGGGAGAATACCAGCATCAGAATATGATTAGGAATGCACTAGACATACCAGTATCAGAATATGTTTAGGAATGCACTAGACATTACGTTATGGGAGAATACCAGTATCAGAATATGATTAGGAATGCAATAAACATTGTGGTATGGGAGAATACCAGCATCAGAATATGATTAGGAATGCACTAGACATACCAGTATCAGAATATGTTTAGGAATGCACTAGACATACCAGTATCAGAATATGTTTAGGAATGCACTAGACATTACGTTATGGGAGAATACCAGCATCAGAATATGATTAGGAATGCACTAGACATTGCGGTATGGGAGAATACCAGTATCAGAATATGATTAGGAATGCACTAGACATACCAGTATCAGAATATGATTAGGAATGCACTAGACATACCAGTATCAGAATATGTGTAGGAATGCACTAGACATTACGTTATGGGAGAATACCAGCATCAGAATATGATTAGGAATGCACTAGACATTGCTGTATGGGAGAATACCAGTATCAGAATATGATTAGGAATGCACTAGACATACCAGTATCAGAATATGATTAGGAATGCACTAGACATGGCTGTGGTCCGAGCTTGTGCTGCAGGGGAGAAAAGAATAGCAACACTGTTTACCTTACACACATGTCGTAAGAGTCGAATAAGGAGGTTATGGGGGTGGAGTTGGCTGTACCATCCCTTATAGAGTCAACTAGACCCAGAAGTCATGCCGAAACCTGATGCGTAAGGACGAATGGCGTAAATCACAGCAAAGCTATAAAACTTGAAACAATGTATTGTGTTCTCCGGACTACATCACAGGAGTTTGAGAACGGACGCAGAAGATGATTAATGGGAATATGAGCAGAGCTAGTAACAGGCTACCGCGATATGGGATATATGAATAGAAGAACATTAGCAGCTGTAGAACATGGACAATAACTGGTTTATTATTATACTTTTAATATTATTTCTTTCAAAAAGAGTCGGTTGTTACCAAAAATAGCTGAGATCTCACGTACAATATTGGAAAAAATAGTAAAATAACGCAAATAGCTGTTCTACAAATCGGACAAATACACAGGTCAAACGTTTATACCAATATGTATGTGTCAATGTGGGTCGAAACGTTGAACCTGTGTATTTGTCCTATTTGCAGAACTGATATTTATGTATTATTTTTTATTATTATTAATATATATATATATATAATTTATTAATTGGTTTTTAACAGCCTCGCAGCAGAGGACAATTGTTACATGTGAAATTAATTGTCTGGGAAAAGCTGCAATAGTTACTAAACTAGATAAAATAAGAAATCAGGAAAAGAGTTGGTATAATATCATGTATTGAACATATTGAGAGAAACATGTAAAATGGTTCGGCCATCTTGTGAGAATGAACCCAAACCAAATACCAATAAGAGCATATAACAAAAGAATATCCGGGCATAGGGCCAAAGGCAGGACAAGAAAACGGTGGATAGAAAACACCAAGATAGCCTTGAACAAACATGGACTAAATGCAACCAATGCAACACATTTGACATTGGGCAACTTAAGCTTCCACCTTAACGCTTGAAGAACAAGATGTGCGTGGGAAGATGTGTCACATGGTGATAACATGGTTGAAAAACAAGATGTGCGTGGGAAGATGTGTCACATGGTTATAACATGGTTGAAAAACAAGATGTGCGTGGGAAGATGTATCACATGGTGATAACACAGTTGAAAAACAAGATGTGCGTGGGAAGATGTGTCACCTGGTGATAACACGGTTGAAAAACAAGATGTGCGTGGGAAGATGTGTCACATGGTGATAACATGGTTGAAAAACAAGATGGTTTTCCACATTGCAAGTGTGGATACGATCAACCATCATTCATCTGGGGTTATACAATTATTTTTTGAGATTTTTAAATTTATATTATTATTATACAGTATTATTTAATAATATTTATTATTATTATTGTTGTTACTACTATTATTGTGTGGCTCATGGGCGAGATATCAGAACGTTAGTCTCATATCCTTGTGATGCATGGTTAAACTCCCAGTAAGAACTGTTTTTTTTTTCTTTCCTTGTCTGATAATAAATTTAAGAATAAACTTACTCTGTGCATGACGTAACGAGAGGAAGTGCATGCGGTTGTTATCCCACAGTTAGAGATATCACCTCCATGCAACTCACTAACTAAAAACATGGCAGTATTGGACAGTTTATTGTAACTACTATTTTTTGTTGTTAATATTTATTTATTAAGTAAAAAGTGGTCAGTGTACAACAATGATACTGTTTTTCTGTAATTGGTTTAAATAATTCATGATGACTTAGTTCTGTGACTATTGTTGATCTCGACCGAAACGACAAGATGAGGCGGTGATCATCGATCGATTTCCAGGTTGTATGTGTCTCTTTGTGGTATGGGTAACTGCTGCTCCAAAACTAGATGCCTCCGTAATGTGAAAGAACCGGACACGAAGATACAGAAGCCGGAGATTGTACACCGAATAATTCCGGAAGTGAGTTAACATGGCGTAATAATATCAGTCGTTGTGTAGTTAACACTAGAACATAAAGTAGTGCGGATGGGAGACAGGGAATGGTTAGTTAGTATTATATAGTGCAGTGTGAATGTACAGTTAGTGTTATAGAGTGTAGTGTGAATGTACAGTTAGTGTTATAGAGTGTAGTGTGAATGTACACTTAGTGTTATAGAGTGTAGTGTGAATGTACAGTTAGTGTTATAGAGTGTAGTGTGAATGTACACTTAGTGTTATAGAGTGTAGTGTGAATGTACACTTAGTGTTATAGAGTGTAGTGTGAATGTACACTTAGTGTTATAGAGTGTAGTGTGAATGTACAGTTAGTGTTATAGAGTGTAGTGTGAATGTACACTTAGTGTTATAGAGTGTAGTGTGAATGTACACTTAGTGTTATAGAGTGTAGTGTGAATGTACAGTTAGTGTTATAGAGTGTAGTGTGAATGTACAGTTAGTGTTATAGAGTGTAGTGTGAATGTACAGTTAGTGTTATAGAGTGTAGTGTGAATGTACAGTTAGTGTTATAGAGTGTAGTGTGAATGTACACTTAGTGTTATAGAGTGTAGTGTGAATGTACACTTAGTGTTATAGAGTGTAGTGTGAATGTACACTTAGTGTTATAGAGTGTAGTGTGAATGTACAGTTAGTGTTATAGAGTGTAGTGTGAATGTACAGTTAGTGTTATAGAGTGTAGTGTGAATGTACACTTAGTGTTATAGAGTGTAGTGTGAATGTACAGTTAGTGTTATAGAGTGTAGTGTGAATGTACACTTAGTGTTATAGAGTGTAGTGTGAATGTACAGTTAGTGTTATAGAGTGTAGTGTGAATGTACAGTTAGTGTTATAGAGTGTAGTGTGAATGTACAGTTAGTGTTATAGAGTGTAGTGTGAATGTACAGTTAGTGTTATAGAGTGTAGTGTGAATGTACAGTTAGTGTTATAGAGTGTAGTGTGAATGTACAGTTAGTGTTATAGAGTGTAGTGTGAATGTACAGTTAGTGTTATAGAGTGTAGTGTGAATGTACAGTTAGTGTTATAGAGTGTAGTGTGAATGCAGTTACAGTTATAGCGTGTGGTGTGAATGAATGTGCAGTTACTGTTATAGAGTGTAGTGTGAATGTGGAGAACGTGTAATTAGTGTTATAGACAGTAGTACAGATGTGTTGTAGAAAGCGTTATAGAAAGAGTGTAGTGTGAATATGTGGTTAATGTTATAGAAAGAGTGTAGTGTGAATATGTGGTTAATGTTATAGAAAGAGTGTAGTGTGAATATGTGGTAAATGTTATAGAAAGAGTGTAGTGTGAATATGTAGTTAATGTTATAGAAAGAGTGTAGTGTGAATATGTGGTAAATGTTATAGAAAGAGTGTAGTGTAGATGTGCAGTTAATGTTATAGAAAGAGTGTAGTGTGAACATGCGGTTAATGTTATAGAAAGAGTGTAGTGTGAATATGTGGTTAATGTTATAGAAAGAGTGTAGTGTGAATATGTGGTTAATGTTATAGAAAGAGTGTAGTGTGAATATGTAGTTAATGTTATAGAAAGAGTGTAGTGTGAATATGTGGTAAATGTTATAGAAAGAGTGTAGTGTAGATGTGCAGTTAATGTTATAGAAAGAGTGTAGTGTGAATATGCGGTTAATGTTATAGAAAGAGTGTAGTGTGAATATGTGGGTAATGTTATAGAAAGAATGTAGTGTAGATGTGTGGTGAATGTTATAGAAAGAGTGTAGTGTGAATATGTGGTTTATGTTATAGAAAGAGTGTAGTGTGAATATGTGGTTTATGTTATAGAAAGAGTGTAGTGTGAATATGTGATTAATGTTATAGAAAGAGTATAGTGTGAATATGTGGTAAATGTTATAGAAAGAGTGTAGTGTAGAATTGTGGTTAGTGTTATAGAAAGAGTGTAGTGTAGATGTATGGTTAATGTTATAGAAAGAGTGTAGTGTGGATGTGTGGTTAGTGTTATAGAAAGAGTGAAACTTGGATGTGTAGTTAGTGTACTTTGCCTTCGTAATTAATCTTTCTAAACAGGCGTGGATTTTTATATGTCCAAACAGGTGTCGTTTACTTTTTGCTATTGTGTTTAGTAACCAACAATCTGACATCTTCATTGTGTTTATAATATCTGAGTTTCTCTTGTTTTCCTTCCATGTGATTCTAAGTATCTTTTTGTAGCATTTCATCTCAAAGGCGTTGATCTTGTTTGTAGATGTTCTACTTAGAATCCATGTTTCACAGTCGTATGCTACAACCGAAAAAATCAAAAGTTCTTAACATTAACAATAGTTTCGTTTCTATTTTGTTGTTTCCCCATATGTTTTTAAATCTTGTTATTTTGCAATATGTCATTGCCAATTTCTTCCTTATTTCTGACATGCAGTCACCTGCACTGTTGATGTGTGCTCCTTAGCATTCGAATTTATCCACACATTCTATCTCGGTATTGTCTATTCTGATTTTTGGTTGTTGTGTTTAACATCTGTTGACATGATTGTGTTTTTTTTTTTGAGTGTTTAAATATGTTTTGTGATTCACTGTATTTC
The DNA here is from genome assembly GCA_034231615.1 of Meghimatium bilineatum. NCBI lineage: Eukaryota > Metazoa > Mollusca > Gastropoda > Stylommatophora > Philomycidae > Meghimatium > Meghimatium bilineatum. Next base: position 19,017,451 of record CM067309.1, read on the forward strand.
TTTGTGTTCTTTATTCCAGTCCCTTTATATCAGTTGAGGAGTACAGCGTCTTCTGCATAGCTTAGTTCAGGATGTTTAAAGAGTGGTAGTCGGTGTTAGTCTTCACTATTCATATTTTTTTTTCATATTCCTCATTATATTTTAGACGTAGATGTTGAACAGGTATGGGGAGAGTGTGCATCCCTACCGTACTCCATTCTGTACTGTGTGGGCGGTAAAAAATGTGTGTGTGAGTGATAAAGAAAATGATGTGTGGGCGGTGTGATGAAGAAGGCTATTGTTATCCAGGCACACTTCAAGTTAGACAAACGGAACCATCTGTTGATTCATAAATCTATGCCCATATGCTGGTATCATTAAGCGGACGTTATGTACATGTTTCCATAATATGTTCTCGACACTTTATCATGTTTGATGTGTGCTGACTCTGTGAGTTGTACTGCGCTGTGAGTTGTACTGCGCTGTGAGTTGTACTGCGCTGTGAGTTGTACTGCGCTGTGAGTTGTACTGCTCTGTGAGTTGTACTGCGCTGTGAGTTGTACTGCTCTGTGAGTTGTACTGCGCTGTGAGTTGTACTGCACTGTGAGTTGTACTGCTCTGTGAGTTGTACTGCGCTGTGAGTTGTACTGCACTGTGAGTTGTACTGCTCTGTGAGTTGTACTGCGCTGTGAGTTGTACTGCTCTGTGAGTTGTACTGCGCTGTGAGTTGTACTGCGCTGTGAGTTGTACTGCTCTGTGAGTTGTACTCGCTGTGAGTTGTACTGCGCGTTTCTTTAATAATCAGTCTTTGATTTCCTTTCTTATGTATCTGTTCTACACATACCTCTAGAATTGCTGCTGAAACGGAGAGCGGATCACTTATGGGAATGTACCGTGTGCTATGCTAGTTTCTAATCAAGAATCGTATTTATCTGTTTTATTCTTCTCTTACTTCTCCCCACCTTACTTCTCCTCCTCTTCTTCTTGTTCCTTTTCTTCCACCCTCTCCTCTCCTTTCTCTTCATCCACTCTCTCCACTACTCTTCGTATTCCTCCCTCCTGCTCCCTCTCCTCTTCGTCTCCTCCTTCTCTCCTTTCTCTGTCTCCTATTTATCATATTTCTCCTACTCGTTATCACATTCCTCATTGTCTTCATTCTCGTTCTCATCTTTCTCATATTCCTCCCTCTCTTCGTTCTCTTTCTCCTCTATCTCGTTCTACTTCTTCTACTCCTACTTCTGCGTAAATCTTCTGCTTTACATCTTGTTTTACATATTTGTTTACATCTTGTTTTACATATTTGTTTACATCTTGTTTTAAATATTTGTTTACATCTTGTTTTACATATTTGTTTACATCTTGTTTTACATATTTGTTTACATCTTGTTTTACATATTTGTTTACATCTTGTTTTACATATTTGTTTACATCTTGTTTTACATATTTGTTTACATCTTGTTTTACATATTTGTTTACATCTTGTTTTAAATATTTGTTTACATCTTGTTTTACATATTTGTTTACATCTTGTTTTAAATATTTGTTTACATCTTGTTTTACATATGTGTTTACATCTTGTTTTACATATGTGTTTACATCTTGTTTTACATACGTGTTTACATCTTGTTTTACATATGTGTTTACATCCTGTTTTACATCTTGGTTTACATCTTGTTTTACATCTTGACTTACATGTTGGTTTACATCTTGCTTTACATCTTGGTTTACATATTTGTTTACATGTTGGATTACATATTGGCTTACATATTTGTTTACATCTTGGCTTACATATTCGCTTACATATTGGTTTACATCTTGCTTTACATGGTGGCTTACATACTGGTTTACATATTGGTTTACATCTTGCTTTACATGGTGGCGTACATACATGTTTACATATTGGCTTACATTTTGGTTTACGTATTTGCTTACATTCTTTGTCTCGCGTTCAGACGCCAGCAACACACCGCCGTATCTGTTTCCATTTCTTCGACTTAGATTTCTATATTATTATCACTGAGTTGTGAATGATTTTTCTTTATTAATAATTCCTGGATGCTTCTTATAGTATATTATTCACTTATAAGTCAGCAATGCATTTTAGACTTTATCGCTATAACTTTTGTTGTTCATTGCTGAAATATAATTTATGTTGTTCATTGCTGAAATATAATTTTTTTTGTTCATTGCTGAAATATAACTTCTTTTGCACATTGCTGAAATATAACTTTTGTTGTTCATTGCTGAAATATAATTTTTTCTGTTCATTGCTGAAATATAACTTCTTTTGCACATTGCTGAAATATAACTTTTGTTGTTCATTGCTGAAATATAATTTATGTTGTTCATTGCTGAAATATAATTTATGTTGCTCATTGCTGAAATATAATTTATGTTGTTCATTGCTGAAATATAATTTATGTTGCTCATTGCTCAAATATAACTTTTGATGTTTATTTTTCAAATATAACTTGTGATGTTCATTGTATAAATAGCTACTTTCCTGTCCCTCTCCCCACCTACCAAGATTTCTCCGGGATACAGGTTGGGGAGTAGCCCATCTGTGAACTACTGTAGTATTAATGGATTCGTAGCCCATACATTCGTAACTGTTTTGACAATTGGTATACCCCCCACCCCCCCCCCCCACTCTCAATAACTTGTAAAGGGTTCAGAGACAACTTATACCAACCTATAAATAATTATGAATACATAATTCCGCGGGGACCCCCCCCCTTCTCTCCCCCCCCTCCCCCCCCCGCTAAAGAAAGAAAATTGTGAAACAAAAAGTGCCATTACTGGCATATGGCATACTTTTTAAAAACATATATTTACAAATATTTAATGTTTACTTGTACACAATTTAATTGGTTTACAAATAACTGTTTTGTTGACGCCAAAATTTTGTTAAAATACCTCCTCCCCCCCCTCCCTCAATCGTTTGTCCACAGCTCTTAAGACATTTTCAGACATCCTTTCTCCTCCTACCACCCACCCTCACCTTCAAACTTTGTGACACGCAGTTTATGCACAGCCCCTTATATGAGAGCAGAAGATCACAAGCCAGATATATGCACATACATATAGAATGATTCTGTCAGTATTGACGCCCAGTGGATTCTTCAAAGTTCTTCTCGCAACAACAAGGAACTACGCTTCTTATGTCGCATCACGGAATAACTGTCTTAGCAATGACAAACACAAAACTGTGATATAACAATGCAAAGTAACTTGACATTCTGACTTGTTTTTATATCTACAGATAACAGAAGAATGTAACACACTTAAGTTATCCTTGGCCACAGCCAAGAAGGAAAGGGAGGCAGCAGAGGAGGAGGTGAAGCTACTTAACATCAGAGTCCACAGTCTAGAAAACGTTGTCAGGGTGAGTATTGCTAGAGAACGTTGTCAGGGTGAGTATTGCTAGAGAACGTTGTCAGGGTGAGTATTGCTAGAGAACGTTGTCAGGGTGAGTATTGCTAGAGAACGTTGTCAGGGTGAGTATTGCTAGAGAACGTTGTCAGGGTGAGTATTGCTAGAGAATGTTGTCAGGGTGAGTATTGCTAGAGAATGTTGTCAGGGTGAGTATTGCTAGAGAACGTTGTCAGGGTGAGTATTGCTAGAGAATGTTGCTGAGTTGCCGGTGTTAATGTTACCTTCTAGAGCACACTGTCAGTGTAAATGTTACTGTCTAGAAGACATCAGTGTAAATGTTACTGTCTAGAAGACATCAGTGTAAATGTTACTGTCTAGAAGACATCAGTGTAAATGTTACTGTCTAGAAGACATCAGTGTAAATGTTACTGTCTAGAAGACATCAGCGTAAATGTTACTGTCTAGAAGACATCAGCGTAAATGTTACTGTCTAGAAGACATCAGTGTAAATGTTACTGTCTAGAAGACATCAGTGTAAATGTTACTGTCTAGAAGACATCAGCGTAAATGTTACTGTCTAGAAGACATCAGCGTAAATGTTACTGTCTAGAAGACATCAGCGTAAATGTTACTGTCTAGAAGACATTAGCGTAAATGTTACTGTCTAGAAAACGTCAGTTGAAATGTTACTGTCTAGAAGACATCAGCGTAAATGTTACTGTATAGAAGACATCAGCGTAAATGTTACTGTCTAGAAGACATCAGCGTAAATGTTACTGTCTAGAAGACATCAGCGTAAATGTTACTGTCTAGAAGACGTCAGTTGAAATGTTACTGTCTAGAAAACGTCAGTTGAAATGTTACTGTCTAGAAAACGTCAGTTGAAATGTTACTGTCTAGAAGACATCAGAGTAAATGTTTCTGTCTAGAAGACATCAGTGTAAATGTTACTGTCTAGAAGACGTTAGTGTAAATGTTATTGTCTAGAAAACGTGTGTGTAAATATTACTGCCTGGAGAATGTAGGCAGCTTATGTCTATAACAGTAAGTAAATGATAAACAGTAAAATTCCAGCTACTATTTTTGCACATTTAAGGGTCTGTGCTGGGGATTCCCATTTGACTGGAACTGTTTATGACCAAACAATTTGTAAATAAGATGACCAATAGTGGACAAATTTTACTTATGAAGTGCTAAGAACATGTTTAATTTTCAAGAATAATACATTTCTATACAGTGTACTACATCTCTCGATTATCAACATTCATTTATGTGACAAATATATGTTATTGCTAATATAATTTTAGTTCTGCTAATATTATATGGAGAGTCTGGGATTTTTCTAAACATGAAAGCATTGAGGGTACTTACTAGTTTTGAACATGGTAACAATTATACAGCATACTTCTCACTATGAAAAAGGTAGGTCCCATGGCAGGTGGGGATGAAGATAACTCTTCATGTACATGAAGATAACTCTTCATGTACTAAGCCGCAGCAGCTATTAGGTGGGGTGGACAGTTCCCTTCCTTGCTGTTTTTTTACCTTCCCTAACTCGTGCGTCAGGTACTCATTTACAGCTGAGTCGACTGGAGGAGTGGTCGTGTCAAGTCGCAACCCGATTTTTTTTTGTCCGGATGGATATACGAGTAGTTTCGAACCTGACATCTGTAACCCGATGATAGCAAGCAAGCTCACTATCAACTAGGCTACCGCTCTCTCCTCCACGCTTTCACTATGTAGTAACTAAATTTTCAAGTTAAATTAGTGTCTCAAACTATTATCTAGTGCTTTTTTTCTACTACGGAATGTTCTTAGTTGCTGACTATATCAGGTCTCACTTTAGTAGCAAAACTTGCACTGTGTGGAACGACGAAACAATGTGAGAAAACTATTTTCAAATATCTATTATATATACATGCACTATTCATTCTATATTTATCTATACATGAGTAGAGTAGATAGTGTTTATAAATTAGTTCATATGTACAAAAGAACATGTCTCATAATCTGTAGCCAAACTTAAACAAGAAAACATGGGAAAGTAAATATATTTTTTAAAATGGTCCAAAATGGTCAGAATAATCTTTATAACCAGTAGTATTAAAATAGCAAAACTTGAGAGAGTTGGCCATAGAGTGGCAATACTAGTAACGTTATTGGTAACAGTACTCTCCTTCAAGAAGGCTGACTTTTAAAAACCATATTAAGATGACAGTTGGGTTTTCTTTTCCAAGATAGTTGGCTTCTGACCACCATATTAATTAAGAATACAGTTGGGTTTTTTTCTTCCAAAAAGGATGAATTTTAAACACCGTATTAAGAAGGCAGCTGGGTTTTTTCCTGCCATGTGAAGAGAGACACGATGACGTGGAAAGAGTGTTGTTGCAGTGGGCGATAGAAAGCAGTAGAGGTAATGGTCAACTAAAGCGACGCTGGACAAGAGATATTCAGGAATTCATGCACATGTTGATAGAAGAGGGATAACTTGTCAGCGACCCGGATATTTCAGGAGATTCATAGGAAGACTACGTTCTGGAAAGAAAACGTCACATGACATGATTCTTGATTAGATTGTATATTTTTCAAGGAAGACTACGTTCTGGAAAGAAAACGTCACATGACATGATTCTTGATTAGATTGTATATTTTTCTAATGACTTTCATTTGTTATGTTTATTTCAGGATTTGCAAGAATCAGCGGAGCATGCAGGACATTTGGACAATGAACGCAAAGCAGCATTATATCAATTGCAGCAGAAACAAGCACAGCTTGAGCAGCTTCAGCAAGTTAGTGGTGTTGATGTTGACAGTGGTGTTGCTGCTCTGTAATTGCTATGGTTGTAGTTGTTTTTGTTTATAACTGCTGTTGCTGTTTAGATGTGTGGTCATAGCTTAGTTATTCCGTTACTTGTTTGGACTTTACTGCGTTTGCCAGGCATTGTTGAACCAAGATGCATTTCTTATGTTGTGCTCACTCTCAAATTCCCGCTGGTTAGTCAGGATGTAGAGTACTTTCCTGTTAAACAGGTACACACAGTTAATGAAACAGATTGTAATGTGAAATGAAATATAGAGTAACCAATGGGAGAAGGGAAATAATTAAGAATACATAAATAATGAGGGGACGCAATCAATTCAGAAATAGCGCCATCCTACTACTGTGTTTTTATTTATATATTATATCATCATTAGATTCATATAGTCTGTAGAAAAGATACTGCTTCTTCTGTTCACGGAAGATTCATACTACGTATTCGTGGTACCATGGTAGCAACATGCATGTAGGCAATTTTTAAAAAAATACGGAAATGACATCATATTGACATGTGATGTTCCCAAAAAGGCCGTTCTAAAACTTATTACCGGTATATATAAAAACATAAATTTCGGTATCAGCGTAACAGGAATGTACCAGATTTAGTCCACAGAACTGAGTGTGTGGTATCCCGGTTTACAGCTTAGCAGCGATATGTGTTTCTCAGCCAGACACTTCAGCTGGGCTAATCTATAGGATGAGACAGCCAACTCCATCTCCAAACCTCATTAGTACCTCCTGTCTTACAGCTTAGCAGCGATATGTGTTTCTTAGCCAGAAACATCAGACTTCAGCTGGGCTAATCTATAGGATGAGACAGCCAACTCCATCTCCAAACCTCATTAGTACCTCCTGTCTTACAGCTTAGCAGCGATATGTGTTTCTTAGCCAGAAACATCAGACTTCAGCTGGGCTAATCTATAGGATGAGACAGCCAACTCCATCTCCAAACCTCATTAGTACCTCCTGTCTTACAGCTTAGCAGCGATATGTGTTTCTTAGCCAGAAACATCAGACTTCAGCTGGGCTAATCTATAGGATGAGACAGCCAACTCCATCTCCAAACCTCATTAGTACCTCCTATGGCTTACAGCTTAGCAGCGATATGTGTTTCTTAGCCAGACACATCAGACTTCAGCTGGGCTAATCTATAGGATGAGACAGCCAACTCCATCTCCAAACCTCATTAGTTACCTCCTATTTCTTACAGCTTAGCAGCGATATGTTTTTCTTAGCCAGACACATCAGACTTCAGCTGGGCTAATCTATAGGATGAGACAGCCAACTCCATCTCCAAACCTCATTAGTTACCTCCTATTTCTTACAGCTTAGCAGCGATATGTGTTTCTTAGCCAGACACATCAGACTTTAGCTGGGCTAATCTATAGGATGAGACAGCCAACTCCATCTCCAAACCTCATTAGTACTCCTATGGCTTACAGCTTAGCAGTGATATGTGTTTCTTAGCCAGACACATCAGACTTCAGGTTGGCTAATCTATAGGATGAGACAGCCAACTCCATCTCCAAACCTCATTAGTTACCTCCTATGGCTTACAGCTTAGCAGCGATATGTGTTTCTTAGCCAGACACATCAGACTTCAGCTGGGCTAATCTATAGGATGAGACAGCCAACTCCATCTCCAAACCTCATTAGTACCTCCTATGGCTTACAGCTTAGCAGCGATATGTGTTTCTCAGCCAGACACATCAGACTTCATCTGGGCTAATCTAAAGGATGAGACAGCCAACTCCATCTCCAAACCTCATTAGTACCTCCTATGGCTTACAGCTTAGCAGTGATATGTGTTTCTTAGCCAGACACATCAGACTTCAGGTTGGCTAATCTATAGGATGAGACAGCCAACTCCATCTCCAAACCTCATTAGTTACCTCCTATGGCTTACAGCTTAGCAGCGATATGTGTTTCTTAGCCAGACACATCAGACTTCAGCTGGGCTAATCTATAGGATGAGACAGCCAACTCCATCTCCAAACCTCATTAGTACCTCCTATGGCTTACAGCTTAGCAGCGATATGTGTTTCTTAGCCAGACACATCAGACTTTAGCTGGGCTAATCTATAGGATGAGACAGCCAACTCCATCTCCAAACCTCATTAGTTACCTCCTATGGCTTACAGCTTAGCAGCGATATGTGTTTCTTAGCCAGACACATCAGACTTTAGCTGGGGTAATCTATAGGATGAGACAGCCAACTCCATCTCCAAACCTCATTAGTTACCTCCTATGGCTTACAGCTTAGCAGCGATATGTGTTTCTTAGCCAGACACATCAGACTTTAGCTGGGGTAATCTATAGGATGAGACAGCCAACTCCATCTCCAAACCTCATTAGTTACCTCCTATGGCAGGTGACACTCTTGCTAGGTTGTGCTCCCATTTCAGGGCATCGCGTAGTGCAGTGATTAGTGCACTGGTTTCACATATGCGTGGTTCTGAGTTCATTCTCCAGTTGAGACTGAAATGTTTTACAGATTGCAACTGCTCCTGAGTTGGTCCAGCCTTAATTGGGAACCTCATCAGTCAAGGAAGTAAAGACTGCGAGGGAGATGAAATAGCCACCGACCTCACAGCCTCTTCTTCTTCTTCTTCTTTCGTTCACTTGAAACATGTCTATATCTGTAATTCTGTCTCCTTAATAATACTCACTGTCTTTTGTAGTTCATACAGTGTCCCATAGAGCTTTGATTCCAGTGTTGTTTCCTCTGGTCAATATGTCTGCCTCAGCGTTTCATGCTCAGAACACTCTTGAAGTATATGTTTGGCACTCTGTGCTGCCTGTCCACATGTACACATGGCTGTGTTGCCAATCTTGAACTATGTATACATGTGACTGCGGAGTCGGTTGTGTCCTGTTCTGAGACGTAGACTCACAGCCTCTGAAATGTGAGATCTCACACTCTTACGGCAGTTAAATGCAACTTTGTCAAAAAATTTACTGTTTACTTTTAATTGTTTTTTACACAACAATTGTATTATTTCTAGTACTTGAATTGGTGTTTTTTACACAATTATCTTATTTCTAGTCTAGTTTCAGATCTAGTTACATGTAAGTTAAAAGTATGTTCTATGACAGCAACCTTCCGTTGGGGATGAAGATAACTATTTATGTACTAAGCCGCAGCAACTATTAGGTGGGGTGGCCAATTCCCTTCCGTGCAGTTCCATGTGGCATCTCCTCAATAAAGATTTATTGACAATGGATATCAAATATTTTGTACAGCTAAATAAAGATAGTTTGTTCCTGTGGTGCTAAGGGCGGCACATAGGACAGAAGTTATGTTTCTTCATAACGTGCAGTTCACTGAAAGTTCTTGTAGTTCTTGGTTGGTATTGATATCCATTGCCATTGCCTCGTTCTTGAATGTTCTTCATAGTGTTGTCCTGGGTCTTCCGCGTTTTCGTTTTTAAACAGGTATATCTTCAGTGCATAGGGAATGAGCGCCCAAAGAAAAAACTTCCTGAAATTGAATGTACTATATCCCGTATGTTGTCGGATCTGACAGGAGAGCAAGAATATCAAAACTGTTAACCTTCCATCTGTGTTGTAATAGGCTACTAATGAGGTTATTGGGTGGAGTTGGCTGTCCCATCCCATATATCAAAGGGACACAGTAGCCATGCAATAGTTGAATGTGTGAGGTTACAAGGCGCAGATATGCTGTAAACTATGACACAGCACATTCCATTCACATGACTGCATCCTGCTAATCTGCAGGAGTTTGAGATCAAACTCAGAAGTAAAAATGGGATCTTCCCAACAACTGAAAATATCTCAATATCTCTATCTATATACAGTAATGCAACATTGATTAAATCCACAAAATCTAAAAACTATCTCTTTCTTTGGTATAATATACTTCTTCTTCTTCAGCGTTCATTCTCAAACTCCCGCTGGATCTCTCTTGTAGCAGGACCATTGTCCTACTAGATTTCCAGCAGGATGCAATCCAGAGAATGGAAATGCGTTGTGTCGCCGTATTATTTGCACCAATGGCCCGACACATCCGTCTTCGGCGGTGGGTATAATATCAATAATAATAATCATACGATAGATAACCATCCAGGATCGTAGGGGTGCCATACTGCAGACATCACCACAAAAAGCTCTCCAATCTTCTCTATCCTTAGTCATTCGGAGTAGTGTAGAAAAATCATGGAGCGGCCGTTCCTTAATGTTATCAATCCAGAATTTTCTTTCTCATCTCTTCTCCTTCCACCCTTGACTATTCCTTGCAAAATAATTTTAGAAAATGAGCCGTATCTCATTACATGTCCAAGACACAAGAGTTTGTGCCATTTCACCACTGCCAAAAGTGGTTTGTGATAACCTGCAAGTTTTTTTTTTTTGCTGCCATATAAATATATCTGTCTTATGGTCCATGTAACTAATTGTTAACAAACGTCTGTAGTACTTGTTTTCATAAGCCTAAATAATTTATTTGTTTATAAACTCTTATGTTGTACCGATACCCAAAAATAACGAGAGATAAGATCTTATTTTCTATGTGCAATGGATGGTTTCTCTGAGTTTTATTTCATACCCTCCACCGAAGACGGATGTGTCCGCTCATTGGCGCAAATAAAATGGCGACACAACGTATTTGCATTTTCTGGATTACATCCCGCTGGAAATCTAGTAGGGACATTGGACCATAAGAGAGATCCAGTGGGAGTTTGAGAATGAACGATGAAGAAGAAGAAGATTTCACACCTAGAAGTCTCCAAATCTCGGCAGTGTGCAATTTTTTTGAGAAGTTTTCTATTCATGTAGAGTCAATTCAAGGGGTTTTCTGGCCGTAATGGTCACTGCAACCAAAAAAATACTGGTTTCTGAATAGGATATGCTACCACCTTACTTAGTTACATACAGTGTTACTCATCTTGGATGATTCAACCTTTTACTGGACGGTAACACAAAGTATATACAAAGTAGCCAATGATACGCTCATATCAGTCGCATCAGCCAAGATAACGGACGCTGTGTCTCCAGCGCACGGGACATATTATGAAGTAGGACTTTGTTTATGTCAAAGAACACTTGGTCTTGCATCCATTTATCCTTCCGATCATGGCTGATTATTCTCACATCTTAAATCTCGAGTGAGTTGCCTGTATGGATTATTGATTCCTTTAATGTCTAATTCATGTAAACTTATTTTATAGAGGTACCAAGTTCGATTTTCATACCACATTTCAACAAATCATTCATGTTTTCGCGTGTACCAATCAGAAATCCTGTAACATTTCTACATTTTTCTGTTAATATGGACTCCCTCCATTTCTCTAGCAACTGTCTATCATTTTAAACCCTTATGTCGCCCGTGTTTTGCCGGGGCCTCTAAGGGGAGCAAAGAATGGCAACACTGCTTACCTTCCATGCATGTCGTACAAGACGACTAATGAGGTTATGGGATGAGTTGGCTGCCCCATCCCATATAGGGTCAGTGTTCCAAATCCATGCTGAAGTCGGATGTATCTGGCCGAAAGGCGCAGATATCGCAGCCACGCTGTAAACCATGACACAACGCATTCCCTTCTCCGGACTACATCCTGTTGATCTGCAGGAGTCTGAGAATGAACGCAGTAGAAGAAGAAGCATGACCCTTAAGTATCAGGTATACCAAAAGCAGTGCAGAAATTGTATTATCGTAGGAGCATTTGTACAGACGACGGAAGAATCGATGGAGATATTGAGACAATGATTCTTAAAGCGAACTAGCTAAATTATCAACTGACGCTAATTGTGAAGCACATATCTGTCTCGATGGAAACCAAAAAAGCAAATCATAAATATTCATACCAGCATTATATTAATCAATGTTAGACATATACACTAACTAAAGAACAAGAGAAAAAAGCTTACAACATGTGGAACGGCAGGTCTAAGAAAAGCAGCAAACAGGAGGCAAAGCTTGGAACATAGTAATTAAGATCTGTTAATCACTGGAAACACATAACATACACATCGTCGTTCAACCACAACAGTTTGTGTGTGTTATTATGTGTGTTTCCTGTGATTAGCAAAATTGTATTACCGTGTTACACATTTGTCTCTTGGATCCCAGTTTTGCTGCAGTGAGTACACATCATCAAATAGAACATTCCACCGAAGACAGATGTGTCGGGCCATTGGCGCAGATAGAACGGCGACACAACGCATTTCCATTCTTTGAACTACATCCTGCTGGAATCTAGTACCATGGTCCTGCTACAAGAGAAATTCAGCAGAAGTTTGAGAATGCTCGCTGAAGAAAAAGAAAACAAAACAGAACGAGAGATCATGTGAGGAATGAAGAGATTATAAGAACTGTTGGAACAACATCTGTACTGAAATATATTGAAAAACAGAGGCTGAAATGGTTCGGCCACAATGAGAATGAACACTTATTGGCTAGCGGCAAGAGCATGAAACATGAAAATGGAAACATCAAGATACAGAGGAAAACCATTAAGAAGATGGATTGAAGGAGTTACCTACATTCTAAGACGACACAGTATTACTGCACATCAATCGACTACACGTGACATCCAGAAAATCTATCGTCATTCATTCCTGCGACGTCGTCATACAACAAAAACAGAGAAAAGATGATAATTAAAAGAAATACTGCAGGAAAACTTTCTACCAAATAGTAAATGAATATTTTTTTAAATAAATTGTTAAATATCAGCTTTACTAATAGGATGAATACACAGATTCAACGTTTCGACCACCAGGCCCTTGTTAAGGACAAGCATAAAAACTGGAATTAGAACTTATCAAATACTACAATAGAGGTAAGTATGTAGGCATCTATTTTATCATATGAGAAATAGATGGAAGTAAATAGAGTACAGCATACATATAAACTATATGTTGAAATAAGTAACTAGTTAATATAAATGTAGAAACAGGAATGAGAAGTAAGATTTTCACTTACTTTTCATGAAATTTAATTTTGTTTTTCTACATATACTTCCTGTCAGCTTAACTCCAGTTTCGAAAACAAGCATGCCCAGACAGTGTCATCTCTCAATAAACAGGTACTTGAGTTAGAGGATAAAAGAAAAGCTGAAGAAAATAGAAGGCAGGAGCTTGCCCAAGAAGTTCAGAGATTACAGAGGGAAGCAGACGAGAAGCAGAAAACATTGAACGAGTCCGAACGCAGCAGAAAGACACTTGTGGAAGAGTCTGATGTGATATCAGGTTGGTTTGATACCATTGTTAGCAACTTGTTGATTGCTTGTTTTATAGGCGATTTGTCTCTTAACACTAAGAGACATTGCTAACAACGTGTTGACTTGTTGTTGTTTGTTTTATAGATGATTTGTCTATTAACACTAAGAGACGCCCTTTCAATGTGAATGTGGTCCGTTGTATATCGTTTGGTATTGTGTGAGCTAATTGCCTGATGGGATCTTTAGGGATAATTTGTGCTAAGACACTTTAATTCGTTATGGAGTACTGAGTGAATATTTGTGTTAAAGACACTTTACTTTCTGATGGAGTCCTGAGTGATGATTTATGCTAAGTCACTTTACTTCCTGATGGATTCCAGAAGGATGATTTATGCTAAGACGCTTTACTTCCTGGTGGAGACATGAGGGATGATTTATGCTAAGACACTTTACTTCTTGGTGGAGACATGAGGGATGATTTATGCTAAGACGCATGATGAATGGTATGTTATGTTTGTGTTCATTCTCACACTCCCGCTGGATCTCTCCTGTAGCAGGACAACTGTTTTACTAGATGGTTGTACAGCTTGGTTATAACCAATGGAGTGAAAGTGGTGTACCTCACCAAAAGAGCTATATTTTAGTTAACAAAACTAACTACATGGTTAACACCAGGATATCGTCCAAAAATTAATAATATACTGTGTCTTTGTTTTATTTGTACCATGACCCGACACATCCGATCTCACCATTATTGTAATCATATGGCATATACAATTCCTGATTATAATTATATCATTGTAAATAAAGGTAAATTAACGAACCCACCCTGTACATGTTGTGGCGTCAGCAAGGCCATGTAGCATTTATCACATAGCTTCAAGTATCTACCTGCATTCCCTAACAGGTAACCTGCAGTAATGGCAGGTAAAGGTGCCTTGAGTTATAAATCAGTATAATAAAAGTGGGTTCCAACCATACATATTCAGGGACTGGACAAGACAAGATTTTTCCCCACTCATCTGCATCCATTGGAAATTTGAATTACCTGGGAAGAGGAGAAAAGGCAGACCAAGAAGACGATGGACTGACGACATTAAAGATAACATGAATACATCGCTAGAAAATGCAAGCCACGTCGCCTAAGACAGAGAGAGGTTCAGAGAGTTCATTGGGAAGACAACGTTCTGGAAGGAATACGTCACATGGCACATCTGCATCATTGAAGATAGAAATCGCTGGAGGACTCTGTGTGGTAATACATCCAATGTTGGTACCCATATGGGTTGCGGGTTTGTAGACAGATAGATAGATGTTCACTTGATGTTCTATTAATTAACCAGAAACCACATGGCTATTGTCGTCTTCAGCACAGACTCAGTGTGGCCTTTCTCCACATCATGAGCCCAGGCATTCATTTCCTCTTGCCTTGGACCACGACAGTCTAGAATATAAGACCTACTGTCGAATAGGAAATCAATCCTTCTAAAATGACATCCTCGATTTTCCCTGGTCACAATGATTAGAATTTCTGTGAAAGTTGAAGAAAATCAAGTGAATTATCAAATAAACCATTTTAGAAAGCTGGATTTAAACCACAGATACAGGTGAAATAGAATTATTTCAGAGCATATTCCATCAAAAATATAATAGAGGAAACTGTTCTGGTAATCCTGTTACTATGCCCCATATGCGATAGAGTTTGTTTATATATGTGAATAAGTTCATATTTTATTCCCCAGTTCCACAAGTCTTTACAGGGAACCAATCGGCAATAATCAAAAAAGGTAAGATATTTGTGTAACCCTTAGTTCAGTTGTTTTTCCTTTTTTTTTTAACCATGTACCTCCTAGAGGAGCGCGGTAGCCTAGTGTATAGTGAGATTGCTTGCTATCATCTGGTTACAGCGTGCCAGGTTCGAAACCACGTCCGGACATTAAAAAAAATCCGGGTTGTGATTTCTCACTTGACACGACCACTCCTCCAGTCGACTCAGCTGTAAATGAGTACCTGACGCATGAGTTAGGGAAGGTGAATAAAAACAGCAAGGAAGGGAACTGGCCACCCCACCTAATAGTTGCTGCGGCTTAGTACATGAAGAGTTATCTTCATCCCCGACGGCAGATGCCATGGGACCTACCTTTACTTTTTACCCCCTATATATATATATATATATATGGGAGGTACGTGTCCATTATCTAATCTTATTTGTTTTTAAAACCCCTGCATTTTATTAGGATATAGTACATTATAGCAGGGTGAATATCAGAGAAC
This sequence comes from Meghimatium bilineatum, assembly GCA_034231615.1. Taxonomy (NCBI): domain Eukaryota; kingdom Metazoa; phylum Mollusca; class Gastropoda; order Stylommatophora; family Philomycidae; genus Meghimatium; species Meghimatium bilineatum. The sequence continues at coordinate 19,033,078 of CM067309.1, forward strand.
AGAATGCGTTGTGTCATGGTTTGCAGCTTGGCTGTAATATCAGCCCCTTTTGACCTAACAATCCAGTGTAGCAAGGCTTCGGATTACCTTGATCCTTTGTGTGATGGTTGGTTGGTTTGCTGATCCATAGGTCCATGGGCTCATGCCCTTTGATTCTTTGTATGATGCAACAACCGAATCCATCCCCAAAAAAGCCTCCTTAGTCATTTCTTATGATATGCATGACAGGTAACAGCATCACTATCATTAGCTGCACTTTCCGACCCACGCAAATCTAATGGCAATAATGTGCATACAATTACCAATACAATTAGACCCCCCTTGGTTTTCACTGCACATTGCATTAAACCGACAGCTAAGATCTCCTGTGTAAAAAGGAAGAAATATATGAGAAACCACCTCACAAGATTTGTAAAATAGTCAATGTTTAATAACTATATTTCGTTTCATGTCAAAATGAAAATTGTGTCTTTAACAAACAGGTGAAGTTACCGCCTTCTGTTGTTTCTGAAAAGGAATGTATTGAACCTTACGATATTTGCTATGTCTTTACTAACTCATTTCCTAAAATACTACAATAATAACAATTCAACGGAAAAACACAAAGGATAAGTATGATAATAAAATACTGATAATGCATTGTTTCTGATAAGTAGTAGTTTTTGTAGTTTTACGATCACCAACACACTATCGGAGTATGAGATATGTGGACGAAATAATAGAAATAACACAATGCAAGGCATTTAGAGCATTTCAATCGTTAGATCTTCTTCAATAATATACAAAACAAACAGGGAATAAACAATTGAAAATGTCTTGTATTTTATTATATATGTATAATTTTGTCTATATATCGTATAGTCCGATAGTCTGTTGTTGATCGTAAAAGTGCAAAAACATGTGTTCTACATAAATACTATTTATATACAACTTTACAGCAGTCTTGATAATTTCAGTCTTTATCCTAACTGAACATCAAGTGGCAGGACACGATCACAGAGGTACTGCAGCGGGAAAAATTACGATCAATTATGGTAGTAAACAGCAGTTAAACGATTAATATGTTTGGGTAATTTGAGAAGAATGAACAACAAACGAATGTCACTGCAAACATTTATTGGCGAACTTTCGGAAGAGAAACGAGTTATAAGGCAGATTACTCCTCAGATATAAAGATATATGCAGGACATCTGTGAAATACTTTTTCCTATTGACCACAATTTTGGGGAATTTTTGGTAGGGGTTCGTGGTGCATGGAGGTCGGCATTACGCAAACGTACAGAAATACTTTTGAGGAACAGACTAGAACACAAACAACATACACGTAAAGCATATGTCAATTCAAAACAGCACTGACTGATTCATTGTACAGTTAACACTACCGTACCTAAACACACGAACCTGCTAAATAACTGCCTAAAAGGCGAAAAAAGGCTATCATCAATCAACCAATAAACCCGTAACCCTTCATGGTCGTAGGGGTACCACATTGGATGCCTCAGCACACACAAAAAGGCTATACGTACATCCTAAATGACAGCAGCATCAAACATAAAAGGAAGTAGAGTTCTTCCCAAAATTTTATGGCATCAGTCTTGCAGTTCTCTCACAAATTGTTGCTTGTGTTCCCATCATCACCACGTAGCATATCCTGGACAGGATGTAACATTCACCTTTGAAGTTCTTTTTGATTTTTGAGTCAACTATTTGCTTTTGTGAGTGTCACCTTCACGATGTCTTTGATATCTTGCATCAGTTTTGTACATAGATAACCAGACAATAATTGACTAGAAAAATATAATGCAAGGGTGGCAACATTGTTTTAAAAGAATTGTTAAAGCTAAAAGACGGAGTTAATAACAAATAAGTAAACAATATAACGGAAGAGCTAGAACCAAACATATTGCTAGCAGAAATAGAAAATACCACCCAGGATCCTATAAAATACTAGTCGAATTAGTCAAAGCAAAGGCAGCTATATGGATAAACTGGTTATATAAGCTGTTTACTATAATATGGAATACACAGGAAACACCAGAGGACTGAAAAATGTAATAATAAAACATATCTTCACGAAAAAAAGGCAGCAAAAGAGATTGTACAAAGTATAGAGGTATTTCACTTATAAGCCACACTGGAAACTTCAACAGAATTCTAGAAAGAAAATTATACGAGCATTCATCGAACAACAGCATAACAACACTCAAATGGGATTCCATAGGAACAAGAGTTTTACAGATGTCATTTTTACAATTAGTCAACTGGCAGAAAAAAACAACCAAGAATTATATATCGAGTTTGTCGACCAAGAAAAAGCCTTTGACGGAGTAGACAGACAACTGTGGAAAATACTATCACAATAAGGTGTTCCACAACACCTAATCAAGTCCTGCAGTAGTTACACTGTCAATAAGCAGTTAGAACCAGTGTCGGGCTTTCAGATAAATTCCATATACTTGCTGTTTATTCATTTTCGAAAACATTAAGAAGAAAAAAAAGGGGGGGGGGAGGTCATGAGTTTTTTTCTCCCCGTCATCCTAAATCAAAAGGTCATGTTATGACTAGGGAGAAAGTGGGAGTTGAACACGAAACCCCCCCTCTATCTACAGGCTATCCATGAGATCATGAAAAGAAGTATTCAGGATTGTGAGTACAAGTGCTACAGACTGTTAAGAATTAGCTATATAGAACACAAGACAAACATATTCATCCTGCAGCTAACAAACAAACTTTCAGGTTATCAATAACGACTTTCAGCAATGGGGAAATGGCATAAACTTGTTTGATTTGGAAATGCAACGAGACACAGTACACTTTATACAATTTTTTGTGTGCAATGAACAGTCGAGGTTGGATGGAGAAGATGCGGTGAAAGAAAATCATGTATTGATACCAACAACAAATTGTATGTGCATTATTTTTCTACACTCCTTCGAATGGTTGAGGGTAGAGATGTCTAAAGAGCATTTTGTGATGTCTCCAGTATGGCACCCCTGCGACCCTGACGGATTATGGGCCTTTATTGTAATTATTATATATCTACTGGTAGTATTGTCTTAGGGACCAAACCCAAAATAAAGGAATGACGAAAACGGATGTGCTGGACCTCGGATGTCCTGACCACATGTGGCCAACCGGGGTGCAAATAATCACAGTTTTACTGTGGAACTTGCAGCAGAACGTACTTCACGCTCCCCGGCGGAAATCACACGAAATATTCGTCGTGGTTATTTGAGAGCGAACGCTGAAGAAGAAGTATTGTTGTTTATTTGTTTTTCGTTCGCACCATTGTAACCATCACGGATATCCGTGCGATTTCCGCCGGGAGCGTGATTACCTTGTGCCACCGTTATGCGCCTTGTAGGCCTAGCACATCCGATTTCGGCATGCCTTAACAATTCGAGTGGGATACCCTTAGCCTGCGACAGCCTCTTTATCTGTCTCCATGCACTCGTAGTGGCGACTCTTCGCCCAGACGATTTTTGCTCTCATCTGACTCGCTCGAGGTGTTCCACTGTCCATGAACTTGCCTCGTGTAATTGGACATGCTGTGCCTGTGCCCATTGGGTACTGAACCGTTTCTCATCCGTGAGCCTGGTTCCTTAAGGGGAAGAACTCAACAGAGGAGTTGGACCCTGGCTCTTTCGCCCTCTTAGCCAAGGTGTCATTCACCGACATCGTGTACCCCTTGTCCAAGTTCGAGTCTCACACCACGCGTTTGAGAGCAAGGCGTTCTCGAGCTGAGCGTCCTTGTCCCAATAGCGCCTGAGCCCATCAGGTACTGAACCCTTTCTCTCTTCAAGTGTACTTCCGGTGTAGGAAAACCTGACAGTAGAGTTGGGCCAGGGCTAAATCATTGTCCCTTTCTTGCCTAAGCCCATCGGGTACAGAACCCTTTCTCTTCGCGAGCATATTTCCGGTTTAGGAAGGCTCGACATTAGAGTTGGATTAGGTCTTCTTGCTTTACCAAACGCCAATGAATGGGTCTGGGTCTCTGCCTGTAAGGAACACAGGTAACTAGAAGCTCGTCTCAAGCTGACGGAGCTTGTAGTTCCCCTTTCCTAGGGACTTTTCACTTTCTATTTGCAGTTCGCGGTGCCCTCTAGCGCTGTTCTGCCCTTTCATTGTTTCATTGTACTCGGTATGAAATCTATTTGTCTCTCGCCATGCATCTACCTTTACGTGCATTTTACATTGGCCGCCCCTCCAATGTTCGGACTGGACTGACTAGCTTCACTATGTCGACAGTGTCGCTATATGTGGTGATGCTGGTGGTGTAGGAGATATTGTCTGTCTCTTGTGCAGTCAAATATCTTTCCATCTGCTACCTCCACATTCTCGGACACGATCCCCAAATGATTTGGCCATAATCAGCTTGTATTTCTGTTTCCAGGGTGCACCGCGTGGAGGTACATTTGGGATCTTGGTTATCTGCTAACCCTGGGTCCGCCTAGAGCAATGCGTTCCCTTTGCACCCCAGAAGAAGTATTGTTTTATGTTTCCTTTGTCATATACTGGAAGTTATCAAGGAACAGATAAGCGGCAGCTGCTACTTTTCATGGATCCTAGCAAACGCAGAAACTAAATGTTCTGTCAAATTATCATGATATTAGCTTTTATCAAAATAGCTTTGTGTATCGAGAGTTGCGCAGTAAGGGGAATAACTACGAGCTGGTACTAAGTTCATCTATGTTTACTTTCTCTTGTATCGTATTATTATTTGTTCTGGGTATTTGCCAACCTGTTTCATGGTCGTTCCAGTAATGTGTCTCCAATGCCCCCTTTATCAATTATGCCATCACCCTGGTTTTTTTTTTGGTGTGTTTTTCCTGATTCCATTCCGCATAAAAGAATGGTCTTTCTATTGTACGATGTTTTTACGGTAGGACATTTAATAACATCAATTGGAAGATGTATTAAAGAATTCAAATGTAGAATTTCTCAAGCAAAGGCAATATATTACAAGATGAAGACCACCCCATGTAATGTATCATTGTTAATTGAGATGAGAAAGTTCTTAGAAGTTATAATCTTAAAAAAAACACACACAAAAAACACAACATTATTGCAGTGCTAATGGACACCAAATTTCAAAGTGTACCAAAATGTTATTTTATGAAATTAATGCTTAAACCTTGGCTTGAAGAAACTTTCAGACTTTAACAATGAAATGATGTTCATTAAATTTGGTTGAACTTTTATTCTTTGCGACTGAGACCTCCGTTTCAGTAATGTGTGTGTCATCCTCTGTCCTCTATCAGAGAACGACATTTTCGTGACATGGATCCGATTAGCCGTTGGATCTGTTGTTGTGCGATGACTGCCCACTCTTCCCGCAGTGCAAGAGACAACTGCCGGAGATTGGCTGGAGCCATGTCTCGCTGGCGGTGTCGTCTGTTGAGTTAATAGCATAAGTCTTCTATGGGATTTATGTCTGATGACATGGCTGGCCACGAAATTGTCTGGACGTTGTTGTCAGCGAGAAGCTTGGTGGTGAGTTGTGCCACATGAGGTCGAGCATTATTCTTCTAAATAATTTTTAGAAGAAATTCTAAAATTCAGCCAAAATTGGAAGGTCCTTGAGGACGAAACATTTCAGCGACGTATCGTTCGGCATTAATTCGTCATTCAGTTTGAACCAGGACAATTCTTCCCATGAAGTTGATCACCTCAACCACCATGTGGAGTGGCCCTATCAACGCTGCCCTGGGCGTAGTGCTCACCGACTCTGTGGTAAACTCTTCTTCGTCTATCGTGTCGCTGGAGCACAAAAAAAGATTCATCACTAAACCAAACCCCGTCTCCAACCATTCCCAACGGTCCGTTGACGATGCTTGTTCGCCCACTTCAGTCGGTTCTGGCGCTGCCAGTCCGTAATAATATGACGTCTGTAAGGTATTCTAGTTCAAAGACTGGCGTTGTGCAAACGGTTCCCGACCTTTTCATCTGAAATTCGATTAATTGCTTGCATTGACTGGACTGTGGAGGACAGTTTGTTGGTCATACAGTTCGCCGTCCATAAATCACATAGAGTACGTTGGTCATAGATCACATACAGTTCGTCGGTCCTTGATCACATAATTCCGTCGGTCATAGACCACATACAGTTCGTTGGTCCTTGATCACATACAGTTTGTCGTTAATAGACCACATACAGTTTGTAGGTCCTTGATCACATACAGTTTGTCGTTAATATACCACATACAGTTTGTAGGTTCTTTATCACATAAGTCCGTTGGTCATTGACCACATACAGTTCGTCGGTCCTTGATCACATACAGTTTGTCGTTAATAGACCACATACAGTTTGTAGGTTCTTGATCACATAAGTCCGTCGGTCATAGACCACATACAGTTCGTCGGTCCTTGATCACATACAGTTTGTAGGTTCTTGATCACATACAGTTCGTCTGGTCATTGATCACATACAGTTCGTGGGTCCTTGATCACATACAGTTCGCCGTCCATAAAACACATAGAGTTCGTTGGTCATAGATCACATACAGTTCGTAGGTCCTTGATCACATAAGTCCATCGGTCGTAGACCACATACAGTTCGTCGGTCATAGACCACATACAGTTCGTCGGTCATAGACCACATACAGTTCGTAGGTCCTTGATCACATAATTCCGTCGGTCCTTGCATTCTATTGTATTGCATGTCAATGTTGGTAACTCAAATATTCTAGAAGAAAAGTGACCAGAGACTGAAACATTAGAACTGGTATTGGGTGATGATAATGCTGCTGATAATGATGATAAAGTAATCTCTTTAGTTATCAGAAGGTAACTCTTAACAGGCTATAGCCTTTCTGACACAAGCTTATGTGCCCCTCAGTTGAATAACCGAGAGACACACGCATGTTTGCTGCCTCAAAGGCATGGGTGTGTTAAGGCGTGGGGGGGGTGTTATGGATGCATTTTAGACCCCAAAAGGAGGTATTCCAATTCGACAGTATCCCAGGATCCCTGCCAGGAGTGCAGCATATACGTCTGGACCGACTATTTCATTATTCTTCCATTAGATCTGTTGAGCCATCTGCAGTGATGTCACACCTAGCATTATGCCATAAGAGCACATGTGCAATGTTCACTGGCCTGCATCTCTCCATTCCATATCAAGAAACATACGTAAGAAATCGAGGCAAGACATGCAATGACAACGATTTTTTTTCACAGATGAAAGCTTGTCAGACCACCCCTAAACTTTCCTTAGTCATACGACATACTTGGAAAGAAGACGGTGACCCTAGTTCTTTGCATCCTGAACTAGGCAGTCCGGCCCAGGTTCGCTACAAGTACGACTAGAATCAGCATTTTCACCATGTGTGTTATTCTGGTCTGAGCACTGTTAGAGACGTAGTAAGGGGGGACGGGACGGGACTATTATCCCTTACATCCATACAGACGCAATTGCCTTGGCACGCTGTTATATTATTCCTTGTTCATAATAACAAAACAATGTAAATATGTTGTGAGCCATGGGGAGAATATTTACTGTAAAACATTCGCTGAAAACTCATACAAGAAAAGTCATTGTTTCTGTGACATTTGGCGAAGGACGTTGGTGGTGTTTAAGTGAGGAAAATATGCACTGGCAGTGTTACCGCTTACGTTTTAGAAATAATCCAGATCGCCTTGAAAAGAATCCCCTCAGATAACTTCAGACCATATATATATCACAGCGAATTATAGCGAATACGTTACAAATAAATTGTAAACATCCGCTCATTGGAGGATATTCTTGACCTATAAACAACAGCATTCCACAGCACTACCCTTATGTGCATCACAACGATAGGCTTACTTCGTTTTATCGACTATTCTTTTTGTTTAACACTTTATGCCTTGCAGCGTCAGGGAAAGAAGCGTTCTCTGAAGACGGCATTGCCTTTTTGTGTGCTTCATATGTTTTTGTTTTCGTGTTATCTATTTTTTTTCTGTAATCCATCTTTTGCATGGTCAGCCTCTGGCATTGTATCCATCTTACCTGTATAGCATTGCTATTTGAAGGGCACTATCTGATGGTAGGCTGGAAGCATGAAAAACCGCTTAATCTGTTGTCTTCATGTGTAATCCAGGATTGGCATTGTATTTGTTAGTCTTCTGATGTTTTCATTTCTCATTCTTTTCTCATGTTTTTGCGATTGTCATTACCTCGGAATTGATTGGCGACACGCGATTAGTTTCTTGTAGCGTCGCGCGATAGATAAGTGTTGTGGTGTGTTTCTGTTGATAGATCAAAAATATATCAGAATAAGACTTCATGTTTACTTTTAGTTGTAAAACTTTCTTTATAGTTCACTGTGTTATAATTCTTGATTCTGGAGGTAATGGGAGAGAGTGCTCCCTCTCCGGAAAGATCGGAAGAACGCGTAGTCAGCAACTGACGGGGACACTGAGCTTATACACTTTTAGATGGCCGACGGAAATGCAAGCATTGCATATATGGGAATGCCTCCAGTGCTGTGACGCTTGTTCCTAATCAAGAATCAAGGATTACATTTTTTTTGGTTTGGATATGCAACAAGACACAGCACACTTTATACAATTATTTTTTTCAACAAACAATCGAGGGTGGAAGGGGAAGATGTGGACAAATAAAATTATATATTGATAACAACAAGTAATTGTATTGGCATGATTTTTTTCTATACTCTTCCGGATTGCCGAGGACAGAGGTGTTTGGAGAGCTTTTAGTGCTGCTGTCTCCAGTGTGACACCCCTACGATCCTGAAGAGTTATGTGTCTTATAATTAAATTATATATATATATATATATATATATATATATATATATATATATATATATATATATATATATATATATATATATATATATATATATTATTATATTTTTTGAAAACACGGGTTATTACACATTTAACATACCCCCCCCCCCCACAATAAAACCCAAACGTCAACCAAAACCCCACAATTCTAGTGAAAAAAAACCTTAGATGTGGCTTCGCTGTACAGTGTCATCGCGTGTAAAGGGAAATCACTAGACTTCTGTAGTGATCGTTTGTAGCAGTCGTGTTTAAGTTTCTGATACTCTGGTATGTGACTATGTCTAACGAACTATTTTGTTGTTTATGCTTTGCAGTCGAGGAAGGTGAAGTAGACGTCAAGCAGGAAATGGATAAAAAATCATCGGTAAGTCTACATTATTATCTGTATGATATTGTAGGTAGTATGTAATTTTATGCGGTTATTTAATCTTGAGGACGTGCTGAAGTCAAAACTTGGAACGTCAGGAAGAAAGGCGCAGATATCACAATTCAACTGTAAACTATGACATCTCTGTACTAGGTCCTGCTAATCTGACGGAGTTTCAGAACGAAATAAGAAGAAGAGGCTAGATAATATTAATAATAACAACTGTCCATTACATACGATGATAACAGTTGCAGACGCCACACCATCGCATCTCTGGTGTGTGCGAGATAACTTGTTAATGTTCAACTCTGGTCCCTATTTACCCTGCCAAATTTGGTGAGAATTGGATATCTATCACTATGTGTTTGTTGTTATGTTCTTTAGGTATCACGTTTTATTCTATCTGTACTTCTGAAATTGGATGTTTGATATCAGTACGAAACATGCAAACATGAAAAAAAACACAGTGTCTCTATAATCTGTAGCTGCACTGCAATTTCCTGTGTTTTCTGGAACACATCTGTATTTTCTATTACTTTCTTATACTATTTTGCAAGGATCAGTCGAAGGTAGAATGAGAAGAGGCAAACAAAGAAAATACTGGATTTACAACATCATGGGATGGTCTGGGCATGATTGTTTCTACACTTCTCAGGATGGCTGAGGACATAGTTGTTTGGAGGGCTTTTCATGCACTGATGGGTTATGAGTCTTATAAGTTATTATGGGTATTATTATTATAAGTATTATTATTATTTGTTATTACTTCTGCTCATCCAAAACCTTTGTACAAATGGCACATTCAGAATCTAATAAAAATGATATGTGAGAACATTCAACATGCAGAAGAAGTTACAATAACATATATCATATAATTGTTATGAACAATGACAGGTACAATGAAGAGTTTGTGATTAAAACTAATCATAATAAAAACATTTTCTTTTTCCTTTTCTCTGTTCGTTGTCAAACTCCTACTGATTAGCAGGTTCTGCAAAACTCTGTTGGGCTATATTATAGCTTATAGCTTAACTGTGATATATGTGCTTTTTGGCCTGGCACATCAGACTTCATCATGGTCTGGGTCACTTTAGCCCTATATGGAATGGGACAGCCAACTCCACTCCATAACCTCTTTAGTCATCTCTTATGACATCTATGGAGGTAAACAGTGTTTCTATTCTTTGCTCCCCTTTCAGGCCCTATCAACATAGCAACACAGTGAAAAATTATTTTGAGCCAACAGAGATGCAGTTTTATAGGAGAATGTTAAAAATACCACGGACAGATAAAAAGCGTGATGAAGATATTTTGAAAGAAGTTTATTCATACAGAGCTGCTTATCCACATCAGAAAGAGACCCACATTTTGTTTGACACATCATGAGAAGAGGAAAGATGGAACACATAACAACAGGCAAGTTGAAGAAGGAGAGGAAAGGAGAAGAGAGAGAAGATGCTTACCAACCTATCATTGTGGTATGGTAGAAGATCGGTATAGAAAATGATTGTCAGTGCACTAAATAGAAGGCTGTGTAAAGACATGATAACCGATGTCACACGGCATGGACCATAGGAAGCTGTTACTTAGATGAATATATGACTTATTGAAGATCAAAATCTTGAACATGACATTCATATATTATGAACAATAGCCTATTTATGAACGCATGTTAACTCTTTGTCTCCGTACGGTTTTCCTGCTATGCCGAACACGATATTAAATTCATATTAAAATATAGATTTGAGTGGCGTTTCGGCATAGTGGGTCTCCAAAATGTAGATATTAGCGGCTCAGTTGACATAGAGAGTTAATGAACTGTAAAATATTGGAATGATTTTCCATGATAAGGCCTATTTTGCTGTGTTTCAGAATCAAAATCAACGACCTGTTGGTGAGAGTTTGTTATCATCGTGGGCCCATAAGGGGCCAATCCAAGTTTATATTGCTAAGTATAACTATGACCCCTTTGAATTTTCACCCAATGAGAATCCAGAGGCTGAGTTACCACTTACAGCTGGAGACTATGTTCTTGTTGTGGGAGAAATGGATGAGGTAATTCTAATCTTGTTTTATCTTAATTTTATGTATTTTTAATTTTAGAGTCATTTTATAATGAAAGCATTGGCAAACTACAGGAGTATTTTGTGTAAAGAATTTCCTTATGGATGTGTTTAGATATTCAGGAATACATGCACATGTTGCTAAAGAAAGCAGGACCACTTCTCAGAGACTGCTGGGATTTCAGGATGTTCATAAAGAAGATTATGTTCTGGAAAGAATACGCACAAGACAACATAGAGCGGAGCTGGAGTATTCTCTTTCATTATAATAATCTGGTTTTCGTCTTACTTTACTGTTATCTTGATTTCTGAGCCCATGCTTTAATACTTGGATAAAACTAGCAGTCAGTTTGGAGATCCTTTTTTAAATTTTGTCTTATTTCTTCTTCTTCTACATTTGTCCTCAAACTCCTGCAAATTAGTAGTGTTGTAGTCCAGAGAATGGATTGCACTGTGTCATGGTTTACAGCTTTGCTACGATATCTGTGTTTTCCATCTGATACATTCTACTTCAGCATGGCTTCCGGGCAATGTTTCCTATAATTTTCTTCACTTGTGAGCAAATATGAAGTTTTATGAGCGGTTAATATCTCCATGTGAGTGTCTGCTACTTAAAAATAGGTCTTTTGCTAGTACTTTATGTATGCAAGTGGTACATTTCATAAGCAGTACATTCTAGTAAAGTGCATGGCCCTGTACCTTAGAGGGAACATTGCTTTTGAATCACTGACCTTCTATGGGATAGGACAGGCAACTCCACTTCAAAAACTTCCTTAGTCATCGCTTATGACATGTATGTCATGTAACAGTGTTGCTATTGTTTGCTCCTCTTTCAAGCTCTGTCAACACACGGTTGGTATTGTCTTCTAATGTGGTTTCTTGTTGTTAAAGTTGGTATTGGGTATTCTGGTAGTATAGTCAGTTTTCATGGACATGTTCTGAGATCTAAAATCCTGTTCCATTAAATTTTCCATACTTTGTTGATCAAGTCTCAACTTTATTGAACTGATCACATCATCCACATGCCGGACAAGCATCTTTCAAAGAGACTGTTCTATGGGGAACTGTGTGATGTTCAGGCCAAGAAAAAATGTTTCAAGGACTACTTGAAGACATATCTCAAGCATTGCAGAGTTGACCCAAGCTACTAGAAACAACAGCTCTTAACTTTTTTGAGTGGCTATGTCGATATTCATATCTACAGCTGTGAAAAGGTCAAGCATGCTTGTCAGGTTGTGCCCATTATAGGGAACAGGAACCATTTCTCTCATGCAGAAGTTCTACTAGTGATATAGCTACAGACATCCAGTTGTTGAAGTAGTAAAAACACCGAACTTATTACTTACCATGCTGAAGTCAGATGTGTCGGACCATTGCCTTAAATACAATTACATGACCCATTTCCATTCCCTAAACTACATCTTGCTGGAAATCTGGTAGAACATTGTCCTGCTACCGTAAAAATCTAGTGGAGGTTTAAAAATGAGCAAAACAAAAACAAAAAAGAACTTGGAACAGAGTAGAACACTACAAGTGATTCAGAAGAGAGGAAAACAAAAGAAGAGATTAGACTGTTTTCCCTCTTCTTAGAGATCTACTTCATTCCTGCTCGCAATGTAACAGGTTTCTCAGAGCCCAGATTGGATGCCATGTGAAGATTCACAAACACAAAACCTGATTTTACTTTTTTTCAGTGCAATGTTTATATTCACTTACTTATATGAGGAAGAAACATCATCATTTACTGAAACATTGTTGTTCATCCATCCCATGATGATGACCATTTGTTACTTCCTCTTTTGAAATTCAGTTAGAGTTATATTCTTGATTATGAGTTTGTAGATGTTTAATAAACCCTATTTTTGCCACAAATATCCTTTAACAGTTTGGGCATGGGACTCTTTTCACAAGATTCTGCCCCCATTTGAGTGTAGATTGTCATGTCGCTCTATTTTGTGCAAGTTCATCCCATAAATAGTAAAAATATACCATTAACATAAGCAATAATTATACTTGATAATTAAAGCCAGACTTTTGCATAAAATAATGATTTTTATCTGCTCTCTGTAGGATGGCTTCTTTGATGGAGAGTTGATCGATGGCAGGCAAGGTCTTGTACCTTCTAATTTCATTGAGAAAGTCGAAGGTAAGTTGTGTTTATTCTCTTAAAAAAATGGTTCTGCTGTTGTTAGTTTCATTTTTTTTTATATCAACCAACATTGTTTCATGTCATTATGTTTTTATTATATCTGTTGGTTTATTTTTAAATGGTATTTTTTTCATATTTCATCTCCTATTCATTGTTGGTTCTAGATTATTAATTTTCTTTGACCTTCACATACATGTCAGAAGAGGCGACTAAGGAGGTTTGGTGAGGGAGTTGGCTGTCCCACCATAGGTCTAAGTGACCTGAAAGTCATTATTACGTTGGATGTATCAAACTGAAAAAGCACAGATATTGCAACCAAGCTGTAAACCATAACACATCATATTATATTCTCCAAGCTTTATCCTACTGACCAGAAGGAGTTTGAGAACAAATGCAGAAATAGAGGAATTATACAAGGCTCTTTTCTACCTGATACATTGTGTTTTCCTCAACACAAATAAAAATTATTTGAATATCTTTTGATCATCATCAAGTGACGTCTTCACAATGGAAGTTTGCTACAACAAACTTACAATATCATCTGTTTCTTGCTTTGGTGGGGCACTCTGCTAGACTGTATTCTGTCCATATTCCTATATGAAGCTAGAAATAAAACTATTGATTACATTTCACACAATTCTTCTTCTTCAGCGTTCATTTTCAACCTCCTCCTGGATCTCCTTTGTAGCAGGACCATGGTCCTACTAGATTTTGAGCAGAATGTAGTCCAGAGAATGGAAATGCGTTGTGTCACCGCTTTATTTGCGCCAATGACCTGACACATCCGTTGGTTGACACGCAATTCAAGAATATATATTGTTGTCATTAGGTTTTTGTATACAAAGTAATCTGACTAGTTTTTTTGTGGCCATATTTTGCCAATAGTTTGGCCATAAAGAGTTCCAACTATACGTTAACCCTTTAGCTGTTGCACATGAGTTTACTTGTTCCTCCTTGACTGCTAACGATGAGTTAGCGCATTGTTTTGTTTTCCATCTCCTGATTGCTAAAAATTATTTCATTGTGAAACCACCAAGCGACAGTACTCATCAAACATCTCATCCATGCGGTATATATTTTCTGGTGTCAATAAACAGCCAGTACCATGGAAACTATTATTTTTGTGGGAAAAGCAAAGGAATCAGCAGAGGGTGAAATATAAAATATAAAAAATTAATAGTGGGATGTCTCATAACTCCTTCAATCCACCTGCTTCGTGGTCTTCCTGTGCCTCTTTTTGTTACCATTCTCATGTTGTATGCTCTTACTGCTGGTCAGTATGGATTCATGTTTTTTTAAGTGGCTGAACCATTTCAGTCTCTATTTTAAAATATATTTAACCACAGACATTGTTCCAACGGTTCCTGTAATCTCTTCATTCCTCACATGATCTCTTCTTGTTCCAATGGTTCCTGTAATCTCTTCATTCCTCACATGATCTCTTCTTGTTCCAACGGTTCCTGTAATCTCTTCATTCCTCACATGATCTCTTCTTGTTCCAACGGTTCCTGTAATCTCTTCATTCCTCACATGATCTCTTCTTGTTCCAACGGTTCCTGTAATCTCTTCATTCCTCACATGATCTCTTCTTGTTCCAACGGTTCCTGTAATCTCTTCATTCCTCACATGATCTCTTCTTGTTCCAACGGTTCCTGTAATCTCTTCATTCCTCACATGATCTCTTCTTGTTCCAACGGTTCCTGTAATCTCTTCATTCCTCACATGATCTCTTCTTGTTCCAACGGTTCCTGTAATCTCTTCATTCCTCACATGATCTCTTCGTGTTCCAACGGTTCCTGTAATCTCTTCATTCCTCACATGATCTCTTCTTGTTCCAACGGTTCCTGTAATCTCTTCATTCCTCACATGATCTCTTCTTGTTCCAACGGTTCCTGTAATCTCTTCATTCCTCACATGATCTCTTCTTGTTCCAACGGTTCCTGTAATCTCTTCATTCCTCACATGATCTCTTCTTGTTCCAACGGTTCCTGTAATCTCTTCATTCCTCACATGATCTCTTCTTGTTCCAACGGTTCCTGTAATCTCTTCATTCCTCACATGATCTCTTCTTGTTCCAACGGTTCCTGTAATCTCTTCATTCCTCACATGATCTCTTCTTGTTCCAACGGTTCCTGTAATCTCTTCATTCCTCACATGATCTCTTCTTGTTCCAACGGTTCCTGTAATCTCTTCATTCCTCACATGATCTCTTCTTGTTCTGTGTACTATTTTTCTTAAGCATCTTGTTTCAAGCATAGTAAGCTTTCTCTCTTATTCTATAGTCAGTGCCTATGTCTGACATTGATAATATAATGTTGGTGCGAAGATTGAATTTACGATACACCATTTTGGTTCCATGATTTGTGTAAGTTAAATCAATTACTTAGTTAGTTTTTCTAATTCTTATCTCAATCTCTCTGTGCATTCATTCTTTAGTCATCTGTACACATGCTCCCAAGGTATTTAAATTCCTGTACTGTTACATAAATATTTTATATTTCCATTACCATATAATTATTCTTATTTTGATGACAAGACTTGAAATTATAACTTTCTCTAGATGAAGACTTAATAGAATTTCACGCAGCACTGCTGCAAGCAGGTCATGGAGACTACAGCAATGCAAACAATAACTCCATCATACCATCAGTGCCTACTACGACAGCAACCTCAGTTGCAGCTACCGCAAGCACCGCCATTATCAATAATAATAATAATGATATGGGCTTCCCAGGAAGTGAAGGCAGGCAGCCGAAACTAAATTTAAAGAGTAAGTTGATAAATTTGGACTTCACATTTCTATAATCATATAAAATCTTATCTTCTTAATTTCTGCTTCTTCTCATCTTTTTCTTTTGTTCATTCTCAAACTCCTACAGAATAGTAGTCTATAGTTCAGAGAATGGAATGCATGATTTTATAACTTGGCCTAAATATCTGTGCCTTGTTAGTCACAGCAGTATCATGTTATGCCATGTGCCCACTGACCAGCATGATGGAATTCAAGGCCACTCGTTATTCATGTTTTTTTTAAAAATTGTTCCCCATTTCTGCTGCCATAAGGAGGTAGAATATCATAGCTCATGCTCTGGGAAGGTTGAGGAATGGCATGATTGCTACTGGGCAAATACGTTATGTGATGCTAGTCAGGTTGTTTCTGATCAACTACTAACTAGGCAGAAGAGCAGTTATGGGAAACCATATGCTATGTGACGCTGGTTCATAACTCAACTTACCCTCCTCCTTAATGCTGTCCTTTTGGCTCAACACATCTGACTTACGCATGACTTTTATGTTGTGGTTTATTGTAGCAAATAGATGACATGAAGTTTGTGTTTTGCCTCAACTCGAAAGTGGAGCAAAGAATAGCAATACTGTTGCCTGCCATGCATGATGTAAGAGGTAACTAAGGAAGTTTTGAGAATTGGTAATGATACTGGCTGTCCCATTACGTAGAAGGTCAAAATGACCCTCCAATGCACACATAGGACTCATTAGTCACAGTCAGGCACAACGCAGTCATCATCATCCTAGTTGAACTGAATGGTCATCATTGACTTTGATGGACGGAAAGCATCCTTTCTATCGTGTGATGTTTCCCTTCCATCAGTATCTCCGCCTATCTTTTACTCATCTCCCCTTGACTCTACCTTCAAGTAAGGTTTTCAACGCAGTGTCATGTATTTTAATATGTCCAAAATATTGTATTTGTGTGATTTGGATTTTCTTTAATAGTTTTATTTTTATTTCCTTTAATAAATCTATTTTCATACAGTGTTTGTTAGAACCTTTGTTATTTTTCTTTTATTTCCATGATCACATCTCATTTCTGTCATCTTGCTGTTTGTTCATTATCCTTGTTTCTGAGCAAAACATTAATGTAGAATAGATGTAGCATTTTATAATTCTCATTTCTAGACTCCTGCTCATGCCAAACTTAATAATAAATAACACACTTAATAACAAGTTATTCCAATCTGTTACAATAGGTATCATTTAAACATTAATTTACAGATTTTGTTTGGCTGTTATTTTTTGTTTCTGTTTGGAACTATTTCAGAGTCTTCTGAAGACAACCCTGATGAAAACATCAGCGACCTAGAAGACATCACAGAAATGGATGAAGATTATGTATCAGTCAATAGCAGAACTCTATCTAATGGAGCGACAGACAGTAATTATATCTGTTTTTCCTTTATCTAGATCTGAAATCAATGTGTACATTAAAGGTTCCAAAGTTGTCTTACTCTTACACCAATTTGATTGCTAGCTTTATCTTACACCAATTTGATTGCTAGCTTTATCTTACACCAATTTGATTGCTAGCTTTATCTTACACCAATTTGATTGCTAGCTTTATCTTACACCAATTTGATTGCTAGCTTTATCTTACACCAATTTGATTGCTAGCTCTGTCTTATATTGCTTTGATTTCTAGCTGTATCTTACATCTGTATTTTAAACGAGGAAGACCAACAGAAACTTTATGTAGAACTATCACAAGAAAACGTTTCACCATTGATATCAGAAACAATGAAAACCTAAAGCAAATTGCAATGAAACGAGAGACATGGAAATCTATGACATCCGCCCTAAGTGCTATCTTTGGCCCTAGAGGAATAACTAACTAACATATTACTTACCTTGCCTAATTCATTGTTCTCTAGGCCTAGATTTAGTGTCTAGTCAAATCAATATATCCTTGTCTGGTGTCATTTCATAATGAAACCATCATGTTACTATCGTATATCTACTGTGAGAAAAAATGTAATTCCTAAGAATTCATCATCAGAATCACAATCCATATTGATTTTAATGAAAGTCTGTACGATCCAATTTGACCTGATCGCTGCGATTTGCCAATTTGGACATATGACTCAGATTTTAAAATTACAACTCCCCAATTCCTCTCTTGTTTGGACAATGGAGGAAAAGGAAGTCTAAATGAATAGCTGGCTAGGATTCGCTGATTCCGGTCACTTGAACATTAAACATCATGTTGTTCCAGCCGCTAAATCACAGCATAGCTACGGGTGACAAACATTGTCAACGGATGTCATTCCATAACTAGCCGATGGCGATGTTTGACACCAGTGACATGCATGGTGAAGGTTAAAAAATAATCAATTCAAGAGACAAGAATGAAAGGAGAATTACAGTCATCTCTCCCTTATTTCAACAACAGCAACTTCATTTCTGTTCACATTGAAACAGACATTTCTCCAACGCAGATTAGACATTTAAGTCATCTGCAAACTTATACCACCAAGCCTAATGAACTTTAAGCCATGCTCCAAAAGACACATTCGCTTGCAGAGGAGAAAAAACTATGGGACCTCCTGGTGTGCAATAATATTAGTTCTAAAATACTTGAAATATTTTAACTTTTATTTTAAGTATTTTTGTTCACTGTTTAAACAAGCTAATACTCTGAATTGACTTTATCTAACTGTTTCAGTGCCACCATGCCCTAGAAGTCTCTCCTTAGACAGACAGCTAACAAATAGTCTTCTGATCAGTTGGAGAGGTCCTGATACTGTCTCTGGACTAGAAATTCATTCTTACCATGTTTTAGTGGATGGGGAACTCAAAACATCAGTCAAAAGCAATGAGCGAATGAAAGCCTTAATAGAGGGGATCAACTCTAACATTGTAAGTTTGTGAAATCAACTTTGCTTTACACAGCAAGTATCAGCAGATTCATGAAATATTTCTTATTTAGAAACCATATTAGATTTGTATTTTCATTTGTTAGACATTGTTGGTAGAAAATAATATTGCCTTTTCAGTGTTTTGGAACTCACTGAGCAATGAAGGGACATATTTGGAAATATTACAGTTATTCAAATGTGTAATTATCTTCCACTAACACATTCTAATGTCTGAAACAGATTTATGTACTAGATTGAATGTACTAGTTAAAACATAATAGGTCAGTTAAAACATAACAGTACAGCTGAAACATAAAAGTACAGCTAAATAATAACGGGTCAACTAAAATATAATAGGTCAATTAAAACGTAATATATGCGATAAAATGTTATAGCTCAGCTAAAACATAACAGGTCAGTTAATCACTACTGTGGTTCTAATGCACTAATGTGGAGCAAAGAATAGTGACACTGTCACCTTCTGGGCATGTCGTAAAAAGCTACTAAGGAGGTTTGGGGGATGGAGGCAATCCCATCCCATACAGGATCAAAGTGACCCATAGGCATGCAGAAATCAGATGTGTTAGACCGAAAGGTGCAGATATCACAGCTAAGCTGTATGTGACACAGTGCATTTCATTCTTTGGACTAAATTCTGTTAGTCTGCAGGAGTTTCAGAATGAAAAAAGAAGTTCAATTAACCATTTAGCCGCTACACACAAGATTTACCAGTTCCTCTAGTTCTCTAGTTATTGGTTTTCTATCCCCCTCATTGATACAGAAAATATATAACTCTTAAATTACCAAACATAAACATCCCATCCATGTGGTATATATTTTCTGGTAACAATAAAAAGATAATACTGTGGAAGCTCTCTTATGTTTATAGAACAAGAACCAGCACCAAGAGCATACAACATGAAAATAAGTTAAAACAGCAAGAGAAGATACAAAGGATAAAGCTCCAGTGTTGAAAAACAACCCATAACTGGAAATTGGGGGCTGGGTACGCACTGAAAATATTAAAATGAACAGAAATAGGTATACATGTTCATAATATTTGTCTATAAAACAAACTAGCAATGAGACATAGTAAGCCTTCATCCAGACAAAAGACAGCAAACAAAATAAACAATGTATTAAACATGGGAAAGCAGGCACAAAAATAGCACAGCACAGTGTACAACGAAGAAGTCTGGCGGAACATATAGACCACAAAAACAGGGATATGTAGTAGCCAAATGGGTAATTAAGAGATAAAGCTCCATAAAGCCTTTATCAGGACGAAAGACAACAAAGAAAATACAGAGACAGAGGAAGACCAAGAAGAAGATAGAATGTAGGAGTTACCAACCCACATTCTAAAATGTAACAATATTACTGCATATCAAGCGATCAAACATGTAATAGCTCGAAAACCTATTGGCATTCAGTCCTGCGATGTCTTACAGCAAAATTAAATAGAAGGAAATAAATCTGCACAATGGAAAAGTTATTGGTGAAGGAATTTATCACAGCTGGTTTCAGTTATCTAGAACAATTTATCAGCTAAGAAAATTAATATATAATATTATGCCTTAGACTGAAGTCTACAGTGAAAGAGTTGGTTTTATCATTGCTCGTATGTAACCAATACAAACAACAGAAGATTTTGTTGACATAGAAATGTAAACAATCGCGTGTGACGTTTAGTACTCATCTTATGTCTGTCCTCATTACCAGGTTCATCGGGTTTGTGTTCGATGTGTATCAAACAAGGGGCAATCCAAGGATGCTCAGTGCACCATGCTAGTGGGCAAAGGTACACGTTGTTTCATCCATAACATCTAGTGTACTGCGTAACTTATTTATATTATATTAAGAGAGGCATTTGATATGTTGTAAAGTATATGTCACCCAAAAATGATAACAGTTAATATTAAGTTGAAAATCTTTAATTTCTATGTGGTGGTAATCCTTTTCTATCGATTAATGATGTTGCATGAATAACCAAGCCATTAGGAGATTTTCTGTGTAGAAGCCTTCAGTCCAGACCTCTTTGCCTGAGAGTTAGTGAGCACAGCTGGGTAGCCCATCTTAACATATTTAAATTCAAATATGGGCACTGCGCAACCAACCATTCAGAAAGCAATCGCAACTTAATGAACATAAATATTGCCTAGAAAATCACTATAGCCAAATAATGTTGAGATTGATCATTTCATCCTGAGTATGATATAATACCAACCCATAGAACCCTTGATCTGCAAAAGTTTGATAAAATTGCAAATGTATGCTTGTGGGAAAAGATTAGGGTAGGTTCATGTAATGCAGGTAAACCTAAAATACAAGTAGTGATGCTGACCATGAAATATTCTGATGAGTATCACCACATAATCACTATTATAATTAAAACCACATAATCACTATTATAATTATCACCATACAATCGCTGTTATAATTATCACCACTTAATCACTATTATAATTATCACCATACAATCTCTGTTATAATTAATCACCACTTAAACACTATTATAGTTATCACCACACAATCACTGTTATAATTATCATCACATTATCACTATTATAATTATCACCATACAATCACTGTTATAATTATCACCACATAATCACTATTATAGTTATCACCATACAATCACTGTTATAATTAATCATCACATAATCACTATTATAATTATCACCATACAATCACTGTTATAATTAATCATCACATAATCTCTGATATAATTATCACCACTTAATCTCTGTTATAATTATCACAACGTAGTCGCTGTTATAATTATCACCACGTAATTGTTGTTATAAATGTCACCACATAATCTCTGTTATAATTATCACCACATGATCCACTTAAGATGGCCTTCCAATCCATCGCCAGACTCAGTCTGTGTATTTTGACTGTTCATCTTCGCAATTGTGTATATTACCCAAAGAGGTAGTTAAAATATGAATCTCAGACGATGAGCTTGACATTGGGCCCTTGGGTACTGAACTCAATTCTTTCTGTATGAACCGTGTTGGGCAACGGCGGACAGTTGAGTTGGGTTAGGTTTGCAGTGTCGCTAGACACTTGTTCCCCCCCCTCTACGTTGCCCCCAGATTCCGAATCTCAACACTGCTTCGAATCAGACATTTGAACAATGTACTCCCCGAAATTTGTTCAGTGCTTTTACTGTGTGCAATGGGGAGCTGTATTAAAAGCTTTCTTCCATACCTAGGAGTGCATGTTCAAGTTGGCATATCCAATACCTGAGTCATGACTTCTACTTTGAATGGGGTCAATTGTGATGGGACATGTGGGCTTCTGTGTGTCCACGAGCATAAACAGCACTTACGCTAGTCATTCTCATGCTAGACCATTGTAGCTCCGTTGCCACTGAATCGACTCACATACACTACGCTGCCCTCTAGCGTGTGTTACCTTTTGCAGATTCGGTGTATACTCGTAAGATCACCATATGTTAGGGACATTGACATTGGTCACCCCTCCAGTATTTCTTCTTTCTAAGCTGGCCAAGTTGGAATGCACAGATGTCATGCATATGTTTGATGTAATAGTGTAGAGGTTTCGGAGATATTTCCTGTCTCTCTGCAGGCAATTCTCATTCCATCAACGGCATCCACTGACACAAGTTGAAAGTGTTAGCCAGGAATACAGCAATAGCAGCTGTATTTCTGTTTCCAGAGTGCACTACGAGGAGGTACTTATAGGATCTTGGTTATCTGCTTAACCCTGTATCCGCACGAAAGCAATGCGAGACCCTTTGCATCCCAATACAATAGATAGACAGATACAAATTCCTGCAATAGTTAACTTTTTTAAGAGTTGGTTTAACAAATTAATGTTTGTCATCATCATTTATGATTTGGAACCCTTCCTTATCAGTTTGTTTTTATATTTATTTGTGTGTTATGATTTTTATATGATTTCCCCTCCCCCTATCAGATGTGTACCCTGTGCCATCAGATCTAAGAATAGCTCATCTCTCACCGACCTCTGCCTCATTATCATGGCTGCCTGGCAATAGCAATTATCAGCATTCCATTGTGGTCAACGGAAAAGAAGTCAGAGTGGTGAAACCTGGAGTTTTTCGTCATAGATTAACAGGTAGGTTTTAACCATCATCTGGGTGTTATTTTCTCAAGCTCAAGTAAATGAATAATATAATTAATCTTGATGAAAAATGTATCTTTAAATCTGTATCTTGAAAGCCATTTCTATTCTCCTTTTAACTTGCTGTTTCACATCTACTATTATTCGTGATTATGTGTCCAAAACAGTGGTATGACTTTTGGGTACTGTGCCAAAATATGGGTCTACAAGTTACACTTTTTTGAAAACCTGCGGTGATCAGAAATTTTTTGGTAATTTGTGACGTCACTCTGCTTGCTCAGCCCCGGTTATAAAATAACTATCTCAAGTATGCTCAGCTTGTGTTCGATAATGATGCAGCACACTTGTTACAGTTACAAGAAGTGCTACCGGATACTAAGATTTACACACAGGGACTTGCTTTGACGTTATCCTACAACAGTTGGGGAAGGATTCACTGGAAGTGCAATGTTAGAAAACACCAGCAGTGGGTTGAGCTGAAAGCCAACAAGTGGTTGCAGTTTGACAATATGCAAATTATGTTATGTCAGGGCATATCAGACCCAAACAACTTACATACCCCCCCCCCACCCCTTTCTATTTTGTGTATTGAATAATTTCAAAACAAACATTGACAGGAAGTGAAATCAAGGAAAGTAATCCATGAATAACAGGGCACATATCTTTCATTCCTGATTTAAGAAGATAGGTAGGACTTTTTTAGGTATAGTACCGACTTTTGTAATTATGATTACAGATGTTTCCTACAATTAATTTATCATATTATTTTCTTATTTTATGAAATATAATTATCCGATAGATGTAAAACATAGGGAAATTACAACATAATATAGAGCTTTTCTGTTTGCATTTATAGGCCTCACACCTGGAACGTTACATAAAGTGACCTTGGTTGCCAAGAGTATTTCAGGTGCTCTCAATGAGGAGAAATCTCGGAAGTGGGTAGAGAATGTTTCAGCAAGCATAGAATTTTGTACACCTGAAGCAGGTGAGAACAGTAGTTGGGAATGCTTAATGCAGTCTTGAGATTTGTGATATTTTTTAGATTAAATATCGCCCGTGCGTTGCCGGTGCCCAAAAGGGGAGCAAAGACTAGCAACACTGTTTACCTTCGATGCATGTCGTACGAGGCAACTAAGGAGGTTATGGGATGAAGTCACTATGTGTCGACAGTGCCACTGCATGCGTTGGCACAGTGGTGTCAGAGTTATTGACTGTCACTTTTAGTCAATTTTCTTTCCATCTGCTGCACCCACATTCACAGACGCGATCCCCAAAAGGTTTAGCCAGAATCAGCACATGCAGCTGTATTTCTGTTCCACGGCGCACCACTAGGAGGTACTTTTGGTATCTTGATTAT
Source organism: Meghimatium bilineatum (assembly GCA_034231615.1). Taxonomy (NCBI): domain Eukaryota; kingdom Metazoa; phylum Mollusca; class Gastropoda; order Stylommatophora; family Philomycidae; genus Meghimatium; species Meghimatium bilineatum. Next base: position 19,057,575 of record CM067309.1, read on the forward strand.
CTGCTAATCCTGGGTCAGCTGAGAGCAGTTCAGTACCCTTTGCACCCTGTATAATTTTAATTTCCCAAAAAGTCATTAAGAAAATCTTTAACGCTCAGGAATGTGAATATATGTCACTTCAATATGAGTTATATATGCATATTATCGTCATCACACACCGGTCAAGTCCATAGTTTTGATACTGTCTCAATAAATCCGCCCGAGTGTGTAGCGACTCACAGTCCTAGATCAGTGTTGATTTGTCAGTCCCTTCATATATCTATTATGTTTATCTTTTTGGGTCACTCCAATCCTTATTCCAGCTGCATGTGCCTTTCTAGCTACTTTCCACTGTTGAGCTGCTGCATGAACCCTCTTTTCACAAGATGCTGCTTTTTTTTTTAAACTGTAGGGTGCAATGTAGCTCTATTTTGTGCAAGTTCTTCTCATATATCTTGGTCTATCTGAAAGGCTTTCAGTGAGGTCTTTAATGAGTCCTTGTAGCACTTATTTTTGCCACCTTGAGATGTCATAGGAGGTGATTTAGAACATTTTGGGGTCCAGGTTAGCTGCCTTTTCCTGTAGAGGGTTACAGTGTCCCAAAAACCATGCTGAAGTTGGATGTATCTCGCTAAATGAAGAGATATTGCAGCCAAGCTGTAAACCATGACATGGTGTATTCCATTCTCCAAATTAGCATCCTGCTAAACTGCTGGAGTTTGAGAATGAATTTTGAAAAAAGAGGAAATCAGTATAAATTAATATTAAACATGTTGACATTAACATGTATATCCATAATCTTGAATAGGAGCTCCTGAACCTCCACTAAGTATCCAGGTAGAGCCTGGTCCAAGGGAAGGTACTCTTCTACTGACATGGTTGCCTGTCACTATCAACTCTTCTGGTGTCTGCAATGGTGCTGTTGTCACGGGATACCATGTCATGGCAGATGGCAGGAAAATCACATTTGTAGCTGGACCTATATGTAAGTTACTTTCCGTCATCTATGTAGGGTATGTGTGTGGGGGGGGGGCGAGTGGAGGGGATTCTAAGTCACTTTAGCATGTTATTTGATCCCAAGTCACTTTAACATTATGTGATCCCAGGTCACATTAACATATTATTGGATCCCAAGTCAAATTAGAATGTTCGTGAATCCCAAGTCACTTTAGCATTATATTGGACCCAAGTCACTTTAGTATGTTGTTGGATCCTAGGTCACTTTAGCATGATATTGGATCCCAAGTCACTTTAGCATGATATTGGATTCCAAGTCACTTCAGCTTGTTAGTGTATCCCAAGTTATTGTAATATATTATAGGATCCCAAGTCACTTCGGCTTGTTAGTGGATCCAAAGTCACTTTAGCATGTTAGTGGATCCCAAGTCACTTTAGCATGTTAGTGGATCCCAAGTCACTTTAACATATTATTGGATCCCAAGTCACTTCAGTATGTTAGTGGATCCAACATCACATACTAACGTATGTGTTCTCATATGGTCATTCATAATCCGATGTTCCTCCTGAAAGCAACAGCAAACTACTGGAGTGTTGTGACAAGAATTTCCTTATGGATCTGTTGAAGTTTTCAGAGAAGAGAGGGAGAAAATATGAACTAATGAGATAATGAACTTCCCAAAACTTAGAAGCTATACAAATTATCTGAAACAAATTGTATAGTTCATTGGTATTAGTTTGTTGAAGATATTGGTATTAGTTCATTGAAGATAATTGGTATTAGTTCACTGAAGCTATAGGTATTAGTTCACTGAATCTATTGATATCGATTCATTGAAGCTGTTGATATTAGTTCAATGAAGTTATTGGTATTAGCTATTAGAAAATATTGGTATTAGTTCATTGAAGCTATTGGTATTAGCTATTAAGAAAATATTGGTATTAGTTCATTGAAGCTATTGGTATTAGCTATTAGAAAATATTGGTATTAGTTCATTGAAGCTATTGGTATTAGCTAATAGAAAATATTGGTATCAATTAATTGAAACTGTTTTTTAGTTCATTGAAGCTATTGGTATTAATTCATTGAAGCTATTGGTATTTATCGAGGCTGTTGGTATTAGTTTATTGAAGCGGTTTGTATTAGTTCGTTGAAGATATTGGTATTAATTCATTGAAGCAATTGTTATCGGTTCATTGAGGCTATTGGTATTGTGACCTGATGATTGGCAGAAGTGTGATGAAAAGAAGGGTGTTTCTTTGAGAAATATAGAATAGTATTAGTTAGTTATCAATCATATTAAACATTAGGGGCGGAGCAGACAGTCAAGGTTTCTATGGCATGTGCTGAAAAGAACACAGCTTGAACACTTGATAACCACTGGAATGATCAAGGGGAGAAGAGACAGGGGCTGACAAAGAGAGAAGTTGCTAGATGGACTAGTATTGTGGCATGGTAGAAGTTCACCAACTTAGCTTATTGACACCACAAGAGACAGAGTGATGAAGAAACATGATCGCCTACGCGATTAAAGTTGAATAGCTTTAGCTTGGTGTTTCTTTCTAGATCTTTTGAATAGTATAAAATAATATAAACTGCATTATTGTTTTGTCATCATTTCTCCAGCGGACCATGTAGTTCTAAGTTCAGATGACTTCAAAGGACTCATACCATCTCAACTCTCCATTCGTACAGTCTCAATATCAGGTGTGGAGTCTCAGGATTCAGGATTTGCAGCACTTCCACAGTCGGTTGTTAAGGAGATGACAAAGAGCACAGCTAAAAATTCTATCAAACCTGTTAGCTCCAAGGTAAATCTATTTATGAACTGGCTTGACTTCAAGCATAGCAAATGTTGTCTGGATTGTTGGGGAATATTGATGTTGAAAACAACACGCATTGGTGTTGTAGGTGTGTGAATTTGTGTGCCTTTAGACCCAATACAGAAAAGATAATTGAATGACAGTTGACTTTGAATAAGATAGGGTTACAAATCTTCAACCCCAATGAGGCCAACTTCTTGATCGTGATATTAAAAGATCACCTGGATATCTCTTGATATTTAAAAATTTTGTCCAATAGTCTCCTATATTTCATACACCATTACCGGCATCGGAAGTAGAATACTATTGCTAACTATAAGACTTGGTCTAACCAACAGAGGCTGGAAATTAAGATCAGTTGGGAAATCCTCTAATTTGAGCAGGACCACAGTCCTGCCCAAGCAAGTACAGGCGCTGAAGTCAGAGAGTCATGATTGCAACCATCGTATACAATTGACTTATTGAACATGTCTGCATGACAAATTAATTGCTGTTTAGATATGTTAAACTTGCAAATGAGAAAAAGAAGAAAACAAATCTTCAGAGCTACATTACATTGATATAGTAACATATGGATGTGAGTCGTGGACGATAAATAAACATGATAGTAGTAAGTTAGAGGAAACACAGATGTGGATCTATAGAAGAATGATGAGTCTTATTGACAACTAGAAAAACTAACTAGGAGGTGCTGAAAGAGATAAATGCCAGACTGGGGGTTACTTGATAATATTGGAAAGACACACTTTTTTGGATATGCTATAAGGAAATCTTCAGAACATAGTTACAGTGGGCAAGATAGAAGGCAAGAGAGATTGAGAATGATAGCATGAAAAAATATTAGATTATCTGACATCGGGGCATGGCAGAGTCAACAATGATCGTGATAAAAGATACTGGAAATAGAGCTGTGAAGATTCATGATCACATGCTCCAGTGGGGTATACCGCTTGGTGATGATGAGCGAACAATATATCTCATTGTCATTTTTTGCAAAATGATAGAATTATCATTTTTGCCAAGATCTTATTGATTTCCAGATGAATTAACCTTTATCATGCCGGATGAAAAACACAATCTTTCCCCAGCTACCAGATTTTTGTTTGAAAATGTGAGTTATTTTTGGTGGGTGTTTAGAAAGCGCAAAAAGATTTTTTGATTTTAAAGATTTTAAAATAATTTTTATATTACATGAGTAAATAAAGAATTCAATACTGCATATATTGGTATCAGTTTTGTTTGTGCATGTGTGATACAAAAGGTGTGAGAAGGTTGTACCAATGGGAAAAGGGGAAAAAATCAGCATAAAATTTAAACAAATTTGTTTTCACATTGCTCACCTTTATTTATATTCTGATGTGGCAACTCTTAAAACATCTTTTACACACTGGAATACACCTAAGTCTATTGTATTTATGTAGTTTCATAACCAAACTAACATAATATCGATGGAGAAATAAATAAAACATGTAAAAGTGATTGCCTTGTCGAAAAAATTGTACTATAGGCTTAGAACTAGTCGTGACGGTAATTCATCAATACATGATTAGGTCCACTTGTTCCATGTCATTTCATTGAAACCAATACGTTGCCATATCTAATTTGAAAACAAATGTAATTCTTAAGAATTGCTTACTGTCATAATCACAATCCATATTGATTTTACATCAATTATGCATGTTGATGGCCATTGTAACCCACTGATGGTTTCCAACCTGGATGTCTCTTGATATTTACAATTTTTTGTCCAATAGTCTCCTATATTTCATACACCATTACCGGCATTGGAAGTAGAATACTATTGCTCTTGAATTAGTATGATTCACTGATTCCGGTCACATGACATTAACAATTGTGTGATTTTGCTTTGCTGAATTGGGGGGGCACATAGTAGCGAGTTTAAACACGACAGCGGCTGTTACAGTTGCAGCCATCTTTGTTGAATGAACTCTCTATAAAGATGTGCTAAAGCTTAAACAGCTAAAGCTCAAAGTTGCCATGAATGTACACGAATTAATGAGTAATACAAATACTTCAAAGATGATCTAACAATTTTGAAAAATGCATAAGATTATCAAACAAGCATATGTTACCAGGTTGATTAAACGTTGTATGTTGTTGTTGTTGTCGATATCCAATTACTGCTGAGTAATTCTACTCTTGACAGCACAATACCCATATTAAATAGTACGTCTTCTGAAATTGATCAATATGGATTGTGATTATGACAGTAAGCAATTCTTAAGAATTACATTTGTTTTCAAATTAGATATGGCAACGTATTGGTTTCAATGAAATGACATGGAACAAGTGGACCTAATCATGCATTGATGAATTGTCGATATCCAATTACTGCTGAGTAATTCTACTCTTGACAGCACAATACCCATATTAAATAGTACGTCTTCTGAAATTGACTTAATGATCCTTACAGTGAGTTAGTGATGGTTAAGTGTGTCTGCAAATGTTTTTTTCCTGGCATTTGAAAGGTAAGGGCAGACAATAAAGAGGTGTTCCACTGTTTCATCTGGATGAGAGCAGTGTCTACAAATCGGTAGTTGCTGGGGTTTGATATGGTTTAAATGGCTATTGATCTGTGCATTTCCCATAGGAAACTGAAAGATAAGGGATTTATTTTAATCTGCAGAGTTTGTGTTGTGATTGTCCTATGGACATATAAATTTGTATAACATGCTCAATTCCCTACTTCTTTCTTCAGCCGGCACGGTCTCCCAGCAGTGAGGAGCAAAAGGGTCATGACACTGACGAAGAAATAGAAGAAGCATTTAGAGAAGCACAGAATCTGGTATGTTGTTATTAAACAATTTTAAATAATTTTTTTTAAAAAGCTGTATATTTTCCATGAGTGGTGTGCTTCTACTAAAACAGGCATAACTGTTCCCTGAATGTTTCCACCTTCAGATAAGTACTATTATTGATTAGAGTCTTACCAAGGGTATGATCATAGGTAATAAATGCAGCAAAATTGAAATCCAACAAGCAGAACTAGGAAACAGGGTGATTAAGTTTTTTTAATCACTAGAAACACACATGATAACACACAACACTGCTGAAGATGGATGTGTCTGGCTATTGGTGCAAATAAAACAGAGAAAAAACATATTTCTATTCTCTGGACTATATCCTGCTATAAAGAGGGAACAATTGAGAGTTTGAGAATGAACACTGAAGATGAAGACACAACAATCATGAACAATCGACCATCTAATTTTTACTCTTCCAGTGTTTGTCAATATTTAGTTCTGTCATTTGAATGTGGACGGTTCCATTCTTATTCATCATATTATATCTTGAATAAGTTCTTGAGAAAGGCATTTTTGTTGAAACATTGACTGCAGTATGTTATAAAGTGTGTTTTCAGTGATTATCAAAACTTTATCACCAATAAAATTGGGACAAACTTAGTTAAAATAAAAATGAAAATTATTTTTGCGGTAATTAGTTCATTTCTGTCCCTGACTCTAAAAGGCAATAAAGGGTTTAGCGAGTAGATAGATTGATAGAGTTAATTTCCCAATGTATATTCTGAATGTTTTGTTTGAAATATATGGTTGTCTGCAAATGGGGTAAAGGGAGTGTGATTGCTAATACTTTAACATAATATAAACAATATTGAAAGTACCCATTTTGTATTGATAGTACCCATCGTGTATTGAAAGTACCCATCTTGTGTTCAGTTATGCCTTATTTAAGAGCGGAAACATAAAGTTGTAAACAATATTGTACTTTTTCAGCTTTTGATGTTAGTGCAGAATACAAGTTTATATGTAACAATAAGATATGTATTGTCAAACTACAGCTCAGCAAGTTTGTGATAAGTAACTATTTTATGCCCTGATTTAGCAACACTTTTTTTGTGCCAAAATCTAGCCAAAATTTGGTTTATAGCTATGCAGTATTGAAGAGAATTTCTCTAAGTTAGTTTAAATAATTATTATAGTTACATTAATCAATTTTAAGCGAATCCTAGATAGAAGATTCTTCTTTTATTCGTGTTCTTCATTATCAAACTTCTTCTGGATCTCTCTTGTAACAGGACAATGGTTCTACTAGATTTCTAGCAGGATTTAGTCCCAGCGAAATTTATATTCAATTAGATGAATTTTTAGGCATCACTAATACATCCAATTGTATTTCCGGTACAATGTGAATGGATCAGCTTTCAAATCATGAGCTAATTCTGGGTTTATGAGGTGTACTCACTATTAACACTGCTACTGAGCCGACAATTATATTACAAAAATGTAAAATAGTTTAATAGAAAGAAAGAGATAGTATAACAATTAATGTACCTCAGTAAAGAACAAATTGCTGTAGGACTTTAGTTACTAACATAGAAAGTGTGAATACAATACATAAAGTGTGAATGTTTTAGAAATGATAAACATAAGTTTGTACATCTCTTTCTTCAATCTGTGCCCCAATACATTTGTGTTTTTTTTGGTCAAGTTTTTATATTACTTTTCATTACATTTTCTAGTCCACCTTTTTATATCCCTTGCTACCTACCAAAAATTATATTTATGAATACACATAGTGGATGTTTCATAAGTTCATTTTGACCGAATTTTTTCCTCCATCCTAGAAATTTTTCATTGTTTTATGTTCTTTTAAATGCCCAGATAGTACAAGTTGTTTTGTTCTTGCTTCCTATGTGCAGTGGATTATCTTTTTATTAAAATGTTGGCTTTATCTGTTGCTGTACTGCGTATAAATGACGTATGCAGTTTGTGTAGTATCAATTTATCAACGTAGTGTTCTGTAGTGCAATCAGATTGGAAGTTATGTTTAGAATTTAGTGACCAAAGTTTTACCTGATAGTTTGTTTATGAATAGTAAAACACTCTACATTTTTTGTATATAAGCAACCAAATTAGAATTGTGATGAGGATGTTTGTACGTATTGAAAGAAACTGTCTTGCAAAGTTGAGCTTACAGATAGTCTATCGCCAATTTATTGCCAAGGCCCGAAAAGGGTAGAAAAGAACAGCAATGTTTACTTTCCATGCATGTTGTAAGAGATGGAATAAGGTGGTTATAGAGGTTGGCCATCACATCCCATATAGGATCAAATTGATCCAGAAGTCATGCTGAGTTTGGATACGTTACGCCAAAAAATTGCATATAGGCCCTATCACAGCCAAACTATAAAACATGACTTATCTCATTTCATTTTCTGGATTTAATCATGCTTATCTGCAGAAGTTTGAGAGCAAATTCAGAAGAAAACGATAGTCTATCACAAGAGTCATATACAAATATGACAGTATATGCTTTTCTTATTAAGATTGAATCTTATTTCCAGATTGTAGTCTTCTTTAGGGATGTTCTGAATACCTCAAAGGTTTTGGGGGAGTATCTGCCAAGGGTATACTCTGAAAAGTCTCTTTTTCATCATTGCCTTTGGCGATGATTGATTATCCTTCTTCTGTTATCAGGAACCAATTTTGTTATTAATTTTTCCATGCTGCTATGTCTTTGAACAAATGCAGACATCCACAAAGACCTTAATAGAAGAAGTCTGGCTCCTAAAATCTATAGAAAAAGCATGCTAACATATTTTGGACATATAAAAAGACACAATGGTTTACAATGATTAATCATTGATGGAAAAGTTCCAGGAAAGAGAACAAGAGTTATATTACGATGGACACAGGAAATTGAACATGACACTGGAATAGGCTAAGAATTCTGCATAGAATCGAGAGCTTACAGTGTGACATTGAAAACAACGTTCTGTAAGGGACACGTCACAAAGATAGATAAATAATTATGTCTCTTTATGTGACCAACAAAATCCAGTGTTCTTGTTATAAGGAACCAACCCTCCATGACATTTATAGTTCTTCACAGTACTTGATTTGTCTTTTTCACTTGTCAGTAGTATTCTCAATATCCTTCTGTAGCATCTCATTTCAAAGAAAGAAATGCCCTTTGTTACTATTTTATTAAGTATCCATGTTTCACAGCCATAATTTAATACTGGAAATATGCTTGCTTTGATTAGATGTAATTTGACAATATTTCTGAAAGGAAGAACAAATAGTGACTTTTACATTTTTTTAAAATTTGCGATCAATTGCAGCTCATTGGTTAGTGGGCTGGAATCCTGGCTATGCGATACAAGTTCAACTTGTGATCTATGGCAGTTCAGTGGTTAGTGTGCTGGAATCCTCACTATGTGGTACAGGTTCACTTTGCAATTCATGGCAGCTCAGTGGTTAGTGGGCTGGGATGTTCAGCTGGAAATATTTTTAGACCACAAATAAATCTTGCTGGTCCAGACTGAGAAAATTGATACCAGACCTTTTTTGCAGAGTGTATGATGCCTATGGTTCACATTGAGGCTGCTATATTATTCTGAAATAAATTATTTTAGGTTATTTTTTTTGGGAACACTGTCTTTCTTTTCAATCTGCAATGAATTAACCAGAATGCATTGATGCCGACTGTTACCAGGGTGATCACGTGAAAGTACAGTGTGTTCTCCTCCGTACTGTTTACTAACACTGACTGCCTCATAGACCCACTAGCACATGCCATATTAGAGCCACCTAATTAAAGCCTATATTGAGTTTCCAACTAGATAGAAGGTATTGGTTATTACAATAATCTTTGTGGCATCTAACACTAAACAATAGTTCATTTGAAGTAATATTTGTTCAAGACACTGTATTATGTTTGAGATAATGGTAATTAATGTTTGAGTTATTTATCTCTACTTGGTTTAGAATTAATTAATTATGCTAGTTATTATATGTAGTCATAAAAGAAACTGTCTATCTATCTAGTGTCTTTTCTCTGCTTTTGCTATTAGTTGTTGCAAGATTCAATGATGATAGGATTTCATGGTATGGTACGTTTGGTCGCTTGTTATGCAGTAATATTGCGATGTCCGAAGACGTCGATAATTCCTTCAATCCACCTTTTTCTTGCGTCTTCCTGTGCTTTTTGGTGTTTCAATTCTAATATTGTATGCTCTTGCTGACCAAATAGGAGCTCATTCACATTAAGTTGGCAAACAATTTCAGTCTCTACGTTTTAGTTTATTATACCACAGATATTATTCTAACACAGTTCTCATTACCTGTCATTCCCTACATGATTTCTTCTTCTTCTGTTTGCTTCTTTTCTTAGATATCTCACTTTGCACATAGTAAGCTATCTCTCTTGTTCTTTAGTTAGCGTTCAACACAATGTTGGTACAAAGATTAAAATTATGATTTGATAAGAAACTATACTATAATTCAAGTTTCAATTATTTATCTTTACTTTGTTTAGAACAGTAAATTATTCTAGTTAGGTTGTCAAACCATGCAATAGAAAGATAAAAAGCTTGCATTGCTGTAGTCAGTGTGACGTTCATGTGTGTAAGTGTTGAAATAAATTTATCGGCTGCATTTTATAACTCATAGTCTCATATAATCTATTTTAGTTTAGTCTAACATACTTACATCTAACATTTATAACTTGTGTAATGGTTACTGATCCAACAGCCCTTGAGCTCATGCCCTTTGATCCAAGACTTAAGTAGTCAAACACTATACTATTTTACTTTAACAAAACACAACACAGTGGTGACCGTGGTCATAGAACATCTGTTAAAACCATGAGATAGGCCCCTATACCATATCTGTTAAACATATTGAGATGGAATACTGTACATAAAAAACAGAAAGGTCAAGAAAGAACCTTACAAAAGAAAGTACATAATTTATAATATTATGTGCAGATTATAGTCATTTCTCTTCCTCTCTCTCAAAAATTAAATTATAAATAAAATTATTGCTACATCCACTGCTTCTTCTGAGTCCGTTGTCAAACTATTGTACATTAGCAGAAAGTAGTACAAACAACAAAATGTGCCCTCAGATGGCTAAGTAATCCAATCCTGAATTAGAAATCTTCATTGCTGAATGAGAGGAAATGTTGTAGGTCTTGAGATGAGGGAAGACATTAAGATTTCTTTTTTTTTGTTTTTTCTCATTTGATTCGCCTGCAGTGCTCTAATTTGGTGCGATGCCATGACTTGTGTGATGAAAATTAATTTAAAGACATCAACCCAGCATTTTTTGGCGATAGTGATTTTATAGACAATATAAAAATTCCAGTAGTTTGCCATTGTTTCTGAAAGGTCGAGATGCACAATTGCCTGTGATAGGATTAAAATATGGTACTTTGGCACTCTGTACCACAGAGACGAAGAGATATATATATATATATATATTGACACAAAGTGGTGCTGTAGTGGATCCATGCACACTACAAACATACATGGAGTCAGAGAACAGGCAGCAACAGTTCACAAGACCCCATCCAAAGCTGAACAGATTACAGCAAACTACCATCTTTAGGCTCCGCAAAGACATTATAGACTAGAAGCACATCTCCACAAAATGAAGGCTATCGAAACTGACTAACAACAATCCATTCAGATGAGTCCTCAGACAGAAACACATTTTGCAGGCATGTTCATTCTGGTGATTTGAGGACTAGAACCGGACCCCAAGAGACATATCTGGAGGTTAATTATGGGGTAACTGTGAGTATCTGGTGCTGACGATTGAATTTATGGAAGAGGCTCTCCTGCATGTATAGATTTCTGAGCATAGGAATCTGATCACAAGAATTAAAGTGAGACTGAATTACACAATTTCATTGATCTCACTCTCTTGCCTCTTCGCACCTAGTGCACACGAAGCCTCCAGGTTTATCCTCAGTCTCTATTGACTAGGTACTTGTACTTACCTATGTCTAAGATTGCTTTTTGCCTTTTGGTGATAAATGTCTCTATCAACCTTAAACATGATCCTATTCTAGCTATAATTGTATGACTATTATTAAAAAATAGGTCGCAGTATAGGTAATCCTTTTTCCATGATCTCTGAGTTTTATAATATCCAGTGGTGCTGATAACTTTTATTCACAACATTCTGTTATGAGCCACTTAAATTTTGATAATTGGAAAAACTAAAACAAAAACTATAATAAAATAATCTTATTAGGAAATCATAGGAATATAATTAAATAATAAACATTATTTTATATAAAAGTTACAGATAAAACAAAAAGTGTCAGATCACAGCTATATCTGGACACGCATTTCACAAGCTGAAACTATTAATCACTCACACATGTGTTGGCTGTAGAGAAATTGAGATTTATGCTCTAAATCATTATTTATTCTCTGTTAATATTGTCTTTAAAAAATATGCTTTTGTGTATTTCTGTTCCTTTTTGTGACATTTTTGTAAATCTGTTCTTTTGTTGCATTTGCTGAGTTCAATATTTTGTTGTATATGCTTGCGTTTCTGTACTTCCTACTTTATAGTACAAGAGAGTAAATGCAATTAGTGAGCCCTATTCCGATTCAAGTTGCTCAGAGCTTTCAGATATTCCAGAAGTGGAAGAGGACCTCATTGGTTCCCAGGATTCCCGTCTTATTGAGGTCAGCACCTGTCTGATTTTCCAGATGAGTTTTATGAGACAATTGTTCTTTTGATAATCGTATTGGTTTTACTGCTTAAGATTGTTGTTTTCATGTTAATAGTTTTTCTCTACAATTTTTATGTGTAGGCCTATATTGTTGGATTGGATTTCTTTGTATATTCAATATTAAATTTTTTAATTTTATCATTAATGCCAGCTTCTTTTCTTTCTTTATTTGCTGTAGAATATTTTCTTATATTTTGTCACTGCAATTGCACAGGTAGAGAAATGTGTAGATCTGAATTCAACCAGGATGGCTGAACAAAAGTAGTTATAAGATAAATATTTGTGTTGTACATGCATTATGATGGAAGGTTTTTTTATAGGGAATCTGACATTGACATTATATGTCAACATTATCTAATGACATATATTACCATTCATTCACATATCATTAAGATATTATGTCCCCATTTATGTCACTTATTGATATACGATATTAACATTCAGACACTTCATACCTGCATATATGGGGAAGGAGAGTTTGCTCCAATTCAGAACTTGCTAGCTATTATTATCAACATTCAGACACTCACTAAATAGAATGTCATCATTTAAATGAAACTTGCCATTAGATATGTCACCATTTAGACACTTAGAATTATATGTTATATCGCTATTTAGGCACTTGGCATTAGATGTTATATCGCCATGCATACATTAAGGATTACATGTTATATCACAATTTAGAACTCAGCATTAGATGTTGTATCACCATTTAAACACTCTGCATTATTGTTATATCACCATTTAAACACTCTGCATTATTGTTATATCACCATTTAAACACTCTGCATTATTGTTATATCACCATTTAAACACTCTGCATTATTGTTATATCACCATTTAAACACTTGGCATTATGTGATATCACCATTTAAACACTGCATTATATGTTATATCACCATTCATACATTAAGGATTACATGTTGTATCACCATTTAAACACTCTGCATTATATGTTTTATCACCATTCATACATTAAGGATTACATGTATCACCATTTAGACACTCAGCATCAAATAGTATATCACCATTTAGACACTCAGCATCAAATAGTATATCACCATTTACACTCAGCATCAAATAGTATATCACCATTTAGACACTCAGCATCAGATATTATATCACCATGCATACTTTAAGGATTACATGTTGTATCACCATTTAGACACTCAGCATCAGATATTATATCACCATGCATACTTTAAGGATTACATGTTGTATCACCATTTAGACACTCAGCATTAGATGTTGTATCACCATTTAGACACTCAGCATTAGATATTATATTACCATTCATACATTAAGGATTACATGTTGTATCACCATTTAGACACTCACCATTAGATGTTGTATCACCATTTAGACACTCAGCATTCACATTGTGTGTCACTATTGAGACATTCTCCACTAACTAGCTGTGTTCCCATGCAAATGTTGTGTCCCTCATCTCTAATAGTCTCATACTCTGCACTCAGATGTTGTCTCATTACTCATAAACTCACCTCCACCTTTTGTGTCACCACCTTGATGTTGAATCACAATTCATTAACTTTATCAAAATAACTTAATGTATCCCTGCTCTGATGTATATTCACTTATATGTTCACCACTAATGTTCCCTATAATGTTCTTCTCATGTGAGCACACCTGAAGATGTCTGAGCAGTGAATATTTCTGAATATTATCATGTGAAGAAATTTATTACCTAGAAAATGGTTATTTGCTCATTTTGTATGTGCGAGGGTGGTACATTTTGTAGCAGTACCTTCTAATTGTGTGCATGGCTCCTTACCTGCTCACATTAGAAAATATATTTATCAACATTCATTAACAGATCACCAGTAACTTGCTGTACCCTCACTCTGATATTGTATCATCACTCATGAACTCACTACCACCAACTTGCTGTATGCACACTCTGATATTGTATCAAAACTAATGAACTCACTACCACCAACTTGCTGTATGCACACTCAGATATTGTATCAAAACTAATTAACTCACTACCACCAACTTGCTGTGTCCCCTCTCTAATACAAGGACTGTTCAATAAGTTTCAAAACTGATTTTTTAATCCAGAAATCTGTAATATGTAGAGCATGCTATTAGCCAAGTGCATGTGATGACCATGTATGTATGAAACTAGAAGTAGTAACTTTTCACATTTTTAATGTGGGGGATTCTAAAGGGAAGTTCGTTAAGAATTAATTATATAGACCACAAGAAAAATATATTCTTCAGGCAGCAAATAAAGAAATTTGCAGGTTCTCAGGGACATCTTTTGACAGTGGTGAAACTGCGTAAATTTGGTTTGATTTTGACATGTAACGAGACATGACTCACTTTCCAAAATTATTTTGCAAGGAACTGTCAAGGGTAGAAGAAGAAGAGGGAAACTGAGAAAATCCTGGATAGATAATATCAAGGGATGGTTTGATGATTTTTGCTGGTGATTTTTTCTACAATCCAAAAACTGAGGATAGAGATATTTGAATATTTTTTTGTGCTCTCGTCTCTAGAGTGGCACCCTTTATGACCCTGATAGGTAATCTATTTTATTATTATTATTATTATTATTAAAGGGAAAATTTTGGTGCAGTTTTTCTCATCACATTTAAAAAATGGATGTTAACCTTCAATAACTGATTTCTGCTTTTGGTTTGGAAATGCTGTTTGCAAAACTTTTGAAATTCTACTATCAGCTTTTAAAGAGTTCTGTCTAATTAGATCTACAATATTTGAGTGGTATCCCATTTCAAAAGTGGATGGATATTGTTTAAAGATTACCCTCGTCAAAGCAGATCATCCATCACCCACACTGACGAGATTGTGGCCCTTGTACAATAAATCATACACTCCGAAAGATGTCTGACTATCAAAGAAGTTAAAGATATTGGAAAATCAATTGATAAAAAAAATTTGTAGCATATCCTATTCAGGAAATAGCCATCAACCCAGCATATTTTGACTGTATTGATTTTCTAGGCAGTATAAATGTTCAGTAGTATGCTATTACTTTCTGAACACTTTGTATGCACAATTGCCTGTGGCGGGATTCACACCTAATATATTAGCCATCACAGATGCGCTCTGTGCCATGCCACCACAGAGAGTATCAATTGGTACTTGTCATAAAATCATAACTCAAGATCTGCGATGCTGTGAGAAACATCACTGTTAGAAAGGACACATATGCTATTGGAATTGTGCATCAAGATAATGCCCTGGATATGGGTCTGATAAAATACATCATTCTATTGCTCCCACAACCTCCATATTCACCAGAACCACTTCATGTCACCTTTTTCTTGTTTGTGCAACACCTAAGAGAACAATGTAAAGTACCAATTCTGTGACATTTTGGAGATTCAAGGCAATAAAATGAGAAAAATTAAGGTTATTTTAAAATGTGACTACCAGAGGTGCTTCCTGCATTGGTATGAGTGCTAAAATAAATATATACAATCACATGGGGGTTACTTTGAAGGAGATGGAACTAATTAGTCAGTAACTATAATAATTTTATGGATGAAAATCTGTCTTGAAAATCTGAACAGCCCTCATATGACACCCTTATACCTCCAATTTGTTTCATTTAATGTATTCAGTGTAGCAGAGTGAGTATGTGATCCAGTCAGCCATCATTTACAATCACCAACAAACATAGGCCTTTGTGTTTTGCATTCATTCTCTTATGTTTGAAGAAGTTCTCTTGATTTGGTTGGTTTTAAATAAAAATTTCCTCATAAATGTTATTGCTGAAGGATCACATCACCTTCTGTTTTCATATCAACATTTTATATGTTCACTTTCTGTTTTCATATCAACATTTTATATGTTCAATTTGTTTTCTTATCAACATTTTATATGTTCACTTTGATTTCATATCAAAATTTTATATGTTCACTTTATGTTTTCATACCAACATTTTATATGTTTACTTTATGATTTCATATCAACATTTTATATGTTCACTTTCTGTTTTCATATCAACATTTTATATGTTCACTTTCTGATTTCATATCAACATTTTATATGTTCACTTTATGATTTCATATCAACATTTTATATGTTCACTTTATGATTTCATATCAACATTTTATATGTTCACTTTATGATTTCATATCAACATTTTATTATTTTTCTCCTTTCTTCTTCTTCTCGAACCCCAACAATTGCGAGTGATTAGCTCTTACTAATGTGCAGTGAGGAGTTTCTCCAAGCTTTCTTTCATACCCAGGAGTCTTCAGCTTATGCAATGCCTATTGAAGGAGCCTTCTACTCATATCAGAGGCATATATCACAAGATGAGCTAGATAGTTTGCCTGGGTCACCCATTGCTTTAATAATATGTTAATAATCTTTCCTCCGACAAGGCGCTTTACTGCCAGCCAGATGTTCCTCGTGTAGGAAGATCATTCCATTACTACCCTTTCTGTCCCTAGGTTCCAGGCCTAATTTCTTCCATATGAGCCATATTGGATAACGGCAACGGTCTAATTAGTGTCAGGGTTGATACACCTTCCTAGACAAGGTACTTCTTTGCTAAACACGTTGGTGGTCTGGGATTTGACCTATGCATTTCTCATGCATTTGCCTTGTCTGCTGGAGATGGCCTTCTGATTCATTGCCAGGCACTGTCTGTGTATTTTGACTCTTCGATATTGTGTATATTACCCAAGATGTAGGTAAAATACGAATCTCGGACAAGGACCTTCGCACTAGGCCCTTGGGTACTGAACCCAATTCTCTCTTTATGAGCCGTGTTGGGACATGACCTACAGTCGAGTTGGGCTTGGTGTTAGAGACTTGCACTCCCCTCTAAATTGCCTGCAGTGTCCATAGTTTGAGTCTCAACACTGCTTTGGTCAGACATTTGAACATTGCACTCCCTGACATTTGTTACATGCTTCTCATGTGTGCAATGGGGATCTGTATTCAAAGCTTTTTTCCATACCCAGGAGTGAATGTTCATGTTGGTGTATCCAATACTTTAGTCATGACTCCTACTTTGAATCGGGTAAATTGTGATGGAACATGTTAGCTTCTGTGTGTTCTCGAGCATGAACAGCACTTTTTGCTAATCGTTCTTGTGCTGGACTATTGTGGCTTCATTACCACTGAATTGACTCACACACTACACTGCCCTCTAGCATGTGTTACCTTTTCCAGATTTGGTGTCTACTCGTAAGTTCACTATATGTTAGGGACATTGACATTGGTCGCCCCTGCAAATTTTTCTGTTTTTTAAGCCGGCCAAGACGAAATGCACAGATAGATAACTTCATCACTGTGTGCTGACAGTGGTGTTGGATTTAATGGCGTAGAGGTTTCAGAGATATTTCCTGTCTCTGCAGGCAATTCTCATTCCATATACAGCATCCACGGACACGAACCAAAAGTGTTAGCCGGAAATACAGCAAGTGCAGCTGTATTTCTGTTTCCAGAGTGCACCACGAGGAGGTACTTTTAGGATCTTGGTTATCTGCTAACCCTGGGTCTGCACAAGAGAATACGAGACCCTTTGCACCCCATCAACATTTTATATGTTCACTTTGTTTTCATATCAACATTTTGTATGTTCACTTTGTTTTCATATCAACATTTTCACTTTGTTTTCATATCAACATTTTCACTTTGTTTTCATATCAACATTTTATATGTTCACTTTGTTTTCATATCAACATTTTATATGTTCACTTTCTGTTTTCATATCAACATTTTATATGTTCACTTTCTGTTTTCATATCAACATTTTATATGTTCACTTTCTGTTTTCATATCAACATTTTATATGTTCACTTTCAGTTTTCATATCAACATTTTATATGTTCACTTTCTGTTTTCATTTCAACATTTTATATGTTCACTTTCTGTTTTCATATCAACATTTTTTATGTTTACTTCACCTTCTCTTTTCATATATTTAAGTTAAAAAGCAGGATTTTCTATGATTATTTCCCAGATATCAAAGCTAATCAATTTTAATGTTTCAATTAAGTAGGAAAAACATGTATATTAATCCAAACTTCTATTTTATTTTAAATAAACATCACAGAACATATTCATTGTTTACCCTTGTCAGCAGTAAAAGTACTAAATTGAACATTGATATGAATCCCTGTTTTAACCTTACAATCTGTAAAAGTAATTAATTCAACATTGATGTGAATCCCTGTTTTAACCTTACAATCTGTAAAAGTAATTAATTCAACATTGATGTAGTAGTAGACTCGTTCTACTACATGATAGTGTTGTTGTGTTTTAATAAATATAATATACTTTTCCATAGCACAATGCTCAGGCTAACATTTATGAACGATTTTGTTTAGCCTTGCTACCAGTAAAAGTACTAAATTCAACATTGATGTAATGAACTGTTTAACCTTCCAATCAGTCTGTCTATCCTTATTTTCACATGTGCTGATTAGCATCTGAAGGGGTAGGGAGTTTGAAGTGTCTGTCTTGGCCATTTGGATCCTATTCTGTCTCACATTTTCTTTTTTTTTGTGTTAGTCTCATGTATATGTTTCATTTTTTTCTTATTTTCTGCAAATGTCCTTGAAGTCCCCCTTCTTAGCATACCATATTGTTTGCTTGATGAGACTCCGTTGTTTATGTTTTCTTGTTCTGTTCTTCACTCACTGCCTTTCAGTTCACACCCTGTTTATTTTAATATTGTAACACCTAGATTAAAACATCTGATAAAGCTGTGGCACTGTGTAAACACAGGAACTAAGGTATGTTCGTTATGCATGTGTGTTCCCAGTGGTGACCTACTGCTGCAAAACATGGACAATAAATAATACAAACTACAGCCAAGAGAGTAGAAGCTTTCAAAATGAAAATACCGCCGAAGACAGATGTTTCAGGCCATTGGCTCAAATAAAATGGCGACACAACACATTTTCATTCTCTGAACTACATCCTTCTGGAAATCTAATAGGACCATGGTCCTGCTACAAGAGATATCCAGTGGGAGTTTGAGAATGAACACTGAAGAAGAAGAAGAAGAAATGAAAATGAAGTGCTAGAAGAGTCCTGAGTGTATTATGGACAACAAGAAAGACATTGTACTGAAAATCAAAAGCAAAATCAATGATCAAGAAGGTTGGCTTTTAAACACCATATTAAGAAGGAAGTTAGGGTTTTTTCAGTCATGTGAAGAGTCATGATGACAGGGAAAGAGTATTGAGGGAAGTGATAGAAGGCAGTAGAGGCAAAGGTTGACCAAGACATCACTGGACAAGAGATATTCAGGAGTGCATGCACACATTGCTAGAGAAGACGAGACAACATGCCAGAGATTTCAGGAGATTCATAAGGAAAACTACGCTCTGGAAAGAATACGTTACATGACACATCACCAGATCTAACATTTGTCAATATTTATTCTCATTGCAAGGATATATAGATAGATGTGTGCTGCTAATTAAGCTATTTGTCTGCTGAAATACTGGAGAGTAAGACAAATTTGTACACAAAAAATAACATAGAGATTCACACAGGTCCTCCACATGAATCTATGTATCTATTTTCTTTTCTCTGATTTTTCTGTAAGCTGTTGCAGGAGTGAATGACGATTGGTTTTTGGGCTATAGCATGTTTGGTCACTTGATATGCAATAATATTGTGAGATCTCAGAATTTTTGTAATTCCTTCAATCCACCTTCTTCGTGGTCTTTCTCTGTATCTTGTTGTTTCCATTTTCATATTGTATGCTTGTTCCGCTGGCCAATACGGGTTTATTCTTTGGCAAGTAGCCGAACCATTTCAGTCTCTGTTTTTCAATATATTTGACCACAGATGTTGTTCCAACAGTTCTTGTGATCTCTTCATTCCTCACATGATCTCTTGTTCTGAATCTCTCTTGATCTTTTATTAGTGTCCATGTCTAAAATTGATAACACAATGTTGGTATGAAGATTGAATTTATGATTTCCATTTTGGTTTCCATCAGGATAGATTTGTTTCAAAATGATTGTAAATTCACAAGAATCACTACTTTCAATAGTAAAACAATTAAAACTTGCATAATTTGGGCATAAATAGAACAAATGGGAAACTGAGGTAACTGTGTATACCATTTAGGTATATATTTTCAAACAATATATACAATGAGTTAAGTGGGTTTTACAGAGAGCATACAACAGAGGAAAATTTGATGTTTTGATCAAAAAATCTTTATCAAGATATCAACAAAGAATAGAACACCAATAGATTTTACAGAGGTCTACAAAAAACATTGGTAGCATATCCTATTCAGGATGTAGCCATCAGCCCAGAATTTTTTGACTCTAGTGATTTTATATGCAATATAAATATTTTCAGTAGTTTTCCATTTCTTTCTGAAATGCCCGGATACACAGTTACTTGTGCTGGATTCGAACCTGGTACCTTGGTCGTCATAGATGCTGTCACTGTACCACGCCATCTCAAAGTCAGACGTGAGCCTACAACAGAGGACAAATCAATGTTTCAGAATGTTTTAGGCTCTCTGTAACCACATATTCAACAATTTTATATAGTTTGGGCATGTAAGCCAACATATTTCTCTATTTAAAACAGATCCTACATGGAACAGCCAGAGGTGGGTGAGCAGAGTAGAATAAAGAAAATAGTGAACAGGCATCAGAGAATGGAGTTATCATGATTTTTCAACTAGTCTGCATCATTTAAAATATAAATCATTGGTGGACTGTATGTTGGTGCTACTAGTGCAGTACTCCGACAACATTGATGGGTTATGCTGTATGGATAGTTAGTTAGTTCGTTAGTAGTTGAATCATCATGACTGCACTCCGGACAAGTCCATAGGTGCTGAGATCTCTCCTTGAGTGTAGCCGCCATTACACGTTAACTGACAGTCCCAGTACGCAGTTGATTTACCATCATTCTTTCTTGCCCACGAAACCGGTCCTTTCTAGCGACACAACATTTCAAACCAAATTCCTTTATTCTAGTGCAGTACTCCAATATCAATGATGGGTTATGGCTTATGGATGGACGCATCTAGTGCAGTGCTCTGACAACATTGATGGGTTATGGATGGATGTATGCATCTAGTGCAGTACTCCAACAACATTGATGGGTTATGGCTTATAAATGAATGCATCTAGTGCAGCACTCCGACAACATTTGATGGCTTATGGATGGATGCATATTATTGTTGACATTCTGAGAATTCTGTTATAGACCTCATATTCTGAATCTCAACTTTGATTTCTAGTTCTATTTCTCTATTGTCATTTTCACTTGTACCTTTAAGCATTGTGGGGGGGAGTTGACATTGTCTGTATTTGGCTATTTTGGACACATTGGCCATGGTCAGCACACTTTTTAAGGTTTTTTTTATTGCCTGCCCCTATCTAGTTCTTGATCTTTCTCATCCCTTGAAACTTGATCTTCTGCTATTGTATGCACGAAGGGGTGGTTCCATTCTTGTGATGTGGTCAAACCACCTGTTTCGCTCTCTCTCAATGTAGTCTTGACTTAAGATGGTTATTATATATCCCCAAGTGGAAGCTGGTTGATAGCATCCACACTTGCTGTTTAGCATAGTCATGTGAGCTGTAATTTTCTGTTCAAGGCCAGATGTGATGCCTGAGTCATAAGGAGTCCGTGTTTGTAGAGAGTGATCGTGATGTTATCAATCCATCTCTTTCTCTGTCTTCCCTTTTCTCTGTATCCATCTGATCCATAAAAGTTACCTCATTGTACAAATATTAGCATATAAATACTTAAGATGGTATTTATTTATTTTCTAGGTGTAATATATATATATATAGTTAAGATGGTTTAATCATAAGTATATTGAAATCATAAAAAGAATTACGTATTGAAGAAATAAATAAATTATTTTCAGTATTCCTGTTGTTATGTCTTTCAGGTTGAGAAAAGTTCCCCACAGCCAGCTCCAAGAAAGTTACTACCAAGTTCTGCTGCAGATACGGGGCCTAAGGAGTTTCATGCCCAGAAACCAACACCACAGGGAGGGAAAATACTTGCAGCACCTGCTAGGATAGTTCCTGCTATAGGTTAGTTTGATGTTCATGCAGTCTCCTTTTGTCTCTTATTAAAAACAGACTGCAGGTCTATGATGCAGTGAAGAAGATAGCATAAATCAGGGTTATTGAATCTGATCTTTGCCAGAGACGGATGTCTTGGGCCACTGGTGAAAATAAAACAGCAACACAACAAACACATTTCCATTCTCTGGACTACATCCTGCTGAAATCTAGTAGGACCATTGTCCTACTACAGGAAAGATCCAGTGGGATTTTGAGAATGAATGCTGAGTTATTGCTTGAGTTACAGTTTCCTCTTGGTGATATTCTTTGCAGGCTTCATGCTACAACTGTTGAGAGGGATAAATTGCGTATGGTTAAACCAGAGAACAATGAAGTCAATCCTCTGTGTTTTTCCTAAGTGGTAAATACTTAATAAAGTATAAATGTTACTATAAAATCCTAACTATCAATGTTAAAAATAAATAACTAACAATAAAACAAAGAACAAGAACAATTTTCCACTTTATGATCCAACAGGAACCTTTCTCAAGAAACACATAATTTAAAAAAAATATATATACTGTGTTTTTTTAGTTTGTGTGCTGTTTGTTTGTTTTGCGTTCGCTCCATTGTAACCATCACGGATATCCGTGCGATTTCCGATGAGAGCGTGATTACGTTGTGCCACCGTTATGCGCCTTGTAGGCCTAGCACATCCGATTTTGGCATGAGTTTGTGTGCTTATTTCAGACTTGTGCGCACATTACTTATTTCAGACTTGTGTGTAGATGGTTGTATTTCAACATGTGCAGATTGTTTTATATTTTACTTGTATTTAAGACTTATATTTCAGACGTATTTTAGACTTGTATTTCAGACTTTTTGTATTTCAGACTTGTATTCACATGTGCAGTTTGCTGTATTTCATATATGTGCACAGATTGTTGTATTTAAGACTTCTGTGCACATTGTTGTATTTCAGGCTTATGTGCAGATTTTTACATTTCATATTTAGATGCAGATTGATGTATTTCAGACTTATTTGCAGATTGTTGTATTTCAGACATGTTCAGATTGTTGTATTTCAGACTTCTGCAGATTGTTGTAATTCAGACTTATGCATTAATTTTCAAACTCCTGTTTGTAGACTTTAGTCCATAGAATGGAATGTGTTGCATCATAGTTTACACCTTTGCTGTCTTCGTTTCTTCTTCTGCATTAGTTCTCAAACTCCAGAGAATATAGATATAGTCCAGAGAATGGAATGTGTTGTATCATGGTTTACAGCAATGCTATAATATTTGTGCATTTCTACTTAACACATCCGATTCAGCATGACATTCGGTCACTTTGACCCTTTCTGGGATGGGACAGCCAACCCCACCCTATAACCTCCTTAAGTCACCTCTTATGACATGTATGGAAAGTAAACAGTGTTGCTATTCTTTGCTACCTTCTCCGACCCTGGCAATATTCGGGCTAGCTTGGCTGTAATATCTGCACATTTTAGTCTTACACTTTCAGCTTCAGCATGGCTTTTGAATCACTGACCTTTTTGATCGGACAGCAAACTACACCAAAACCTCTTATGATATCCATAGCATTTCACAGTGTTGCTGTTCTTTGCTCAACTTTTGAGTCCCAATTACACAAGTGATATTTTCCACTGCTTTAGTTCAGCAGTGTTATAACATGATCTACAGTTAGTTTCTATAATTATTATAACATGACTTGTTTCTACAATTGGTATAACATGACCTAGTTTCTATAATTGTCATAACATAACCTGGTTTCTTTAATTGTTATAACATGACCTAGATTCTGTAATTGTTATAACATGACCTGTTTCTATAATTATTATAACATGACCTCATTTCTTTAATTGTTATAACATGACCTTGTTTTTGTAATTGTTATAACATGACCTGATTTATTAATTGTTATAACATTACCTCATTTCTTTAATTGTTATAACATGACCTAGATTCTGTAATTGTTATACTATGACCTAGTTTCTATAATTGTTATAACATGACCTCATTTCTTTAATTGTTATAACATGACATGTCCTATAATTGTAATAATATGACCTGTTTCTATAATTATTATAACATTACCTCATTTCTTTAATTGTTATAACATTACATAGTTTGCTAAAACTTGTTATAAATTTGTCACTTATTAGAGTACTGATCTTTCTGTAGAAATCATTCGAGACAGTAGCACAGAACGAGGAACATCAGCAGATGATACAGAGGAGGTTAGTACAGCTTCAACACGCAGTACACCAACGAATATTTCTGGAAAAGGCCGTTTACCTGAGACTGGAATTTCTCCTAGTTATCGTGGTGATACTCAAAACCCTAGTGCTTTCCGACAAGTTGATCAGACACGCCACAAAGACAGTGCAGAGTTAATACGTCGAACAGGGGGTGTGGAGAGCGAAGGTCAATCAAAAAGTTCTAAAACACACCCCACAAACAATCATCCAATCAAAACGCTTCCTCGTGATTCAAAGATTGGCCAGGAAAGCCAGAGTCCTGTTTCTAAACACAAACAGAACAAAACCCAGGGCTCGTGGCCAGACTCAGCAGAAAGTCATGAGCACAAAAAACTTGTTACAGGGCTCTCATCGTCACCGCTCAGTGCAGTGGATGATGTAGGAGATACTGATTCTATTTCAGGCGAGATTAATCCCATTGTTGATGCAAACACAGTGCGATTATTCATAGCTTTATTTGATTATGACCCAGCTACAATGTCTCCAAATGTGGATTCAATTGACGAAGAGCTCCCATTCAGAGAAGGACAAATACTCAAAGTTTTTGGTGATAAAGACCCTGATGGTTTCTATAAAGGTGAAAGCCTTGGCCGAGTAGGTTACATCCCCTGCAATATGGTGTCTGAAGTTCAGATAGATGATCCAGAGATAGTGGAGCAACTGTTACAGGAGAGTGCAGACAGACTAGGACATAACAATGATGGTAAGGAAGACCCTGGCTTTTGTTCTATTTTGTTCTCATAATTCTATATCAATTTGTGTTTTTAACTGTTGTACATAGTGTATGTGATAATTTGTGTTATTACCATACCTGTCAACCTGTTGAGACTGAAAACCATAAAAAAAGTTATGAAAAACTGTAATTGAGCATGAAAAACCGTAAAATCATACACAATGGTGAGGGGGGCTCCATTCTCGCACAGCAAAAAAAAAAAAAGGTCATTTGGGTTTTTTTAAGGGTAGTTTACCTTTGTTTAACATAGACAGTCATACTTGGGAAAATTATAGAGCAAAAAGACTAGGCCTATGTATCTTTATGTAACTTTAATACGAAAAAATGAAAAAAAAAATATGAAAAAAGAATTAATACAGAGAATGGATGCTTAGATCCGTTTGAAACTATAACAACTTGTTGGAGTGCTCTATAAAGCGTTCGACAATAATTTCAACTATCCATGAATAGCGCACATCGTGCATTTATGATCAGCGGAGATCGTACAACTATGACAGGCAGAGATCGTGCATCTATGACCGGCGGAGATCATGCATGTATGACCGACTGAGATCGTGCATCTTTGACCGGCGGAGATCGTGCATCTATGACCGGCAGATATCGTGCAACTATGACCGGCGGAGAACGTGCATCTATGAATAGCGGAGGTCGTACAACTATGACCCGTGGAGATTGTGCAGCTCTAACCGGCAGGGATCGTGCATCTATGAATAGCGGAGATCATGCATCTGTGAATAGCGGAGACTGTGCATCTATTATCGGCGGAGACCTATGACTCGTGGAGATTGTGCATCTGTGATCGGAAGGAATCGTGCATCTATAGCAGCGACGGGTTCATTTTCAGTCAGCGGCATCATTTTCCGTTTGTAGTTCCTAAAAAGAAACATAACGTGACAATAAAATATTGGTTTAAGATAAGTCTAAAGATCAGATTTAGGCCTACATAAACAAATAACATATTCTATTATTTAACTATAGGCCTACCTACACTACCTAGGTCTAGGAGGCAAACAAAAACTTACAATATAAATTAAACGATGTATATTATTGTAGGCCTAGAAACAAAATACATGTTTTACTAGTATTTGTGTACTGTAGATACACTGAGTAACACTGGCAATGCACGTGGACAAAAATTCCCTAAGTTCGGTATAAAGATAATGTCCCCGGCACAGAGAATAATTACATTACTGGGTAGTGTGTTAAAAGCATTGTTTCCAACAATACTTCGCCCCAAGACCAGATCAAATAAAAATCGCAAATAACACTATTGTGAATAACACCCGTACAAATCACTGTTGCCACTAAAATATCAGTGTCACCACTAAATTTAATAAAAAACAACAAAACGTACAGAACTGCAGAAATTCACATTAAAAAACCTGTAAATGCCGGTGTACGCCCGTAAAGCCGTACAGCTTGGAAAAAACTAAAAATTACGTCGATTTACGGGCAGTTGACAGGTAAGTATTACTGTTGTACATAGTGTATGTGATAATTTTACATCCAATCATCATTCAGCTATTGCTTGCAGCATTCATATTATTTCCTTTTTTTTTGCAACTCTTCCTTCTCAAACTCCCACCAGATGTCTCTTATAGCATGATGTAATCTAGAGAACAGAAATGCGGTGCACAGTTTTGTGTGCACCAATGGCCTGACACATCCGACTTCAGCACTGGTAACTAATATGTTCAATGTTTTTACCACTTGCTGAACGATGGACGTCTGTAACCATATTGCTAGTATAGTAGGTCAACTGTATGAGAGAACTGGTTCTCGTACTTGTATGTTGGTCACCAGGCTCACATCTAATCACAGTCATGCATGCTTGACCCTTTTTTTTTGCTGTCTTGCATCATCGACATGGCCACATGCATATCATTAAAATAGCAACATAGAATTTTTGAAGAACGACTTCTACTTCTTCATCATTTTTCAATGAGTTAAGGTTACAGAACCAATCGCTTCAAAGAACTGTTTGTCTCTTCAGTTCTTCTATGAAACCCCTCAGATTTGGAAGTATGCCATCTCAGTAGGCTATATTTTCTCCATCTCGTCGAAGTAGAAGAAGAATAGCTAACTGAGAGGAGTAAGAAAAGCAGTAATAGAACCTAATGAATTTCAAATTTTTACAAATAATTTAGGTACATACCTGCTAAATTCCTGAAAAATAACTCTGTATTTTAGCCCAGAGATTGAAAGTTTGAAGAATTTAGGTACACACCTGGCAACTTCCTGTAGAATAACTGTATTTTAACCCAGAGGTTGAACGTGTGAAAAGTTTAGAGGACTAACTTAATTGTACTCGGGTTACTCCATATAGGCTTCATCCCTCTCAACAAAGTGGCACATCGTCTGCAGGAAGTACCACTCATAGAATGTAACTTTGTAGCTTCAAGCGATAATCCCCAGAAATCTCATAAAAATTTCACTACCGGTATGTCAATAGTAGTTGTGAGTGGGAAATTGAGCTAATGATATTTTGAGCACAAAGAAAATGACTGGACCAGGAAAATCAATTTCAGTGCACAATATCCCTAAATTTGTGTATTTAATCTAAAATTTGTCCATATTCTGCTCAAGGAGAAACCTCACTAAAGAAATATAGTAACCGTTTAACTGCTGATTTGTTCTCAGTAACCAATCCCAGCTGTGCTAAATTTGTTCTTCCCCCCCCCCCCCCCCCCTCCTTCCTGTGTTGCTTGCTTTTCTTGAGTTGAATGAGTAATATTATAAAGAAGCATCAATGATTTATTATTAAAGAAAAATCATCACGCTGCAAATGTAATTCGAACCAAGTCTGTTCAGATGACACTTATTCTCTATTAATTCATAGACTAAAGAACAACTTATTTGCTATTTCTGTATTTCATCTCCAGACTGTGACAATTTATGAGGGTAAGTCAATAAGTAAGTCACAAAGTTCTGTGGGATGGCAGGACGATGTAGTAGGTGTTTCTAAGGGTTACATTAGATGACAACAACATTGAACTTTCTGTTCTCGTTCGTTAGGTGGCGCATGTGCAGCACAGAAACAAAAAGGTGACTGACTTACGGAGTGTACAATCAAAGAACATTGTTTTGTTTTGCATTTGTTTGGGGCAAAAGTACTGCTTGCAAAGGACATTTATAAGAAATTTCATAATTCATAGAAGAAACCTGTTTATGCTGACAAATGTTTTTTCCCATAAAGTGGTGCATAAATGGGTAAAAAAAATGTTTTCAAGGACGCTCTACATTTGTGGATGAACTCTGATCTGGCCATGCTGTTCAGATTGCAACAGCCACATTCGTGCAGTGGGTGGAGGAAATTATTAGAGGTGACAGGTGAGTAACGATAGATTCTGTTGCAGCTGTAATAGGGTGCTCACATGGTTCAGCATAATGCATCATCTATTGAAATTTAAGAAGGTGTGCTCAAGGTGGATACCGAGACAACTTGCAAACGAACACACAATGAATCAGTTAGTCCTGTCCTTGCAGCATCTGTGTCGCTACACAGATGAAATAGAAGTCATGCTGAACAGGAATTATTACTGGGGACGAATCATGGGTGCACCATTAGCAACCCGAATCAAAGCGTGCTTCAGTGCAATAGAAACATCCTTCTTCACCTTGTGTCCAAAAATTCAAGGTTACACCATCAGCAGGGAAGGTTAGACAATGTTTTGTGATTGTCAAGGAGTGCTTCTAACCAATTTCAAGAAGACAATTTGAATTCTGAATAGTACTGTGAAGTTCTGTCCATGCTTCAGGATGCAATTTGAAGAAAACATTCAGGCCTGTTGACTATAGAGTACTGCTCCTTCATGACAATGCCAAACCACATATCGTTCAATGAACACAATAAAGGATTGACCATCTAGGGTGGGAAATTCTGGAACATCCACCTTACAGCCCTGACTTAGCCCCTAGTGATTTCCACCTTTTTGGTACACTGAAAACTAGGGGGTCGCAATACCTGACCCTTTTACCAAAACCAGTATTTTCGATTTAGAGAAGCTTTTGTCAAGATTAGAGGTAACGATGTATCAATGAAATAAAAATATCACATTTTAATGTTTAATAGGCTTATAACAATAACACAATTATCTAACTTCAGACTTCAATCAAACGAAACAAAATAATATTCTTAACTTTTTAATTAAAATAGTTTTATTAGTCAAACATTAAAATAATTTGTGTTTTTCTTTGTGTCAAATTTAAAAATGAGATTGTAAAAATGACAATGTGTATAATTTTTGATTGCTAAATGTTAAGTGCAAATTGTTACAAAAGTAACCTGATGACGAGAACACTCACTCAGTCTCCACATTTAGGTTTATCTTTTTGTAGGCTCCCCATTTCTTTCTATCAGCCTGGAGGAAAAATAAATCATTATAACAATAAATGCAATTAACAAAATTATATTTATTTCAGTAAAATTGTTTTGATGTGTCCATCTTTTTAAAAAAAATGTATGTAAACGATTGGCTATGTACAGTATAGAAAACTGGGTCATTCAGCCTGGGACATAATATCTCAAGTATTATTATATCTCAAAAAGAAAATCAATTATGAAGGGAATTATTAATATTTCTTATCACAAAATAGAAGTAGCATAATTTGTGTGTGTCTTAAACTTAAGGAATTTGATTATCAAAATATGGATTTAGTCATAGTTTGCAATGTGTTGGTACTCTGGCATAAATAAAAGAAATCAAGAAATCAAATATTTTTGTTATAAAAAGTTTACCCCGTGATTCGAGTGCAACGTGTTATTATTTCCATATAATTCATGTTATAAATAAACTGTTAATGTACATCAAAACTCAATCTTCATTCGACCATACTAATTTTCTTTTTCGTTCGTTCTCAAACTCCTGTAGATTAGCAGGATATAGTCCACAGGACAGAATGTATTGTGTCATGGTTTGCAGCACTGCCGCGATATCTGCGCCTTTCGACCTAACACATCTGATTTCAGTAAGACTTTAGGTCACTTTAACCCTATATGGAGTGGAACAACCAACTCCACCCCTTAACCTCCTTAATTGCCTCCTACAACATGCATGGAAGGTAAACAGTGTTGCTATTCTTTGTTCCCCTCTCGGGTCCAGGCAACATACCAATTAATTATTTCTCATAATATGAAAAAAAAATTTACTTACCAATCCTGTACTTTCACATCGAGACTCACGTCACTCGACACTTACGCACGATATAGAACAAAACTAATCACAACACATTCAGCTTTACAAATGAAACACAGATCTAGTTCGTCAGTCATGTCTCAACAAGAGACATGTGGTGTGAGGGTACACACATCACATAAATTATTGAGTTTTTCTATAAATCTGGCATGGAAATTTACCATTGGAAACTAAGAAAAATGATTTATATTTTTGGAAAATGAAATACTGTAAATTTTGAAAATCCTGGTTTTCATAAATCCAATCCTTGTATTTTGAAGCATCCGTTATTAGTCTGGCATCCTGTATTTTCGAGAGCTGGGATCTGTTTGCAACCCCTACTGAAAGCCCACCTTGGCTGAAGACATTTCTGAAATGATGCACAAGTTGGATTTTTTTTGTTCTTTTCGCTTTATACCCCTTTATGCCTTGCAACATAGGGGGTAGAAGTGTTCTTTGGAGATGGTTTTTTTGTATTCTTCATATATGTTTGGTTTTGATGACTCTTTTATTTCTGTAATCCATCATTTGCAGGGTCTAGCCCTGGCATTGTTTTTTTGAGGGGCACTGTCTGATGGTAGTCTGGAAGCCTGCGAAAACCACTTAATCTGTTGTCTTCTGATGTATTCCAATTTGGCATTGTGTTTTTTTAGTCTTCTAATGTTTTCGTTCCTGATTCTGTCCCTTATTGTTACTCCAATGATTCTATAAAGACAAGTCATTTCTGTTGTTTTCTTTTGGATTCTGTTGCTAGTGTCATGTTTGACATTGGTAGCATAGTTATTGTATGATGATTGTTTTATATAGTGCAGTTTTGGTGTTCACGCTCACATATTTGTTTTTGAAAATAGGAACCATCTGCCCCAAGATCCAATATGCTATGTTGCATCTATGCAGGTTAAATGTAAAGTAAGAATGTGATTTAGAAAACAGTGCATACAGCAGGTTTGGGAGGACTAATAAAGCGATGGAATAAGTGCATCAGTGTTAGTGGAACTTAGTTGAACAATAAGTGAACAATGTAGGCTTAAAAATAATCGGTTTCCAAGCTGTTAATGTGTGACTTATTGACTTGCCCTTGTATTTGTTACTTTTGTTTTTAAGTGTTAAAATGCTCTCAGTAAGCATGCATTCGATTCCAATGTTTATAACTCAGTTTCTGCTGTATTCTATATCATTTCTGTTCATTTTAAATCTAAATCTTGATGTTCGAGGTTCTAAAATATGACTTAAAATATAGGAAAATTAACAGCTGATTTGCTATTTCGGAATTTTTCTGATGGCATCCTCATCTATTCTTCGAAGAGTATATAAACACTATAAATTAAAATGCTTTTGTGCTCACAATGCGATGAAGGATCATGAATTATGTTGGTAATATGTTTGGTTTTATAAAATACTTCAGTATGAGAATACTATTAATGTGCAATATTGTGTGGTAAGTATTCTTTTTTTAGTATTTTTTTCAAAATGAATTTGTATTTAAAAATAAATTAAACTTTCCTGAGGTATGTATATATGGATATAGCAATAAATATAGCAGTTTGGCAACCTATATGTGCATACAGTGAGTTCAGTAAATTTTTCAGCGAAGTTTGTTTTCTGGTTTTATCAAATAGTTTTAGTTAATATTTACTTTGTTGTAGTTAATTTTTTTTTAAATGATCAAATATGTGTTTAGCTATTCTATATATGTGTAAAACATATATAGAATTCATTACCGAATACTTATGTATATAATACATGTTTAACTACTGTAAACATATAGAGAATTTATTGCTGAATACTTACGTATAAAATACATGTAAAAATTCCTGCTGAAAAACTGGCTCATGATCTGGTTTTTCCACAGTTTTTGTATGTTACCCCTGTCTTCCTGGTTTAGTTATTTTATAATTCATACTTTTTTGCAAGAATTTTTTTTACAGTAATCTAAGTAGATGTTCATATATTATAGTGCCAGGGCATTCAGCATTAGCTGATGACCAGTCCAGGGCTGTGCAGCTAACCCCAAATGGTGTAGCCTCCATGCCAAGAGAAGGTCCTATCATGAGGAAGATGATAGCAATGTATGACTATGATCCTCAGGAATTGTCACCAAATGTTGATGCAGAGGTAAGTTGAAACAATTTAGATGAAAAGAATGTGTTCTCTTCCATTTGTTTCAGTTTTTCTCTCTATCTACTTTCCTCCTGTATGTTGTTGTGTTGCATTGTGACCATGCCATTCAGAAAATAATTAATGTGGATTTCTATTGAAATATTGGATTTTCGATGTTAGAATAGCTACTCACACATTGAAATAAAAAGAGGAGTAAAACAAGGATGTATTTTATCACATAGGCTATTTAACATCTACACAGAGATATTTTGTAAACAGATATAAGGAATGCTGAGCTCAACATCAGTGGGGAAAAATAATAGGCCTAAGTAAGAAAAATTCCTGAAAGTTCGTCTATGATGTTGTAAGTGAAAATTTGTAAAAAAAACACAGAAATGGTTCAATATCAGTTTTATAAGTAGGACACATGGGAGAATAATAAACAGTCTGTGATATGTATATGACACAGTCCTCTTAGCAAAAAGGGAATTATTGTCAATTGTCTGTCCACAGGTGAACAATGGTTGATTGTATTCACACTTGCTGACTGTAGGGGTGGGAGCTTCAGCTGTTGTTACAAATTTCACATCCATATAAAAGTATAGTTAGCACTAGGGATCTGAATAGATTGATCATTACTGTAATACTGAAACAGACCTCATATATACCATCCATTCATACAGAAACTGAAAGGCAGGTAATAGGTATTATTCTAGGTTCATTCAGTGACCACCACTCATTGCCTCAATAAAGAGAGCGTACTTACTAACATTGCTACTTGGTACTCTCAAAGAGATACTTTTGTGATATGTCATTCCAACATATCTGTCCAGTGACATAAGAATATCGACCAATTTTATCAAAACACAGATACAACAGCACACAAATAATTGTATCTGCATTTAAATCCCTCAGGAGGAACACACATTGAACATACCACAGACCAATAGATATTAATGCTATTAGAAGACAGTAACATAATAAACATTAATGGTAGCTTGATATGCAATTATTAAAACTTACTAATTTCAAATAGCATATCTTTAAAATAGCATATCTTGCCCAGATGTTGCCATGGCCCAAAATGGGAACAAAAATAGCAACATTGTTATCTGCCATGCATGTTGTACAAGGCGACTAATGAAGTTTGGGGGTGGAGTTACTGGTCCCCTCCGATAGAAGGTCAAAATGGCCTAGAAGCCATGTTGAAGTCAGATGTGTCAGACCAAAAGGTGTAGATATTGCAGCTAAGCTGTAAATTATGACACAATGTATTCTGTTGTTTAGACTACATGTTGCTTATCTACAAGAGTTAAGATCAAATTCTGAAGAAGAAGAAGAAATAGCATATCTTGTAATGCTACTTCATTGAAGGGAAGCATAATGTTAAAATTCTAGTAATAACTGTATAATGTCATGAGTTATCATCAGGTTATCACATCAGCGCACACTGGAGAAGTCCATAGATGCTTCGATCCCCGTCGTAATAAATATATCAGAGTTTAGCAGCTGACAGTTCCAGTTCAATGTTGATTTATCAGTCTCTTCATGTATCTACTATGTTTCTCTTTACAGACTGTTCTGATCTTTACACTAAACTCACACAGTTTTGAAAGTATATCCTCCTATACTACTATAAAGACATGACTTGTCTGCATCAATCATCATGTCGATAGCGACCCAGAAATGGCTAAAAGATTAAATATTGTTGACTGTTACTAGCATTGAGATTCGTGAACAGGGCCAGTTGACAATATTGTTAAACCGGGTGAAACGTGTGCTTGGTCTACTAGGGGTATCGTTCTGGGTGCACATCATACAATGGAGTTGGGAAACACTGAATATATTAGATACCATCACATAAGATAGAATGTATTAGACCATTGGTGCAAATAAAATTATGAAACAATGCATTTCTGTTTTCTGGACTACATCCTGCTGGAAATCTCACAGGACCATTGTCCAGCTACAAATGAGATCTATTAGGACCATTATCAGCTACAAGAGAGATCTAGTAGAACCATTATCCAACTACAAGAGAGATCTATTAGAACCATTATCCAGCTACAAGAGAGATCTAGTAGAACCATTATCCAACTACAAGAGAGATCTAGTAGGACCATTATCCAGCTACAAGAACGATCTTGTAGAACCATTATCCAACTACAAGAGAGATCTAGTAGGACCATTATCCAGCTACAAGAACGATCTTGTAGAACCATTATCCAGCTGCAAGAGAAATCTAGTAGGATCATTATCCATCTACAAGAACGTCTTGTAGGGCAGGTTGTTTAGCTACATTGTCAAGCTAAAAGAGATGAGCGGAGTGTGAAAATGAACGCTTCAAGAAAATCTTAAATTATAATTATTCTATTATATTTCATTTAATGATCTACTTGCTATGTAGACTCAAACTGTGAATGAGAAGAAAAATATATAATTAACTATTATTCTGTTCAGATGGAACTGTCTTTCAAAACTGGTGACATTGTCATGATCTATGGGGACATGGACGAGGATGGATTTTACACAGGAGAAATTAATGGTCAGCAAGGTTTGGTTCCATCAAACTTCCTCCAGCCAGCTCCGTCCTCAGATGATGATGGGTTAGAGAGTTCAAGTCCTGCATCTGCTGCAAGATCAAGGTGAATAATGAATGAAGGGCAATTGTTGGTGTAGTCAGATAAAGCTAGTTATTGCTTCCAAGAAGATATGATGAATTAAATCAATGTATTTGAGTGAATACTTTATCTGTATAAGGATTTTCAAGTCCTGTCATAATATATTTATAGAACTATAAAATATAGATTTTATAGACTTGTTGGCACAGACGGTAGGTCAGCTGGACTGTTTACAGGGCTTTAGGAAGATAAGGAGTTAGCTGTTCAGAATAACAGATGAAAGTTTATATAGAATGTGTGTGCTATGTGCTTCATTATTAGATTCTAATTGGATGCTTTCTAATGTTAACTTGTTTTAAAAGTATAATTGAGTGTTATTGATGGGCAAAAATATAACAAATTTGGGTTTGAAATTATTTAGACCTAAAGTTGTAGGGATTCAACAAATGTGCTTCAAGCTGAGGATGTAGAGATTTTCTTTTTCATAGACGATAGATGGTCATTAGGTTTGAAGGTCAGATTTGCCTTTGTGGTCAAAAGACAAACTATAAATGAACATTGTGGGAAGAGATCAGATAGATGTTATTAATGATATATGTAGTCAGAGGGAAAAATATAAATGACATGGTCAAATAAACCACAAAGGTCAAAAAGTATATAGATGTTTTTGGTTAATTTTAATGGACGATCATTGACTTTAGAATATATAAATATACATAGGGTTAAAGGTTAGATAAATGAACTTAAGGTCAGAGGTTAGATTAATTGAACATATGGTCAGAGGTTAAATAGGTAGTCTTGTCAGAGAGTATAATTAGCTGAATCATTGTGAGCAGAGGATGGACATACAGTTCTCGTGGTTCGAAGACCAAGATATCTGATTATTCTTGGCAGAAGATAGATAACAAGATGATAGTTGGGGGTTGAATCTTAGGTAGATAACTGTGGTTAGATGTTTAATGAAATTAATAACATAGAAACTTGTGAAGAGACAAATAGCGAGCGTTCTACAAAATATGGGACGGGTAGATAATCTTTAGGTTGAGAGGATGTCCTGTTGTGTTGAGTTAATCTGCAGTTTGTACAGCAAGCTTTTCTGAAACACTCCTTATCTGGCATTGCTTTTATATCTGTTATATACTTGTCATTATTTCTGATATGAGTGTGTCGTAAACTTTAACCATTTTTCTTAAACATTAGATATCATGTTTTGTACGTCTATTTTCTACTTGCACCTTTTTAATATACAATGTGTGTTTGTGATCTTCTTTGGTAATGTGAGCCAATGCAAGATACAACATTCAAATAGTGTCACAAAGAATTAGAAAAGTCCCGGCCAATATAAATAATAATCAAATTGTCAGAGGATACCCGACAAGGTAGAGAGTGTAGCAGTGACAAAAATAAGAAGCGATAACAATTATGATAATGTATTATTGTCACTGATTATTAATATAACTAATGAGTAAGCAAAAATATCAAATGTAAAGTAATATCAATGAAAATAACAAAATATTTTTGGGGATGCAGAGATAAGAGTATCCCATTGTAGCGATCATACTGTTTGTGTTTGTTTCTAGTTCATGTTTGTTTCTTGAGAAAAGTCCCTATTGGACTATATTGTAGAAAAAGTCATTGTTCCTTTGTTTCTTTAATATATTTCTCATTGAGATTACATTTGGTGTTTTTGCTACTTATCTGTCATATAAGAAATAAGATTTGTTAATGTCATAGAAGAACTAAGAAATGTTATATGAAAACTAAGAACTGTTACTAACATGTAACTAAAAACTATTAATGACATGGGAGAACTAAGAACTTTTACTGACATTAGGAGAAATAATAACCATTAGTGACAGGAGAAATAAGAGATATTACTGATATTAGGAGAAATATGAGCTATTACTGACATTAGGAGAAATAATAACCATTAGTGACAGAAGAAATAAGAACTATTACTGACATTAGGAGAAATATGAGCTATTACTGACATTAGGAGAAATAATAATCATTAGTTACAGGAGAAATAAGATATATTACTGACATTAGGAGAAATATGAGCTATTACTGACATTAGGAGAAATATGAGCTATTACTGACTATTAGGAGAAATAATAACCATCAGTGACAGGAGAAATAAGATATATTACTGACATTAGGAGAAATAAGAGCTATTACTGATATTAGGAACCATTACTGACATTAGGTGAAATAAAAGCTATTAATTATATTAGAAGAAATAAAAACTATTACTGTCATAGGAGAAGTAAGAACCATTACTGACATAGGAGAAATAAGAACAATTACTGATTATTAGGAGAAATAACTATTATTGATATTAAGAGAAATAAAAACTATGATTGTGCACCATTACTACTACTATTACTACTATTCCTACACTATAACTCTCTCTGTAATGTATACATTTATAACATTAAAAATATTTCCATATTTAGCAACACTTTTCAAAATCCCCAATTATATTTATTCTTTATTGTTTGCACTATATATAGCCAATTTCTATTATTACATGCATATTTCAGTGGTCTGTATCAAATTGTTATAATATAATTTGAGTGTACTGCCATATGAGAACTAACATATAGATAAACTAAAATTATAATAGTTCATAGAAAGTTCATAGAACTTCATAGAAAAATTAAAATTAGAAATGGAGATAACTGAAACATGGGCAGAATTCAGATCGGGCAGAGAAACAAGAGATCACATCCTTAACATGAGGCTTATCATAGAAAAGTGTAGGGAATTCTCAACTGATCTGCACATGTGCTTCATAGATTACTCAACACCAGATACTATGGGAGATAATAAACAACATCATTTTCCCAAGACATATCTTATAGAAGCTCATCTTATAGAAGCTCATCTTATAGAAGCTCATCTTATAGAAGAACATTACCAAGATCAAAAGGCTGTAGTTAAGTTAGAGTGTGACCTCTCAGAGTGGTTTGAGGTACACAGCGGAGTAAGTTAAGGATGTACCTGTTCATCTATGCAGAAAACATAATAAGAAATGTGAGAGAAACAATAATACAGAAAATCACAAAGCATATTTAAACGCACAAAATAATCATGTCAATAGTATAACAACACAGCAACCAAAAATCATAATAGATAATACCAAGATAGAGTGTATGGATAAATTTGAATACTTAGGAGAAAACATCAATGGTGCAGGTGACTGCATAGCAGAAATAAGGAATAGATTGGCAATGGCATGTTGAAAAATAATGTGATTGAAAAATATATAGAAAAACAATAAATTAGAAACTGCTAATGCTAAGAACATTTATTTTTCCAGTTGCAACATATGGATCGGATGTGAAACATAAACTTTAAGTAAAACAGTGGCAAAAAAGATCAATGCCTTTGAGATGATATGCTACAGAAAGATACTTAGAATCTGATGAAAATGATAAAGATGAAACTCAGATATTATAAACACATTGAAGGTGGCAGAATGTTGGTTACTAAACACAAAATAAAAAACTACACCTGTTTGAACATAAAAGAGACATGACTGTTTAGAAAGAAAATTATGGAGGGCAGAGCACCTGGGAGAAGGAGAAAGGGCAGACCAAGAAAAAGATATACTGACAGCATTAAAGATACAATGAATATGTCATTGGAATATGCTTGCTGTATGGCCAAAAACAGAGAGAGGTTCAGAGAGCTCATTGGGAAGACAAAATTCTGGAGAGAACACGTCCCATATCACAGAGGAGCTAAGTACTATTATGCCACAGGAAAACTAAGAACTATTACCGTCATAGGAGAACTAAGAACAATTAATGTCATAGAAGAACTAAGAATTATTACTTATATTATAGGAGCACTAAAAACTATTACTATTATATGATAACTATTACTGGTATAGGAGAACTAAGAACTGTTACTATCATTGAAGAACTAAAAACTATTACTGTCATAGGATAACTAAGAATTAGTATTATTATAGGAGAACTAAGAGTTATTACTATTATATAAGCACTAAGAACTATTACCATTATAAGAAAACTAGAAACTAATTATTGTCATAGGAAAACTAAGAACTATTATTGCCATACAAAAACTATTACTACCACCACAGGAGAACTAAGAACTATTACTGTCATAGGAGAACTAAGAATTATTATAATAGGAGAACTAAGAGTTATTACTAAAACTTGTTACTATTATAGGAGAATTAAGAATTATTACTGTCATATTAAAACTAAGAACTATTACTGTCATAAGATAACTAAAAGCTTACTATTAAGGACGAACTAAAAACTTACTATAAAAAGATAACTATGAATTATTACTGTTATAGGAGAACTAAGAGTAATTACCATTATAGGAGAACTAAGAACTATTACTGTCAAAGGAGAATTCCCACAATTGCATACCCAGGAGTGAAAAAGCAGATATGCTAGGAACAGGTGGCATGACGAGAACAAAAAGACCAAGAAATCACCTACCAGGAAAAAAGGAACCTCAGCAGCAAAGCTATTAGAAAAATCGACCTCCCATCGGAAAATTTCATTATCTCAACAGAACTGAACAGGTTATCTTTCCACACCAGAACAGGACACAACATACTAAACAGTCACTTAAATAGACTGACTGATTCCATCACCTCTGTGTGCACATGAATAAACAGGCAAAACAGACTGCAGAACATTCTCTGCAAGATTGCATTACACTGAACTAGAAAACTGTAAGGGAGCCTTGAGGAGCTTTCAAATACAGCAACATTTATCAAGAAAACAAAATTTGCTGCGTAAACATGTTAAAATACGAAATAGAGGAAGTAAAAGAAGATTGGGGAATTAAGAACTTGAGGCAATTTTGTATTGCTAATGGGTGTCCAGGTTTTTATTTTTAAAATAAGATAGCATAATTGTTGCTATCATATAAGAACTCTGATTGTTAAATGAGAGATATTTGTGTCATAAACTAAAAATATTGCTAGCATATCCTATTCAGGATGTAGCCATTAATCCAACATTTTTACAGCTGTGCTGATTTTTTCTTGGCAGTATTTATGCTAGTAGTTTGTCATTGTTTTCTGAGAGGTTCAGATGTATAATTGCCTGTGGTGGGACTTGAATCCGATACCTTTGCCATCACAGATTAACTATTTACCTCGCTCTTTTCCACAGTGCTGGATTTACTGTAATTAGAGAACATAATTATTGCCATCATCAATAAATCATAGTGCCATGCCAAGTGGCGTAGACCAGGGGTCGGCAACCTTTTGCTAACTGTGCCAACTTAAGGTTTCAAATTATTCAGAGTGCTAACATCACTATCATTTTATACACGTCGAGGCCAATATTCTTATTTTACCATATATTTTATTTTTATATTTTAATTAATTAATATAAAGTGATATTCAATAATATGTAAAGTTGTAAACAACATTAAAAGTAATAGTTTCTTAAAAGAATTTTTTTAAACTTTTTTATTATTAATGGGAGCATTGTCCTTGCATGGTCTTGGCCAGTTGCTCAATATTGACAACACACTTTGTCACTTTGAATTTGGCACAATTTTCTGAATGTTCAGGCGTTAGGCGACAAAGCTGTGGATTTAGCACTGCTTTCATGTGAGAGAAAATTTGCTCACAGGAATAGGTTGATCCATTTGAGTCTGTGTGCCATTTGAAATTGCAATGCCATAGGATGCCGACCCCTGGCGTAGACAATCATGTTTCTCCAAAACTCTCTGTTTCTTGTATTGTTAATAGTTCAGTTGGTGGTATCTTTTTGTGTCACAGTGACAACCCATCAAGAAATTTATCTCTGTCTTCCTCTGTCTCTTCTGCCTAGATCTTTCCGATGTTTACTAAATGTTCAAGTTTTGCTTTTATCATCAAATGCCCTAATATTCTTGACTGTCTGCTTCAAATGTTTGCTATAAACTGTCTTTTTACTCTAGCTGATGACTTCTACATTAGTTTTCTTTGCTGTC
Source organism: Meghimatium bilineatum (assembly GCA_034231615.1). Taxonomy (NCBI): domain Eukaryota; kingdom Metazoa; phylum Mollusca; class Gastropoda; order Stylommatophora; family Philomycidae; genus Meghimatium; species Meghimatium bilineatum. The sequence goes on from CM067309.1 coordinate 19,098,746, forward strand.
CGTGGAATTTACATCATTCTTCTTTAAAACAACATCTCAGTTTCCTCCAGCTTATCTTGAGCTCTTTTCTTTATCGTTCATGCTTCTCATGCAGTACTTCTCATAAAGTAGGATTTGTTCAATATAACATCCAACACTCAAACTCATTGCTATCATATAAGAACTATAACAGTTAAATGAAAAATATACTAACATAGTTTAAATGTCAATTATCAGTAACTAACTGAGTTAACAAAACCAAGATATGTTGTCAAATAGTGCCAGAATTTGTTGGGAATTAATTAAACAAATTTGGTGAAATTTTAAAGGATTTCAACAGCTTCCATTCTAATTGATTCTAGGTCTGGTGAGAGTTTAGATGCAGCACTAAGTGCTCTTACAAGATCGGAGGTTACAACTAACGTATGTCACTTGCTAACAGCAGGCTTGGATGTTTCCTTCATTTTATTATTTATGTTTGATCTGTTGCTGCTGGTTTAATTTTTGAATTTTATTTCGTATATTCTGTTTTCCCTTTGTTTCTTGTATTTTTTTGGAGAAGATTATTGTTTCTATTTGTTCAGTGTTTTCTGTGATTTTTCTTGCTTTACTTGTTTTAATTTGTTTAAATATCTCTTGCTATTGAATGAATTTATATTATTCTTTTAATGTTAAATACTCATAGCTGATTTGTGCTATATATATAAATATATATATATATATATTCAAATGATGATGAGGAGAATATCCTTCCTAGTTATAAAAAATGTTATATTTTTAGCAATGCAAAAATTATCTTTTCTGGTGTTGAGAACATTATATTTTCTAGTGGTGAAAGTATGATCTTTTCTGGTTTTGAAAACTTTTATATTTTCTTGTGGGGAAAGAATAGATTTTCTTGTGGTAAAGAAATGATCTTTTCTAGCATTTAAGAAGTTATATTTTATTGTGAAATACCTCAGTCTCATGTGGTGAAAGAAAGTGAGGTGGTGGTGGGGGGGAAATAAATATCAACATGTCCATATCTCGTATCACAATTACTGGTACATTATAATATTAAGAGTAGTGTAGCTTACAGGGCTGTAGATATAACTGATAAATATATAAGAGTAGTGTAGCTTACAGGGCTGTAGATATAACTGATAAATATATGAGGAGTGTAGCTTACAGGGCTGTAGATATAACTGATAAATATATGAGGAGTGTAGCTTACAGGGTTACAGGGCTATAGATATAACTGATAAATATATAAGAGTAGTGTAGCTTACAGGGTTACAGGGCTGTAGATATAACTGATAAATATATGAGGAGTGTAGCTTACAGGGTTACAGGGCTGTAGATATAACTAATAAAAATGGTGAGGGTGTATTGTCTTTGTTTTAAAATAAAAAAGGTAACTTCATTTTTGTAGAAGTTATGATGATCAGTTTTGGGTGAAAACCATGAACGGGGGGAGTTTTCTACCTGCTTTTTGCTTGCTTTCTGGTACTAAATGTCATGTTCTAATTTCCTAATCGTGGTGGGAAGGAAATGTTGAACACCTCAAGCACTCCAGATGTTTCTGAAGAACTATTCATCTGGAACACAAGACAGACATGTTTATCTGGTTCCAAATAAATAAACGTGTAGATTATCAAGGACAACTTTTGACAGCGGTGAAATGGCATAAACTTGTGTGGTTTGGACATGTAATGAGACATGACTCAACTATTTTACAAGGAACAGGCAAGAGTGGAAGAAGAAGAGGCAAACAAAGAAAAACCTGGATTAATAACAATCAAAAAATAGTCTTGGAATGATTTTTCTACACTCCTCAGAATGGCTGAAGACAGAGTAACAATTTAGAAGTCTTCCAGTATGACACTACCCTGACGGGTTATGGGTCCTATTACTATTATTATTTGTGTTATTATTATTATTATTATTATTATTTATTATTATTATTATTATATTTATTATTATTATTCAAAGAGAAAGAAAATAATGACTAAAGAGAATATAGAACAATCGCCTTGATCAGCCACTTCAGGAAAATACTACTGCACATTATAATGAAAAGAATACATAACAAGATGAAAGATGAGATCCACGAAGTGCAAGCAGGGTTCAGAACTCGTAGAGGTACGAGAGATCATGTATTGAACATGAGAATGATCATAGAGAAATGTATAGAGTATAACATCGAATTACATGCATGCTTCATAAATTACACCAAAACATTTGTCTGTGTCAATCACCATCAATTTATGGAAAATAATGAACCACATGGGTTTCCTAAAACACATTACAAGACTAATAGCAGAGCTGTATAGAGACTGCCAAGAGGCAGCGGTACAAGTGGAGGGTGCAAGATCGGAGTGATTCAATGTACAGAAAGGAGTAAGACAAGGCTGGACCTTGTCTTCATACTTGTTCAACATCTATGTGGAAAATATAATGAGAAACGTGAGACAAGAAACAATGAAACCTGATTTCAGACACATAAATATAGGAGGACTGCAGATACCAGAAGTTCATATGCAGACAACACAGTGCTATTAACAACAAACGGACATGACCTACTAAACATAATTACTTAAACCCAAAAGTTCAGCGAACAGCAAAACATGTTCTTAAATATGAAAAAAGACAAAAATAATAGCAACTGACAAAACTAAATCAAGCCCCAAATTAATATAGAGAACTGTAATTTAGAAGAAGTGACACATTTTGATTATTTAGGAACTAATATAAACAATGCGGGTGACTGCGCAGTTGAGATTAAGAGAAGAACAGCAATGACGATGTCAAAATTAAAACAGATAAAGAAACTATGACAGGGTACTAACATAAGAACCAAGTTGTGTTTACTACGAACATGTGTGTTTCATGTGGCGACATATGGATGTGAAGGTTGGACACTAAATAAAACAGTGGCCAAGAGAATAACATCGTTTGAATTAAAGTGCTATAGAAGAGTTTTGAGAATACCATGGACAGCAAGAAAAACAAACCAGGAGGTGCTACGAACAATTTAAGTCCAGGAAGGCTGGCTTCTGAACACCATATTAAAGAAAAAGCTAGTTTTTTTCGGTCATATTAAGAGACACGACGGCATGGAGAGAGTGTTACTCTAGAGAGAAGTGGTTGGTTGGTTGGTTGCTGATCCAGCGGTCCATGGGCTCATGCCCTTTGACCTAATGCCATTAGATGGCATTATATTGCTGGGAAGTCTGTGGATTTTCGGCCCACCCCGGGACAGAGCCAGAGAATAACTATCACACCTCCAGGAAGGTTCACTGTGCTCATTCCCCGCCACCAATTGACTACTGGTTATGCCGAACTTCTCTATAGCTCCAGGCATGCAACCAAATGATTCAAGTCAAAAGGATTGTCACGTCCTGAGTCACTGTGCCTCTATGATGGGCCTCAGCCATAGAAAAAACTGATGTCAATTTCCTCCTCCTCAGTGCTGCACAGTATATCTCTGGCTCCCTCCCAACCACAGAGGATGCATACATATATATTCAGGCAAACATGAGAAACATTTCAACAACAAATCAAAATCATAACTGTATAGATGACATGTCATGAAGCTTCTATAAGAAGATAACCTCAATATAACGGCATGTCATCCACTAAGGTTTTCTGTTGCATGGATGGTATGTCTAGTGGGCCATTGGTGAGACCCACAGACGCAACCACATGCGTAAGAGAGAAGTAGTAAAAACACTGAATGTATTAGTTACCAATGTCAAAGTCGGATGTACCAGGCCATTGACACAAATAAAACAACTCATTTCTGTTCTCTTTACTATATCCTACTGGAAATCTTGTACAACCGTTGTGCTTGCTATAAGAGAGATCCGGTGAGAGTATGAAAATGAAAGAGAAAAAAACACAACACCTTGTTGAAGACTTTACTTGAAAGTACCAGTTAAGAGGAGGCGAACAAGAGTTAGGTGAAGATACAAGTGGGAGAGAAACATCATTAAAATGACAGGAGACAGTCTGTTAGAGTGCACCACAAAAGCAAGATACAGAAGATGTTGGACGTCCATTTCAGCCAACCTTTTTTGTGGGGATGACATTTGATGAGGATGACAATTGATGATCTAGTGTCTTTAGAAGATCTGTTTGTACATAATATTTATAAATTTATTCATGTTTAATCAATATATACAGTTTATGTGTTTATATAAAACCTGAGTAATTTAATACTAATGGGTTTACCTTGTCAGGCAGTTGCAGGCGAGATTTATTCCAAGATCTGTTCATCTGACATCAATTTGCCTCATAAATTGGTTTGTACTGAATGCACCTGGTTCAAATCTCATGAGAATATGAGTTTTAGACAGTAATGTTTGTCTACCATTTGTAAACCTGGTGTTGATTAGGAAGTGTTCTGCTGAAGGTGGATGTGTCTGGCCATTGTCGTAAATAAAACGGTGATACAACGCATTTCCATTCTCTAGACCACATCCTGCTGGAAATCTAGTAGGACCATTGTCCTGCTACAAAAGAGATCCAGTGAGAGTTTGAGAATGAACACTGAAGAAGAAGAGTAGGGAATATGGTTTGTCGTATGCAAGATATAAGACAAAAGATACGGGACAGCAAAAATAAAAGTTATTAATGGAAAGATAGGAAATTGGGGTGGGGGATGGCGGGTGCAGGCTTCATGATTTCTAGGTCCGCTATCATAGCATGTGAGCAAGATATTCATACAGAAAATACACTTTTTCTGTGTTTCCTATGCTGAAAAGTCTATACAGGAGGGCCTCCACCATGAATTCAGTTGTCAGCAGGAGGTCCTCACCATTACCCACACAGCTTCAAGAAATTAAAAAATTTAACACATTGTATACCTATCAACCAGAATGTAGCGATAAATTCAGAATTTTTAGGCTACATTGATGTTCTAGGCAATATAAATATGTCACTAGGTTGTTATTGATTTTTTTAACGATGCTGATACACAGTTGCCTGCTGTTTTGACCTGATACTTTATCCGTCCAAGACACACTGTGTACCACTGTGTCATAGAGCCAGATAAGTAGTACTTTACTAGATTCTAATACTAAAAGTGTATACAAGAGTATTCAATAAAACCTGAGTGTTTTGTACAGATACAGAAAGTATGTATAGGTTGGCATGTATGAATATTGATATGTAGTTGTTAGGGTATATATAGGGTATATGTAGTTGGAAATTTCAGGAAAAAATACAAGTGGATTGCATTTGACAAGTGGCTTGATGTAATTGAGATGTCTAAGTTGGAATGTGTCACAATCATTTTCATAGCTAGTCATGTGGGTGTATGGCAACAAGAGAGCTGATCAGTTGCTTTGCACTGCTACTGTTTCTGGTGGTAGAGCAAAGGATCATGCAGATATTTTGAATTCATTATGAGAAGCAAAATTGACAAATGAGAGTGATATTCCTTTACCATGTCCAGAATAGAAGGGCTGGGTTTGATGTGCGGAATTAGTAGAAAGTAGTAGGCTTAGAAGAATGTTTGTCAACCAACAAAAAACTGGAACTGTTGGCCATCGTTTAATGGTGGATACACTCAAGTTGAGATTGAAGCACCTATTTTTTCCAGAGTACAATGATGATCCAACCAACTAACTAACTGTTACTTCAGAGAGATTTTCACTAGAAAAATTTAGCTACAAGTACTCCTACTTGTTATCCAACCTTTGTTTCTCTTTATATGCCTGTGCACATTTTGTTTGTATTTTGTATATATGCTTTGGTAGCCATTTTTGTATATGCATGCCATATAATCCTTTCTCTTCTCTAATTTCCATACAATGTTCATCATGTTGTAAAATCTACCCATGTCATCTTCATACAATGTAATTTTCTGTATTGGAGATCTGTTAGAACAAGGGTAATTCTGTTTTGGAGATCAATTAGAACAAGGGTAATTCTATTTTGGAGATCAATTAGAACAAGGGTAATTCTATACTTTAGAGCCGTTAGAACAATAGTAATTCTATATTTGAGATCTGTTAGAACAAGAGTAATTCTATATTTGAGATCTGTTAGAACAAGAGTAATTCTATATTTTAGAGCCGTTAGAACACTAGTAATTATGTATTTTAGATCTGGTAGAACAATAGTAATTCTATATTTGAGATCTGTTAGAATAAGAGTAATTCTGTGTTTGAGATCTGTTAGAATAAGAGTAATTCTGTGTTTGAGATCTGTTAGAATAAGAGTAATTCTGTGTTTGAGATCTGGTAGTACACTAGTAATTATGAACTCGATATACCTCCAAGCAGTCAAGAGGTTATTATAGCGATTAAACAAATGTCAAATGGTAAAGCTCCAGGTTTGGATGCCTTACCTGCTGAAATTTATAAAAATGGCGGACCACTGCTGATTAAAAAACTGACATTTTTGGTATTTTCTGGAACTCAGGTACATTGCCTCAAGATCTAAAAGATGCTTCTATAGTGCACCTATATAAAGGCAAAGGTACCAAACAGTCTTGCGATAATCACAGGGATATATCACTTTTGTCTATAGCTGGTAAAATTCTTGCTCGTGACATACTCAATAGATTAAATAATTCACTATTAAACGAGCTACTCCCAGTCAGTGTGGTTTTCATGCAGGTCGTGATACAGTTGATATGATATTCTCTGCACGACAAATTCAGGAAAAGTCACAAGAGCAACATAGTGAACTCTTAGCAACATTTGTGGACTTAACTAAAGCATTTGATACCGTTAACAGAGAAGGACTGTGGAAGGTGCTTACAAAGTTTGGATGCCCCCCAAAACTTGTCACTGTGATACGACAATTTTATGACGGTATGATGGCTAGTGTTATCTGCGACGGAGGAGTATCTCCTGCATTCCCTGTCACAAATGGTGTAAAGCAGGGATGTGTGCTGGCCCCTACTCTTTTCAGCCTGTTATTTACGGCCATGTTAACGGAAACACACCATAGTAATGAAACAGCAGGCATAATGATCAATTACAGAACAGATGGTGGTCTTTTCAATTTACGTCATCTAAAAGCAAGCACGAAAACTAAATCTAGTACTGTTAGAGAATTACTTTATGATGACGACAGTGCATTGTATGCTGACTCTGTCGTAAACATGCAGAGCACCATAGACCGCTTCTCACAGGCCTGCAACAACTTTGGTCTCACTATTAACACCAAAAAAACAGAAGTCATGCACCAAGCAACATCAAATAGCCAACATACTGCTACTTCCATCATCATCAATCAGGAAAAACTGCAGGTAGTTGACAAGTTTACTTACCTTGGAAGCACTCTCTCTCGCGATGTCAACATTGATGTGGAAATTAACAATAGACTGGCAAAAGCTAGTGCTGTATTTGGCAGATTACGCAACAATGTATGGGACAGAAGAGGTATTCTTCTTCTTCTTCAGCGTTCATTCTCAAACTCCCACTGGATATCTCTTGTAGCAGGACCATGGTCCTATTAGATTTCCAGGAGGATGTAGTCCAGAGAATAGAAATGCATTGTGTCACCGTTTTATTTGTGCCAATGGCCCGACACATCCATCTTCAGCGGTAGAAGAGGTTTAAGAACAACCACCAAACTACAAGTATATCATGCTGCTGTTATACCAACCCTACTATACGCCTGAGAAACGTGGACAGTGTATGCTAGACATGCAAGAAAATTAAATCATTTCCATCTTACCTGCCTATATAAATTACTAAACATCCATTGGTGGGACAAAGTACCAGACTACAAGGTCTTGGAAAAATCAACCTCAATAAGCATCCACACAATACTTATGAAGGCGCAAGCACGCTGGGCAGGCCATCTAAGGCGTATGGAGAACTTGCGTTTGCCAAAACAAATATATTATGGAGCACTCAAGGCAGGATTTTGAAAAGCTGGTGGACAGAAAAAGAGAAAATTTAGAGATAAGAGAAAATGAAAATAAGTATGGGTATAAATATATATATATATATATATATAAAATAAGTAAACCAAAATTTTTTAACAAATTATACTAGCAGCTAGATACAGACAGATGTTTCGACAAGAAAGCCTTCATCAGAACATATCATCTGTTTTGTTTTATAAATATTGAAATTGAATTATAAACATGAAAGAGACAGATGCATAAAAGCAGCTTAGTCTGAAAATTGGAAGCTGGTATAATTTTGGAATATGCAAAGAGAAGAGGAGGGTGACGTCCTTTTGACACAATTACTAGAAATTGAGAAAGAGTTTGGGAAAGTGAGTAAATACTGGACAGTTTAACATTTTGACTTGGAAGAAAACCCAACAGTTGAATTTTTCCAAACCATTAGGGACAAGGAGATTGTCTTTGCCTATTGTCCAACACTGTGGCAATATGGTACAGTGCACGTTTCTGATGGTCAAGGTATCTTGTTCGAATCCTGCCGCATGCACTTGTGCATCCAGACCAGAAAGCAATGGAAAACTACTGAATGTATTTATATGGCCTAGAAAATCACTAGAATAAAAAAAATATTGTGTTGATGGCTACTTTCTTACTAGGATATGCTATCAGTTTTGTGTTGACAGACACATGAGGAAGAAACTGTGTGGCAGGGGCACATGAGGAAGAAACTGTGTGGCAGGGGCACATGAGGAAGAAATTGTTGGCAGGGGCACATGAGGAAGAGATTGTGTGGCAGGGGCACATCAGGAAGAAATTGTGTAGCAGGGGCACATGAGGAAGAAATTGTGTGGCAGTGGCACATGAGGAAGAAATTGTGTAGCAGGGGCACATGAGGAAGAAATTGTGTGGCAGGGGCACATGAGGAAGAAATTGTGTGGCAGGAGCACATGAGGAAGAAATTGTGTGGCAGGAGCACATGAGGAAGAAATTGTTTGGTAGTTTAATTTTGTGTAAATTATGAATGTGATTGAGATGTGAGAAAGTGAAAAATGTATGCAAATGTGTGTGAGTGAGAATGTAATGTATGCAAATGTGTGTGAGAACATAATGTATGCAAATGTGTGTGAGAATGTAATGTATGCAAATGTGTGTGAGGACGTAATGTATGCAAATGTGTGTAAGAACGTAATGTATGCAAATGTGTGTGAGAACGTAATGTATGCAAATGTTTGTGTGTGAGAACATAATGTATGCAAATGTGTGTGAGAATGTAATGTATGCAAATGTGTGTGAGAACATAATGTATGCAAATGTGTGTGAGAATGTAATGTATGCAAATGTGTGTGAGGACGTAATGTATGCAAATGTGTGTAAGAACGTAATGTATGCAAATGTGTGTGAGAACATAATGTATGCAAATGTTTGTGTGTGAGAACATAATGTATGCAAATGTGTGTGTGTGTGTGAGAAAGTAATGTACGTGGATTATTTAAGAACTTAAGCGTGTGTTTATTGCAATTGTATGTGTTATTAAGTGCGATTGAGCTACCAAAGAAATATTTTAAATATACCAGTAATAATATGTTAAAGGCAAGTGTTTGGAATGTCAACAATAGAGTTATATTTCAATTAACAAAACACAGCAATTAGAAATATTAACAAGCAATTAGAAATTATTAACACATCATTTATTAAGGTATGGAATAGAAATGTATTATTTTATTAGTTTCCATACATCATACAGCTTGTAGACAGCCGTAAACAAAAATTCATCAAAGAAAGTTATTTTATATTTAGTAATTTTATCTTAATTCATTCACTAAAGTGATCCTCAGATTGAGACAATAAGTTTCTCCATCAGAACCATAAACCTTAGGGAGAGCCACAATTTATTGTGTATTAATTTTAATAATACATTTTTCACAACTCTATTCCAATCCTCCAAATTCATTATCATTTATGTTAATATACTTTGAAAGAATTTTCACTTTTTTACAAAATTGTCTCATGTTTTAATTTCTGTCAATACGCAAGAAAACTGCAGATGTATTCATACACATTCCTTCAGACCGATAACGACTCATAATATATTCCACCGCATTGTTTTTTAAGTCAGGAATTAACTCTTTAGCTGCTACATTGTACTCAGTAAATGATCTCAGCTTTGCTAAATTTTTTCGCTCTGTGCCGATTTCTTTTTCTGAGCTACAAAAATAGCTTCCACTGTACTGGCATTTTATTGTCACCAGAAAATATATACTGCATCAAATGGCTGACATGTACTGGCACTTGGAAATTTTAGAGTGAAATTGTGTTTAGTAATGAGAAGGGTAGAAAACATGACAAATGAGTTAACTTGTCCATAGCAGTTAGATAGAGGAACAAGTAAACTTGTCCTTAGCAGCTAAAGGGTTAATGAGTTGAGTTATTTCTGATAAAACTTCACAGATTCAACCTATACATTTTGTCTGAATAGTTGTTACCATTTTTATTACAGGCCACAAAAATAGGTGACAAACTTCCATCCAATACTGAAGCAATTTCAAACAAACAGACTGTGAATTTCAATATAACTGATATCAAATCTGAGGGCTCAAGACCAGGCACTTCCAGTCCAGCTGATGATGACAAACCAAAGAAAAAAGGAGGTTTCTTGAATAAAAGCAAGAACATATTTAAAAAATTTACCAGATGAGACTTCTTCATGCCAGTATCAAAATAATTGTTTGTGTCTAAATTAAATTAAGAGCATGTGCTAAAAACGGTGATATGAATCTGCATGTTTGCTGCTGTCAAATTCTGTTATTGTTATGCATGTACAAATTTCTCAAAGTGTGTGTATTAGATGATTTTTTTTTATTGTATGTCTTCTGTTAATTTTACAACCACATTCTCCTTGTGATTTTAGCCTTTTGAGTGAATGTTGATAAAACAAACTTTCCTTATAGCCTGCATATTTTCAGTTTGAATATATGTATGTACATGATGAAAAATCACCAATGAAGTGAGAAACACAATAGCAGCATTAAAACAAAATGTTACATAAGAATCCTCAGAACACCATTGACTGAATAGATCACCAATGAAGTGAGAAACACAATAGCATCATTAAAACAAAATGTTACATAAGAATCCTCAGAACGCCATTGACTGAATAGATCACCAATAGTGACATTCTAATAGAATTCAAAGTAAAAGAAAACTTGCTAAACAACAAGGTTCTCTATAGGAAATTACAATATTTTTGGCCACACCAAGCAATATGACACCCTAGAAAAGACCATAATGGAGAGGATGATGCCAGTGCAATGAAAACGAGGTAGACCACAAAGAAGATGGATTCAAGATATCAAAGACAACTTGAGTATGACACTAGCAGACGCAGGCAATGCGGCGATAGATCACAAAACATTGCAAATGTTAATTTGATGGCACATCAATGATCTTAAGACTATAAATGGACTGAACTGCTGCAACTTGCTACATGACATATTATGTATGTGATTTAGGATACAGCCCAATGTTGAATTTATAACTATAAATATAATACGATATAGTGAACCTTTGAGTGAGATGTGTGGTGAGAATGTTTTTACAAGCTTACAAGGTTTGATTGGTGTACTTATTTCGCCAATGAAAGGTGAACAGCATTTCTAGAACTGGTTGTCTTGATTTTTTTATTTGAAAGAATTGTTTCTTGGTTATTTGGTTATTCGATTAATCTATCTGTCTATCTCTCTCTGTCCAAGAGTGGAAATTTGACACACTAGATAAAATAACTTATGTATCTGTTTGTCACTTCATCGATCAATCTATATCCATCCATATATTTGTCTATCGTGGGGTATTGACTTCCTGCTGAAAATAATTAACCAAAACAGAGAATTGTGAGCTATAGTATGATCCCAATGTAATGTCTGACAATATTGCAAGAATGTAAAGGTTGTTTTGTAATAACAGCGATCATGATTTGTACAGAAGGGAGTTTTATTTTGTACCTATAAAAGATAAGAAATCCACTCCTGACTGTGTTTTTGAACCCAAGCAATCACTAGTGTGAGATGGGCATTGCAACATTTGGCCATGCATTCTGCCATTCTAGGAATCCAAATAAATTCAAGTATGAGGATAAATGAAAAATTATTGACGCTAACAGGAATTGAACCTGGTCCGTTTTTGCGGCATTGAATCTCCTTTGCAACTCAAGTAAATAGGTTTATATGTTTTTACAGTAGCGATGAGACAAAAGTTGACAAACAATAAGGCCTTGGAAAAAATTTGGATTTCCATTGAGGCTAAGGAGAATTAAACCGCAAGAATTAGTCAAGTACGGAAAAACCTGTTTCATTGAGATGCAAGGTGAGTCCGCTAGAACAGACCTGGTTCAATTCCTGTTAGCCTCAATAGGAATCGAAGCTTTTTTCCCAAGACCTTGTTGTTTGTCACCTGCTCTCTCATATTGAGAACATTTACCAGAACTGTAGTCACCTGCTCTCTCATATTCAGAACATTTACCTGAACTGTTGTCCCCTGCTCTCTCATATTCAGAACATTTACCTGAGTTGAGACAAAATCAATGATAATAGATACCAGGTATGTTTGAGATTAACAATACCTGGATTGGTTAACATAACGATTTCATTGATAACATTCTCATTAGGTTAGTGTCATCAAAAGAATCCTCTATAACACTTTGTGTATTAATTCTTAAAATATGAGACCCAACTTTAAACTCTTAGTTTACGCGTGCTATGAAACCACATTTTTATGCACTTACTGTAGTGGGTATAACAAGATAATCTTGTCAGTAGATCTGCCGTAAAAATGTGACTGCCAATTTGGATAGTGAGAAGATTTTCCGTGAAAATGTGACTGCCAATTTGGATAGTGAGAAGATTTTCCGTGAAAATGTGACTGCCAATTTGGATAGTGAGAAGATTTGCTGTAAAAATGTGACTGCCAATTTGGATAGTGAGAAGATTTGCTGTAAAAATGTGACTGCCAATTTGGATAGTGAGAAGATTTGCCGTGAAAATGTGACTGCCAATTTGGATAGTGAGAAGATTTGCCGTAAAATGTGACTGCCAATTTGGATAGTGAGAAGATTTGCCGTAAAAATGTGACCGACAATTTGGATAGTGAGAAGATCTACCGTAAAAACATGACTGCCATTCTGTCTCATGAGATCTGCCATATACTCAGTTTTAAGTGACTACCAGTTATTCCCAATTTGTTTTATTAGTAGTCTTTCATACTTTCATAAGGAGTTGTGTAAAAAAATATGGTTTTAGTCACTGTATGCTGAGAGTTTGTGTAGAGTACAGTGTCAGAGAATTCTGTCCATATATTCTCATTTTTATATACAACTATCATAGCTTTTTACTGTGCTATAAACTTATCTGTTGCAATCACAACTCAACACGTGTTGCAATCGCAACTCAACATCTGTTCATGTTCTCTAGTGATTTATCATATTTGTGATATTCCTTATATCAAATCATTCCTGCAACGGATCAATCAAATTGTTAAATATTTATTATCATGATTTTAATAAATTGTTCCATTTCCATGTAACATTCCTTGTTTTGAGACATGGCTAGCTATGTTCATTGACCAAACACTGCTGCTTGTGGTTTGTTTATTTTTCAGTTGCATGTCCTCTACACTGCATTGTATTTCATTCTTATAAGCATGTTATGTGTGTGATCTTTAACAGGTGTTGATTTATAGGGACTTTTAGCTGTTCAACACTGAACAGGAACTTTGAGCTGTCCAACACTGAACAGGAACTTTGAGCTGTCCAATACTGAACAGGAACTTTGAGCTGTTCAATACTGAACAGGAACTTTGAGCTGTTCAATACTGAACAGGAACTTTGAGCTGTCCAATACTGAACAGGAACTTTGAGCTGTTCAATACTGAACAGGAACTTTGAGCTGTTCAATACTGAACAGGAACTTTGAGCTGTTAAACACTGAACAGGAACTTTGAGCTGTTAAACACTGAACAGGAACTTTGAGCTGTTAAACACTGAACAGGAACTTTGAGCTGTTCAATACTGAACAGGAACTTTGAGCTGTTAAACACTGAACAGGAACTTTGAGCTGTTAAACACTGAACAGGAACTTTGAGCTGTTCAATACTGAACAGGAACTTTGAGCTGTTAAACACTGAACAGGAACTTTGAGCTGTCCAACACTGAACAGGAACTTTGAGCTGTTCAACACTGAACAGGAACTTTGAGCTGTTCAACACTGAACAGGAACTCGAAGCCACACTGATGTGGCTTGGGCTTTGAAAATCTCACCTTCAAAAACTATGATTTATTCATGATAAATTTGAATGAATGACATCTACCAACTGTATTTCATGGGTGTCGCCATTTTAGAACAACGTACATTCACTGACAAGTTATTTTGACTAACAGTGTCACAACAGTTGCTTCTATTTCTGATGTATTATATTGGTTTTGACAATACAAAAGTTCTATAACGGAAGTTTGACAAACATCGATAATGGTCTGTAAAGTGCTAAGACACTCCTAGAAGCCTGGGGGGTGACTGCTACCATCAATACAGGAGCCTTAAAGTGAAAAACAGAGAAGAAGAAGTTAAGAAATAACTAAATTACAATTAAACATAGTAACCACATAACTCCATAGATAACCAATTAAACATAGTGTGATTAATTGAGTTTTCATGAGTTGTGGTATAAATTACATTCACAAGCTGCTGGAACAGCAATAGAACACATTTTGGAGACAAATGTCGCTGTGATATCTGTAATCAATCAATCAAGCCCTTGCTCCTCTTAGCTTGTTTACACAACCTCGGGTGCATAAGCTACGACTCAGATTTTCCATTTGTCTGTATCCATGGATATATTCTCAGCTCCCCCAGTCGTCAACAAAAGAATTAAGGGGCACTCCTCCCGTGCTTAATTATGTCAAAAACCCTCCCTCCTTCTTCACCCCAAATTAATATAACAGAAAAAGACATTTTAATTCTCAATTTTAGAAAATTTTCAAAATCAAATAACTTAATTGGTGTATAAAGAACAGTACTACTGATATCTTTTGTCAAATAATCCCCTTTCAAACTTGTCTAGACCCCCACTCCACTTCATTCCCATCCCCAGTTTTTGACATAATTTATAGACAGCTCTCATTCATTTCTGTGTCAAATCCTTCTTGGTCACTCTTGTCCATGTGTTCCTCAGCCTTCCTTGTTTCATTGTCCTTGAGGGTTCTATATCATTGATATTTTACCTATATTCATTACAGGTTCTCAGAGCAGTTAAATAGTTGAATACTGGATTCTCCGTTGATTCTTTTCCACTGTAAAATTAGTGTTTCTCTAACATTGATGATTTTTTGTATGTATGACAGGTCATTCAAACACCACCACCACCACCAGGAACTTTGAGCTGTTCAACACTGAACAGGAACTTTGAGCTGTTCAACACTGAACAGGAACTCGAAGCCACACTGATGTGGCTTGGGCTTTGAAAATCTCACCTTCAAAAACTATGATTTATTCATGATAAATTTGAATGAATGACATCTACCAACTGTATTTCATGGGTGTCGCCATTTTAGAACAACGTACATTCACTGACAAGTTATTTTGACTAACAGTGTCACAACAGTTGCTTCTATTTCTGATGTATTATATTGGTTTTGACAATACAAAAGTTCTATAACGGAAGTTTGACAAACATCGATAATGGTCTGTAAAGTGCTAAGACACTCCTAGAAGCCTGGGGGGTGACTGCTACCATCAATACAGGAGCCTTAAAGTGAAAAACAGAGAAGAAGAAGTTAAGAAATAACTAAATTACAATTAAACATAGTAACCACATAACTCCATAGATAACCAATTAAACATAGTGTGATTAATTGAGTTTTCATGAGTTGTGGTATAAATTACATTCACAAGCTGCTGGAACAGCAATAGAACACATTTTGGAGACAAATGTCGCTGTGATATCTGTAATCAATCAATCAAGCCCTTGCTCCTCTTAGCTTGTTTACACAACCTCGGGTGCATAAGCTACGACTCAGATTTTCCATTTGTCTGTATCCATGGATATATTCTCAGCTCCCCCAGTCGTCAACAAAAGAATTAAGGGGCACTCCTCCCGTGCTTAATTATGTCAAAAACCCTCCCTCCTTCTTCACCCCAAATTAATATAACAGAAAAAGACATTTTAATTCTCAATTTTAGAAAATTTTCAAAATCAAATAACTTAATTGGTGTATAAAGAACAGTACTACTGATATCTTTTGTCAAATAATCCCCTTTCAAACTTGTCTAGACCCCCACTCCACTTCATTCCCATCCCCAGTTTTTGACATAATTTATAGACAGCTCTCATTCATTTCTGTGTCAAATCCTTCTTGGTCACTCTTGTCCATGTGTTCCTCAGCCTTCCTTGTTTCATTGTCCTTGAGGGTTCTATATCATTGATATTTTACCTATATTCATTACAGGTTCTCAGAGCAGTTAAATAGTTGAATACTGGATTCTCCGTTGATTCTTTTCCACTGTAAAATTAGTGTTTCTCTAACATTGATGATTTTTTGTATGTATGACAGGTCATTCAAACACCACCACCACACCCCCCCACCCCCCCCCCCCCCCACCCCCCGTAGCAAATCAAAACATGACTTTTAGTACTAGGAGTTTAACCAAAAGCTGGGGAAAACCCCTCCCATGGCAACTTTTCACAAAAAAGGTCATCAAATTTCTTATCAAAAAGAAAAAATTACAACTGAAATCTGGTGAAAGACTGAATTTTTTTTTAACATAAAAAACCCCACTCCTTACTGAAAACGTATCTATGGCCCTATAAATGATGCGCAAGTTGGATAAAACAGAAAAAGAGAAATGAGTATAGGCTTTTTAATAGAAATCTAAGAGGTCAGTTTTATACATTAATTTTACAGATTATAAAAATAATACAGGACTATAATACTGCGTGTGAGAAACAAGCACAGGTTTGTGCAGGTCAACAAGAGCATGTCATGCCAGTGGTGAAATATTGCAAACTGATGTGGCTTGAACAAGTCAGTCCATAGAGAGGTCGAAATCCCTACTTAACAAATCAGAACATTACTTTTAGTACTAGGAATGGAAATGAGAAAGCAGATGTCAAGAATAGGAAGAGAAATAGAACAACACGACACCCACTGATCTATAGAGAAGCAAAAACATGAATCCAATACACATACACATTAAAGTGGAAGACAAACATGATGCAATACATAACCTTCAAAGATATAAACAGATGACACTATTTCGCCTTAGAACAGACCACTGCAGACTGTTGGGTCACCTTTACCGATTGAGGATGGTAGATAAATGTCCATGTTGATACAGAACCCAGATTCCTGAACACATAATTCAGGATTGCCCAATATACAAAGAACAGAGACAGCAGAACTGGCCAGAGGATACAGATTTGAGGATAAAGCTAAGGGCAGCCGCTCTGACCTGTAGAAGACAGTGGACTTTGCCATGACAATATGATCACAGATTCTGAACACAGAAGAAGTACTAGAATTTAGTCCAAAGGGTTGGGGTAAAATCCCTCCATTAGTAAATTTGTTTACCAAAAAAAAGCATCTAATTAGCCTATTTGTTAGCCTATCTCCAAACTATCCTTAGTCGCCTGCTACAACATGCCAGGAAAGAAGTCGGTCACCATTTCTTTGCACACTGAACTAGAAATCCAAGCGCTGGTTGCCACACTGGAATCATGCATGCGTAAACTCTGATAATATAATAATATTGTCTGAAGTTGTTCTAAAATAATAAAATTGAAGCTGTGATAAATAATAATTGCCTGAAACTGTGCTAAAATAAGATGATTCTCTCAAGCTCCCTTAAAGTAATAAAATTGTCTGAGTGTGTGCTAAAATAATATTATCTGAAGCTGCGATAATATAATAAGATTGTTCGTGTGTAATCAAATGATAAATTTGTTATTGTTTTCTTGTTACAACCTCTAATTGCATTGGATTTGTTTTTCAAATTGATTGTCAGTGTATTTCTGAGAATATTGAAACTTTTATGTGAGAATTTGAAAGAATTTGCAGAAATCATTGTAAATTATTGGTTAAAGACTGTTTATATAAGAATCTTGAGTTTTCATTGTGTCTCAGAATCATAATCTTAATCATAGACCTATAATCATTTAAATGAAGCCGCTAGAACTATAATCATTTTTAAATGAAGCCACCAGAACTAGACCTATAATGTATTTCTGAAAATTATTAAAACTTTTTACCTACAGTTGAATTCATTCTTCATTATCCTTTACTATTGTTGAGAACTATCAACCTGCTGGTACAGATACAGTATATACTTTTTTTTAAACATGTCAAAATGTTATTTACAGTTTTCTAATAATTCCAATCATATGGGTTTCTTCTTTCACATAAGAATTTTTATATTTTTATTATTTACAGAAATTGTTTTTTTGTAACCTGTTTGAGCTCTGTCCTCTTTATGTAAATATTTTTAAATATAGTTTATATCAGCGGTTCTCAGTACAGGCCATGTGCCACATTAGGGGTCATGTAGACTTCCAGTAGGGTCATGGAGAAAAATTGTGAAATTGGAGGACATTGAGAATTATAGTGATAGCTGAAGAGGAGATGGGTGCCACCAGTTAAACCTTTCACCCATTTAAATATTGCAATGGGTAATCAGACACAGAGGAGAAATAACACTCCCAAACTTACAGAGAATTGTGTTATTGGAACCTATAATGTGCACACTCTACAAGTAAGAATGAAAATAGAAATGTGTACAGGTCTACAAGAAACATTGCTTTCAATAGTGAAATGATAAAATTTTGCATGGTTTAGGTATGTATGCCAACATGATTCCTTGTCAAAACAATGTTAAAGGGAACAGTCAAAGATAGAAGAAGTAGGACCGAAAATCATGGACAGAAAATATCAAGGATTGGTCTGGATTTTTCATAACTCATCTGCATTATTGAAAAGGGAAATTAATGGAGGACTTTGCATGTTGATGCATCAAATGTGGTACCCATAGCCTACGACCTATAGTTATAGCCTATAACCTATATGTTATAGGCTTATGAATATGGATGGAAAGTGATAAAGTTTAAAAATTTATGGTGATTTGTAAAGACAGTCAATTTTTTTTTTTATGCACCTGGTGGGAAAGGGGACATGGAAGAAAATATATTCCAACAGCAGACAATTTCCATTTTAAAAACAAAGAAGATAAGAATCACTGGTTTACATTACACTCAAAATAGAAATAGATTATCAGGAAGTAACTAAAGTGTCACAGCATATATCATAATAGAGAAATCATAGATTGGACAACATTTTTCATGAGATTATGTCGATACATGACAACTTGTTGAGGCGAAATCTGTATAGAAGACCCACCGATTACTAAAAACATATCACTAAAATAGAAAAACCTTACAGAATAGATCAATGTACTTATTAGTTATAATCATTCATTCATTCAGTACAGGAATCACAAATCAATTATTTAAAATATATATTAATCCTGAATCTGTTACAAATAAATTTACTCTTTCCTCTATCTTGAGTCAAAGCACTTTTTAAAAATCTATACCCTCTTATTGTTAAGAACGCAAGTACTGTGAAAGCTCTCTTGTATTTGTAGGACAAAAGAAGGATTCAGCACAGAGAGAAAAGAATTTGCACAGTTGGGATCAGTTATTGGTAAGAATGTAGCAGTTAAAGGGTTTTTATCTAATTGATTTTTATTTTGATAGTTTTGTTAGATACATTGAAGATGTCTCTTTTAATATCTATATTAAAAACATGACAGAATGGTCTGTAGATTCTATATTAAATACATCTACAGTGCCATGGTCTGTAGATTCTATATTAAATACATCTACAGTGCCATGGTCTGTAGATTCTATATTAAATACATCTACAGTGCCATGGTCTGTAGATTCTATATTAAATACATCTACAGTGCCATGGTCTGTAGATTCTATATTAAATACATCTACAGTGCCATGGTCTGTAGATTCTATATTAAATACATCTACAGTGCCAGAAGCAACTTTAAAAAATCATGAAAAATTCAAATGATGTAAAGGTAATATGAGTTATGAACCAGCATCTTATCACATGACTTCCTATAAGTGCTCAGCTACTTAGTCAGTGGTTGACTAGAAACCTTCTGATTTGATTCTTGAATAAGAATCAGCATCAATAATCATGGCAAACAGGACATTCTCCATAAGTGATCTGCTCTCCATTCCATCAGCCATCCAAGAGTATGCAGACTCAAAGTCCCAGTCAGATGTTGATTATGTGATCTGTGTAACTTTCCACAGAGGACATATTTTCTCCCCTCATCCCTGGTTATCCCCATATATTTTATTTGTTGTATGTGCACGTTACCACCTACAGTGTCATCTACTTCACTCTGTAGTAAATCTGTGTCCGCTCGTATTAGATAAGGCCTATCTCTCTTCAATACTGTGCCATGAACCACAGCATTGCCCACCAATGAGTCTGCTCTTTCATTGTCTCTGACCCTCGCATGACCATGGCAGTATATCCATATAATATGAGGGCGAATTTAAAAGTTTCGCCTCCAGAGTTATAACTTTGACAACAGCACTCCAAACCACGTAACACCTGTGTGAAAAGAATCTATAAGGAAGTGACCACTGGAACATGTAAGTCATGCTTCTGGAACATGATGCATGCGTACAGCAGATATGAAATGATGTGTATGTAAATACGGTTCAAGCAACGTGCTGTGATTAAATTCCTGATGGCGGAAGGTTGTACGCCCATCAACATGCATAGAAGAATGACTGTGGTATATGGTGATGCCTGTGTGGATGTAAGTACTTTCAGAAGGTGGGCAAGGACTGTAAAATTCATCAATCCTACGACGTCAAGCCTGCATGATCATGCGCACAGCGGATGTCGGATCAGAGCTGTGAATGCACAGCACCAAATTCGCGTAGCGAACTGATTTATGTCAATTGCCATGTTAATCAGAAAGATATCGCCACAATACTAAGGATTTCAACTGAGCAAGTCCATCACATTATCTATGCTTTGCTTGGGTATAGGAAAGTGTGTGCAAGATGGATCCCTCAAAATGAAACAGCGGTTTCTTACTTGACAGGATGCAACAACTAGCCCGACGTTGCCATTTGTGCATGGACTGGAATGGGGACTATGTTGAAAAATAATGACACCTCAATTATAAGAACATTCCAAGTTTCAGAAAATGTAAAGTTCATATGTGCATCTGGAATATTAATCAAATTAACGCCTATGAGGCTAAACTTTTCAATTCACCCTCATATTTTGGACAACTGAATTGTTCAGAAACTTTCTTACTAGTGTCATTTACTGCACTTCTTAGTGTGTAGGCACCATTCCTCAACCTTCTAAGAGCATGAACCCTGGTACTCTACTTCCTGGTAGTCTGGTGACCCAAAGGAGTAATTTTTATTTCAAACCATGAATAACTATTGGAATTGAAACCTGCATTTACTGGTCAACGGGTGAATGAGTTCACATGATACAGCCAACTCTACCTTACACTGATGCAAGAGTTACAATGTTGAACATGACTGGAAATATTAGTAATTGACAACCTTACAGATTGACTGATTAGTTATGTCAATGCAATGAGTCAACAAAACTATAGATGTATCTTGCTTCTGTTATCTAGACTGTAAATATTTTTGATAAAAAATTGGAGATGCATTGCACGTGATGTGCCAATGTCATGATATATGTGTATGAGAAATGTGTTCTTGAACTTGTAGTGGACCAAACAACAACGTATTCGTTGTTTTTCTCTATATATCCCTACTGTCCCTGGTTCACTAAGAGTTAATATAATGCATTCCGTTACCTGCAGAACATATGATTGCAAATGTGAATGGGTACACATTTATGTTTTGGGAAATTTTCTAGTTGTACGAGGATTCTGTAGTTCCTGTTGTACAATTATGATTATGTAGTTCTTTTTATACAATGAGGATTCTGTAGTTCTTGTGTTCAATGAGGGTTATGTTGTTATTGTTGTACAATGAGGAATATGTAGTTCATGTTTTACAATGAGGAATATGTAGTTCTTGTTGTACGATGAGGAATATGTAGTTCCTGTTGTACGATGAGGATTATGTAGTTCTTGTTGTACGATGAGGATTATGTAGTTCTTGTTGTACGATGAGGATTATGTAGTTCTTGTTGTACGATGAGGATTATGTAGTTCTTGTTGTACGATGAGGATTATGTAGTTCTTGTTGTACGATGAGGAATATGTAGTTCTTGTTGTACGATGAGGATTATGTAGTTCTTGTTGTACGATGAGGATTATGTAGTTCCTGTTGTACGATGAGGATTATGTAGTTCTTGTTGTACGATGAGGATTATGTAGTTCTTGTTGTACGATGAGGATTATGTAGTTCTTGTTGTACGATGAGGATTATTTAGTTCTTGTTGTACGATGAGGATTATTTAGTTCTTGTTGTACGATGAGGATTATGTAGTTCTTGTTGTACGATGAGGATTATGTAGTTCTTGTTGTACGATGAGGAATATGTAGTTCTTGTTGTACGATGAGGATTATGTAGTTCTTGTTGTACAATGAGGAATATGTAGTTCTTGTTGTACAGTGAGGATTCTGTAGTTGTAGTTGGACATGAATTGTATCAACATTACTAATGTTTGTTATATGTTTCTGGTCCTATTCTGTGATGTATGGCCTCAGCTAGTATGATTGGATTGCATTATATGTTTAACATAATTAATATATATATACCAGTCAGTGATTTGTATACAAGTAAGACTGTCTGAAAGATGTTTCAGTACCTATCACAGGTATCCCATCAATTGTTATGACATTGAAGATGCTAGATTGATTCATATAGGTGATGTGTGGTGCAAGTTTGAGTGAATTTTTACTATGAAATGTTTTATATAGTTTATATATGGTGCAAAATTGAGTGAATATTTACCACAAATTGTTTTATATACTGGTAGTTTATATGTGGTGCAAAATTGAGTGAATGTCTATCATGAATTGTTTGATATAGTTGATATGTCATGTAAGATAGACTTGAACCTATTATCTCTTGTAAACTTGAGAGAGATCAACCAACATTCAACCATGAGTTTATGGGAGCTTATAGATTTTATGCTAAGTGAATGACTCAATACTCAAACAGGTCCACACTTTCAACATTTGGGAACAATGAAATAAGATGGAAGAAGTTCAGCAGATATAAGAAACAGAATAGGGCAGGTAGAGGCAGCATTCATAAAAATGTAGAATATATTACATAATATGTCCCTGTCAATAGGTAGAAAGAGAGTTCTTCAGAGCTACATAACATAAATTCTCACATATGGATGGATACGAGTCTTTGAGAATAAATAAACATGATAGTGCAAAATTAGAGGCAACCAAGATGTGGTTCTATAGAAGAATGATCAGAGTATCATGGACAGCTAGTAATACTAATGAGGAGGTGCTGAAAGAGTCATATGCCAGACTGTGGGTTACTTATTAGGTACGATCACATATCACAGGCCTACTGCGCTCACAGTTTTTAAGTAATCTGCGGCGATTGCAATTTTTTAGTGGTTTGTGATCTTATCACTGAATGCAGTTGTTTAGTAGTTTGTGACGTCACTCTTCTGGTTCATTTCTATTAGTGAAATGGCTGCCGTATCGATGCTGAACTTGTCCTCGACTGAAAAGCTTGCAAAACTGAAGGAAATGGGAAACTACTAGCCACCTGCCTAACCCAACAATACAACCCTACCCCTCTAACTCACGCATGCTCCCATCCATACAACCCTCCTAAATAAATCCCCGCCCCCCATTTCTTGTTGCTAAATGCATCAATTTTCTGCGCACAGATAGCCTCCACCCCCGCCTTCCTTGGATGAACCTGGGAGGGTGGGGCGCTCTCAGTGGATAGCATGCAAATTTATTCATCCAGCGGCAGTCCCTAATATCCACAATCATCCCTTCTCCTCTGATGCACATTCGTGGCATTAAATCGTGACATAATTTAACCCATTCAATCCCAGTTGTTCAGGAAAAATTCTGGGCTGAATTCCCAGGGCAAGGGGAATAACTCAGCACAAATCTGAAGTGATTGTGCAAGAAAATTAATATAAAATACAATTTGCAATCAATTTTTATGATTCAAAGTTTGATTAACAGATAAATAGAAAAGGTACTGATCTGTGAACATATGTGTGAATATTATATAAGATATGTTTACTTGTCATGTAACATGCAAGAGAAAAAAACAGCATCAGTTTCATGTCAGCTTCATTTATTTGTGTCTATTTGTTTGCTGATAAATGTTCAAGTGAAAGCTGCAAAGCAGTCTCCCTTACACAGAATGACATCTTTCTCTAGCTCTTAACTACTTCAAAAATATAGGCATAGTTCACATAAAGAAAGCCCTACATATCTGCTGAAACAGGGTTCCAAAACAGATTTCATTTTTTTTAAAACTTTTGATACACAACTTTTGTTCTGCGCACACCCCCAAAGAATGACTCATGTATAAATAGTGAAAACTAGGCCTAGTCTCAAAATCAGAGTAATCTTGATCAATATCATCTGCACGACCTGATTTCTCATGAAATTGATCAATATTGACATAGATCAGATATATTGACTATTCTCAATCATTGCTCGGTGTATGGGTGTGCAGGACGGGAAGCACACATTATCAATTAGGTCTACACTACATATTGCCATTAATTTCAACTAGGCTAACTAAATACGGAATTACTACCCTATCATCTGATTCATTCACATTCTAGAATTCTATTTAGAAAAATTGTGTATCAACATCATCTGAATCATAAGTAGATCCATTTTTACTAAGTTTTTGATAAAAATTGAAGGTCATAATAAACCTTGCACATTTCGGAAATTACAGCTGTTGGAAATTATCAGAAAACACTGGACGCTGCCATTACCGGTAACCATGTCCGTTCTAAATTTAGCATGTCTATACACAACCGACTCCGCAGTCACATGTATACAAAGTTCAAGATTGGCAACACGGTCATGTGTACATGTGGACAGGCAGCACAGAGTGCCAAACATATACTTCAAGAGTGTTCTGAGCATGAAATGTTGAGGCAGACATATTGGCCAGAGGAAACAACACTGGAATCAAAGCTCTAGGGACACTGTATGAACTACAAAAGACAGTGAGTGTTATTAAGGAGACTTAATTACAGATATAGACATGTTTCAAGTGAATGAAAGAAGAAGAAGAAGAAGCATGTCTATTCGCATGGAACCAATAACAGATATCAGCAGAAATAACCATGTGTCAATCTGACAAGACTGGTCACTATGGTAATGTATATATAGCCAATGATTTTGGCAGGTAAGGGAATGAATGGGTTAATCTCCACCAAAATTAACCATTTTGTTTTTCTGGCAACACAGCAAGTGATCTAATTTCAATGTCAACATGAAAACTATATAACAAACTGGGAATGGAGCTGTGCATAATGTCAAACTTTGTCTACATTTCAGAAATAGTAGGTAGGCCCGTGACATGTGATTGTACCCTTAAATAATATCAGAAATAATTAATCTTTATTTTTTTTTGTATATGTTATGAAATATGGAGGTCTGAAGATCATAGCTACAACAAGCAAGATGGAGGGCAAGAAAGATAAAGGACTTAATCACCTCCTGCAACATTCTTGGAGAGAAGACAGTAGACATATACTCTGGACTAGAAGTTCA
Organism: Meghimatium bilineatum; assembly: GCA_034231615.1. Lineage (NCBI taxonomy): Eukaryota > Metazoa > Mollusca > Gastropoda > Stylommatophora > Philomycidae > Meghimatium > Meghimatium bilineatum. The sequence goes on from CM067309.1 coordinate 19,124,378, forward strand.
GGTTCAAGTGTCTGCACATGGGATATAAATATGATATAGTTGGTCATTCTACGTAAATTTGACTCAAATAGAATGATGTAAGATTGTCTTACTTGTGTATAAGTAATGTGTGAGTTCAAATAATAAAGACGTTTGAAGTAAGATTGTTTTCATATAAGTGATTATGTGATGTAAGATTGTCTCATACAAGTGATTTTTATTGTCTTATATTGATGATGTTGTAAATGTGGTGTAAGATTCTCTCATATGATTTATATGTGGTGTAAGATTGTCTCATACAAGTGATTTTGTTGGTCCTATATTGATGTAAGTGTGGTGTAAGATTGTCTCACAAAGATAATACCTTATGTAAGTTTAGTTCTCACTGATAATGTGTGGTGTAAGATTGCCTGACATACATGATGCCTGGTGTAAGACTCTCACAAAGATAATACCTTATGTAAGATTGCCTTTTATTGAGGATATCAGTGTCAGGCGCAAGATATTATCATGTATAGCATCAGCTATGCAAGGTAACCTGTTCATGTGTGTGAGGTTTGTTCATGTGTGTGAGATTCATGTGTGTGAAGTTCGTGCACAATTAATGCGAACTTAGAATTATGTTCAGTTATACCAGACACTTTTTTTTAGTTATTGCCCATAATATTAGTGAATTGCCAAAGTTGTAAATAAAGCAAAACATTTTCATGAATCTTTTTGTTTTTTTGTTTTATTTTGCAATAATCTTTGTTTAATCTTGCACAGTGCTGAACATTTGACATGATTACCATCATTAGGAAAAGATGCTGGTGTTAGATCAGACTTGAGTTATGCATGGAACCTAGTTCTGTAACAAGAAATGCTCTAAGATGAACATTTGGAAATAAATGTAAATGTGGAGAATAGTGCAACAGGGGAGATTAGTGGGACATAGGGGAGACTTATGGAACATAGAGATTAATGAAACAAGGGGGAGAATGGTTGTTTGTTTATGCACACTCTCGTATAATTAATCATGAATTTCATATGATTTCCACCATGGAGCATGAAGTACATTTTGCTACTATTCAATTTGTGCCATGTAGACCTAGCACATCTGATTTTAGCATGGGAGAATAGTGAGACATGGATACAAATAGTGAAACATGGGGGAGATACGTAAAATGAAATAGATAAATCACAGCTGGAGTACAAAATAGAAAATAGCCATGTAAAGACTTGGCGTACTTTTGTTGCTACTGGGAGAGTGATGATGATGTTCCTCCTTCACAAGAGATGGGCATGGCATTTTAAAAAAAACAACAATTAGGTTTAGTGTTTGTGAGTTTACAGATGGTTGAGAAGCTGCGGTAGTGTTAAGTCATGAGCCTGCTGACCAGCAGACTCAAGTTTCAAATCTACTTGTTATTTGTGGTTTGAAATAAAAATTACTCCTGTGATTCACCCAACTATCAAGAAGTAAGGCACCAGAGCTCATTCTTTGAGAATGTCAAAGAATGACAATTTCACTACTGAACAAATATAGTAGGTGACAATAATCATGTGGTTTCTGGTCAATCACTGATTAAGCAGCTGAGCACTTATTGGAGTCACTGTACTGTAACGCTGGGTCACAATTCAGCTTACCTTGACAATACCTTCTTTTTTTTTTCACAATAAGATAATAATAATGACAATTAAAACAGGTTTGGCTACAACCATGGTTGACATAGTTCAGGAAGTCTCCAGGAATGCCTTTTCCAAGATGCTGCCACAGATCAACGTATAACCTAAAGACCAAAGTTAATGGTAGGAATACTCCAGAGATGGATGATTATGAGCATACATACCCTGTTCTCTCCACTAGATACTGTGCACATATATCTTGAGTACAGTAATGCTGATTCTGCTAACAAATAATATTATTTTGGAACTAATGACAATATCATCATAACAAGAAAACTGAGGCAAGAAATATTTTTTATTGCAATGAAGAAAACAAGGCATATTTGGTGCTTGGCAGTAATCAATACTGATAATACAAGTGTTCCAATCAGGTTTCCATAGATAAGCGAAACTGGAAACAGCGTTTTGTTACTCATCAAGTTTTGCTAATCACTAGAAATACACATAATAATGCACACAATCGACATTTCAGTAATAAAAGCCTCTATCAAGAACACATTCACAACATAATACGATGAGTAAGAACTGCACTATGAACGTTCACTTTCACATGGCAAAGCTAAATATAGAAGTACATATTATTGAGTTTCGTGTTAAGCTAGTGAGAATTTGCCCTATTAAAGTGGGTATTTTCTAGATGGCATCACTTCAGGATTGTTATTCAACTCTGTATCTCTGTAAGGGTTTTCCTTTACTTTAATATTTAGAAAATTACTATAAAAATTGAGGTTTTAGCAACTTACCTGTAAAATTGGTCCTGTTTTGGTGTCTTTTGGCCTGAGATACGGAGTTAATGTGTAAATTATTCAATGGATATCATTGACTCAGGAGCATTCACTAAATGTATGAACATTTGGACTCATTTTAGTAATAGAATTTTGTAAGAAACTAATGCACCATCAATGGTTTTTTTAATAGCTAAATAATTACTGATACCGTGCCATGAAACAAAATCTGTGGAAATTCACTAGTTTTTTATCAATCAAGTGACATGCATTTTCTATGAAAACTAAGTATTAATAAATGTCATGAGAAAGAAAAAAAAACCAATAAATATTTTAAAATGTCACTTATGCCCAGACATGTGGGTGTTGAAGGTAATAAACAAGCTGGTGAGCATCACCACAGTATTGTAATGTATTGTTCTGACAGAATGCACTGTGGGGCCTTATTCATTCAGAATAGTCTCAGAAAGGTGATCACGTTCAGTAGCAACACTGTAGGAGATTAAAGTAAAGATTAAACAGCAAGGAAGGGAAACATAATAGATATACAAAGAGACACTGATAAATCAACGCTGAACTGGTACTGTGAGCCACTACACTCTGATAGGTTTATTGAGACAGGGATTGGATCATCCATGGACTTGTCTAGTAGTCGTATGCGGTGATGACAAACAGCAATCATAACTTGTATGTAAAATAGGAAATTATTCAAAGATACAATAAACTGAACTATATTTACAAGTAGGGTTTTTTTTTCCAGAATTTATTGAACTTCAATGAAATATAAACACAAATTTCTCATTGTTCATTAATAATACTGCATTTATATATCACAACTTATGTCTGAACCATTTCAAATAATGAGAATACAAATGCACTAGTGTACAACTAACTCGCACAAATATTACAAATATTGTTCTGTAAATATACATTTTATATCTATAAATTTAAAAATTAGTATTAATAAGAATAAATTGGTGTCAACTGGAAGGACATGGTTCAAATCTCACTTGTCTATTTCAGATAACTCTGATATTATAAACACACTGAATATTCCAGAGTGTTGGTTACTAAACACAATAACAAAAAGAAAACTACGCCTGTTTGGTCATATAAAGAGACATAACTGTTTAGAAAGACAAATAATGGAGGGAAGAGTACCTGGGAAGAGGAGAAGGGGCAGACCAAGAAGACGATGGACTGACGACATTAAAGATATATATGAATACATCGCTAGAAAATGCAAGCCACATCGCCCAAGACAGAGAGAGGTTCAGAGAGTTCATTGGGAAGACAACGTTCTGGAAGGAATACGTCACATGACCTATTTCAGATTAAATTAATGTAAGGCATTGACGGAAGTGGATAAAAACTAAAGCAATATAAATACTCATTGTTACAATCTGGGAGCATGTCAGAGCACCTACAGAAGTGGCTAACTAGAGCTATGTCAATACTCATTGTTACAATCTAGGAGCATGCAAGAGCACCTACATAAGTTACTGGTGACATTGAAGACAAGCTACAGGGGCAGCTTGTTTTATTTATATACAAGATAATATAAACTCAAATTACATGCATAGGTGTATATTTTATTGGTAACATATCCTATTCATGACGTAGCCATCAACCCAGCATTTTTTTTCATTGTAGTGTTGTAGTGATTTCTAATATAATTGCATTCAGTAGTTTACCATTTCTTTCTGAATGATCCGGATACACAAATGCCTGTAACGAGATTTGAACCATGCACCTTTACTGTCACAAGCACTATGTACTTTTCAGACAGCATAGCATTACCAGAGCTAGACATATATGTAGGCTTATGTACAGTGGAATTCAGTTATAATAATTTGGTCTGGACTGATGAAATATGTATATAATAACAGAAATTTGCTATATACAGTACAAAAAATATAGAATAAATATATTTAAGAATTTTGAATTGTTGTTATATAGGGAAATTTGTTATAAAGAATATGCTATAGAGGGATATATATATATATAAATTCTTAGGAAACCACATTCAAAACATATGTAATCTCTATTATTGCAACATGTACAGTTTTTGTAAAAACATCTATACATTTTCTCAAAAATAGGCTAATCTATAGTCTTTATTCAAAATATTGACCATTTTAATCAACATATCTATAGCATCTATCAAAATGTATATAGTTTCAATTTTAATATCTATAGCCTCTAATAAAACATCTAGTCTTTATTAAAATATATAATCTCTAATGAAACATCTGCTGCTTCTATCAAAGCTATTATACCCTTTATCAAAACATCTAGTCTCTTTGAAATGTTCTATAAGCTTTACCAAATTATCTAATCTCTACTAAAACATTGACAGCTTATCTGAAAACATTGACAATTTCTATAAAAATATTGACAGCTTCTCTCAAAATATATTGAGCTTCTATCAAAACATTGACAGCTTACATCAAAACATCTATATTAAATCACCTAGTTTATAGCTTCCATCAAAACATCTAGGCCTATAGTTTTTATCAAAATATTTACAGCTTCTATTGACAAATCTATATTAAAACCTAGCTTATAGCTTTTATCAAAACATTGGCAGATTATATCAACAAATTTTATTGGCAGGCAATGCGGCGATAGGCGGCACAATGCTGAGAAGAGATAAAGCAGACTTAATCAAAGCAGTAGTAAATTCATTTCAAGATGAAGATGATGTCAATGATGCTGAGAATGTACACATACAGAGAATGTTAGAAATGGGAGTACCTAGAGGTGAGGGAAGGAAAAGTAAATTTTTTGGAAAGTCCTGAAGATCACACAATCAACACCTGACCGGGACTCTGAGTCTGGAATGGCTGCTGGCTGCTAGAACAGAGGGCGGAGCACTTATGGAAGTTCTTCTTCTTCTTGTGCGTTCATTCTCAAACTCCTGCAGATTAGCAGGATGTAGTCCGGAGAACGGAATGCGTTGTGTCATGGTGTACAGCATTGCTGCGATATCTGCGACTTTCAACCTGACACATCCGACAACAGAATGGCTTTGGGTCACTGACCCTATATGGGATGGAACAGCCAACTCCATCCCATAACCTCCTTAGTCGCCTTTTACGACACGCGTGGAAGGTAAACAGTGTTGCTATTCTTTGCTCCCCTTTCGGGCACTCGCAACACACGGGCAACTTATGGGAATGCCCTGCGTGCTGTGAAGCCAGTTTCTAATCAAGAAGAATCAATCAACAAATTTACAGCTTCTTTGAAAACATCTACAGCTTCATGTAAAAACATCTAAACATAATAGCTGCCCAGTGTGTGTTGAGATTACTGAAAAGTCCAATCCTGGAGAACTCTCTGCCACATTTTGAACATGAATGATGAGAATTGGGTGTCTTTGTTGTTCTTTATTTTCAGGCAACATGTTTTCTCCATTACTACATTCTGTATCTTCAGAAAGATCATCTACAGCTCCAATAAGAACATATACAGCTCCAATAAGAACATATACAGCTCCAATAAGAACATATACAGCTCCAATAAGAACATATACAGCTCCAATAAGAACATATACAGCTTCAATAAGAACATCTAGAACTTCAATAAGAGATCTACAGCTCCAATAAGAACATCTACAGCTCCAATAAGAACATCTACAGCTCCAATAAGAACATCTACAGCTCCAATAAGAACATCTACAGCTACAATAAGAACATCTACAGCTCCAATAAGAACATATACAGCTTCAATAAGAACATCTAGAACTTCAATAAGAGATCTACAGCTCCAATAAGAACATCTACAGCTCCAATAAGAACATCTACAGCTCCAATCAGAACATCTACAGCTCCAATAAGAACATCTACAGCTACAATAAGAACATCTACAGCTCCAATAAGAACATATACAGCTTCAATAAGAACATCTAGAACTTCAATAAGAGATCTACAGCTCTAATAAGAACAATGACTATTTCTATAAGAAAACTACAGCTTCAGTAAGAACATCTATATCTTTATAAGAACATCTACAGCTTATATAATCACATCTACAGCTTCAGTAAGAACATATATAGCTTCAGTAAGAACATATATAGATTCAGTAAGAACATCTACAGCTTCTATAAGAACACCTACAGCTTCAATAAGAACATCTATGGCTTCAATGAGAACATTTAAAACTTCTATAAGAACATTTACAGTTCCTATAAGGACATCTATGGTTTCATTAAGAACATCTACAGCTTCTATAAGAACATCTATGTATTTTTTTTCCTTGCTCATTTGACTAAAATCAACACTGAAAGGACAGCAACTCAAGGATGCAGATGGTGTTACCACCAATGCAACATGACAGCTGAGAGAAGTGTCAAATAATTAGTTCAACAAATGTTTCCATGAGCTGTTTTCACATTAGTAAAAATGTGTAGTTTCCGAAGGGAACTACTTTGAAGGAAATTTAGTGTAGATAATTCTGTTGTTACTTATTTCTATATAATCCACTAATTCCTGGAACCTTTTAAAGCTGCCTTGTATTATTTCAAAGATAACATTATAAGCAGTAAAAAAGAGCAAATGGTTCAAATGTCTTCCTCATAATCTCATGTATAAATAACCAAATGGTCGGACGAGTACCCAAAAAAAGTGGAAGATGCAGCAGTAAACAAACAAACAAATGGTTAAGCAAAATAAGTTAAACAGGCTACTAGAAAAACTTACAGTAACTATGAATAAAAATAGATTAAAAAGTATATAAAAAACATCAACAAAACTAAATAGAACAATTTTCTAATATCAGTTTCTGCAACTGGTACCTGGTTATGTTTCTGCGTAAGAGAAACATGGCTTGGTCATTTTAGTTCTAAATTGTGTGTGGTTTTGTTTAGTTTAAACATTATTATTTTCTTGAAAAAGGTCCCATTTTGACCAATACGTGGAAAATTGTCCTGTTTAGTTTTATTGTATGTTTTTATATAGGTTTTTATATATTTTTATTCATAGTTACGGTAAGTTTTTCTAGTAACCTGTTTAACTTATTTTGCTTAATAATAATCTCATGACATGAGATATACCAGTAGATAAAAAATATAGGTAATGTGTCTTATTACTGATAACAAAATAAATAAGGGTCATGCAGAATAAAATGATATTAAAATAATAAAAACACAGTAATTAGAATAGCCTAATAAGTACACAGTACAAATGAAGAATCAATTGAAGATTAAGCTAATATATTGCTAATATATTGCTAAGATATCGGTTATGAACTGACATCATTGCACTCCGGGCAGACCAAATGGTGTTCAGTCTCCCCTAGCAAATGATGAAAGGTATGTATACTGATAGTTACTATGATCTGCTGGTTAAACATTCATTTTGTACCTCCCTGCAGGCAACCAGTTTTACTACTACCACACTTAATATTGAAATCTTCACTTCTCAGCCTCAATGTTGCATTAATCACAGTGTCCACATACAGCAGGTGCTCATGAAGCAGTTTCAGCACATGCCTCCTATCAGTTGTCAACATTCCATCTATTTAGACCTGGGATGCAAGTCTACTCTCATTACCGCAATCAGTCGTGTACTGGGCAGTAAATCCATGTGATACCGTGCAGGCTGGATGATGTTACACAAATTTTGAAACACAAATCTATTCCATATGGTACCAAAAGTCAAATCATAAATTCAACCTTCATACTAATGTGAGTTATCAAAATCAGACATGGACACTAACAAAAGAGAAAGCTTACTACGTGTGAAATGAGATGTCTAAGAAAAGCAGCAAACGGAACAGGAAGAGATCATATGAGAAATTAAGAGATTATAAGAACTATTGGAACAACATCTGTGGTCAATTATATCAAAAAACAAAGAGTGAAATGGCTACTTAATGAGATGAAGCTCTATTAGTCAGTGGCAAGAGCATATAATATTAAAATAGAAACAAAAAGATACATAGGAAGCCCAAGAAGAAGGTGGATTGAAAGCGTTACCAATGTTGAATATTCTAGTTTGAGCAATGTGATGCTACCGTGTGTAATTCTTGCATGAAGTTGAGACCCATAGTCATACCCTCTTTGATGTCTCTTCTACAAAGAGTCTCTTGGCTTTCCTCTTCTTCTTTTGCTATCTGGTACCCATTTTAACATATTAAAATGTAATACCACAGCTACTGTACTTCTCCCGGCACTTCTTACAGAAAAACACACAGTCATTAATAAAACAACTTATTTTGATTTAACTGGTTAGAATTGAACATTTTGCAATTAGATGTCTAATCAAAGTGCATCAACAATCCTGCAGTGATAGCAGGCAAAGTGTATTAACACTCCTGCAGTGATAGCAGGCAAAGTGTATCAACACTCCTGCAGTAATAGCAGGCAGAGTGCATCAACACTCCTGCAGTGATAGCAGGCAGAGTGCATCAACACTCCTGCAGTAATAGCAGGCACAGTGCATCAACACTCCTGCAGTAATAGCAGGCAAAGTGTATCAACACTCCTGCAGTAATAGCAGACAGAGTGCATCAACACTCCTGCAGTAATAGCAGGCAAAGTGCATCAACACTCCTGCAGTGATAGCAGGCAAAGTGCATCAACACTCCTGCAGTGATAGCAGGCAGAGTGCATCAACACTCCTGCAGTGATAGCAGGCAAAGTGTATCATCAATCCTGCAGTGATAGCAGGCAGAGTGCATCAACAATCCTGCAGTGATAGCAGGCAAAGTGCATCAACAATCCTGCAGTGATAGCAGGCAGAGTGCATCAACAATCCTGCAGTGATAGCAGGCAATATAGACCTTGGATTAATCATTTATACAGATTCATTGAAAGCTTACGCAGCAAAATAAATAGAAAATGCAGGTTTTGAACACTTTAAAGTAAACCATTGTTTTAAAAATGGCCATGACACATAGACATAACGGTTATAAAGCCAGAGGCAGACCATGTAAAAGATGGATCACAGAAATCAAAGAAGCCACAGGAACAAGCTTACAAACAGCGCACAAGAAGGCCATCTCCAGAGAACTCTTCCACCCCTGACGCTGCAAGGCAAACAAGGGACACAGCGTATAGATAGATAGATAGATTGTTTTAATTTTTTCGATCCTGTTACTGACATCTACATGCAAAATATAGAACGAATGTAGGGTAGCATTAAGTAGAGGCATAAGAAACACAGTGGTACAGCTTGACACGATCTCTACAGTTACCTAGTGGAGATTATGTATAACACAACTGGATACCATCTCTACAGTTACCTAGTGGAGATTATGTATAACACAACTGGATACCATCTCTACAATTACCTAGTGGAGATTATGTATAACACAACTGGATACCATCTCTACAATTACCTAGTGGAGATTATGTATAACACAACTGGATACCATCTCTACAATTACCTAGTGGAGATTATGTATAACACAACTGGATATCATCTCTACAGTTACCTAGTGGAGATTATGTATAACACAACTGGATACCATCTCTACAGTTACCTAGTGGAGATTATGTATAACACAACTGGATACCATCTCTACAGTTACCTAGTGGAGATTATGTATAACACAACTGGATACCATCTCTACAATTACCTAGTGGAGATTATGTATAACACAACTGGATACCATCTCTACAGTTACCTAGTGGAGATTATGAATAACACAACTGGATACCATCTCTACAGTTACCTAGTGTAGATCATGAATAAGACCAGGAGAATTTGCATTTTACACTTTTTTTAAAACAAAATTTAGTAGTAGATTATTTTTCCTGTGTTTTTTTAATTATGTATATATATATATTCTGTGTTGCTTCCCTTAACATCTTGGTTATGGGATATTTTGTATTTTATTCATGCGGGATATTTCGCATTTTATTTTGTTAAAAATTTAGTCACTTTTACTTGGAAAGTACAGAATATCATAATCTGAATTTACTAATAACACAACAAATGGGAAGTTGTGGAGAAAGGTCATTGCAATGCCCCTCAACATGGCATTTCATTGATCAAGATATGTCCTTAGCTAGAAAATATTTGGACATGTTTTCATGAAATTTGCTTAACTTTTGCAGAGCCAACTGACACTCTATTTGTTGTTTGGGGATATAAAGAGTTAATAGTCTGTAGTACATTTATCTTCAGTTACAGTGTTTCCAAATCAGTGTCAATGATATTCAACACCACTTCCGTCTGTTTTCAATTAATCGTCACTTGTTCCACACATGTTTATGATTCTAAACCTTCATTCATAACATCAAAATTTCAACTGTTGATTTGTGTTTCCTGATGTTTTTTGGATATCTTCCTCGTCTATTCTTCAAATAGTATATAAACACTATAAATTATAATGTTTTTGTGTTTTAAATGTGATAAAACCCTCGTGGATTATAAAAATGTGTTGAATTTTGTTGAACTGGTTGTGTAATGGAATATTCTTCTTCTTCGTTCATTCTCAAACTCCTGCAGATTAGCAGGATGTAGTCCGGAGAACGGAATGCGTTGTGTCATGTTTTACAGCATTGCTACGATATCTGCGTCTTTCGGCCACTGACCCTATATGGGATGGAACAGCCAACTCCATCCCATAACCTCCTTAGTCGCCTTTTATGACATGCATGGAAGGTAAACAGTGTTGCTATTCTTTGCTCCCCTTTCGGGCCCCGGCAACACGCGGGCGGGAATATTATTCATTTGTATCAAGTAGTAAGTGGGCCTAGAAATTGTATAATTTTTTTCTTCTTTCATATCCCAAATCTATATTTCATTGTATATATATAGTTATTGGCAGTAATATTACCTTTAAGGAATGTAAATCTTTGGAACATTGAGTTGCCGAAGGCAGTAACAATCAATTAAATTCTTTTCTTCTATAGATTGTGTTCTAGGATTATATTTTAGCAATTTTGTAAACATTTAGTAACAATAGTAAGTAATATTTTATGATTATAAAAAGCCTGAAAAAATTATGGCATGACCACTGCAAAGTTTTTAAAAAAATGTATTTATAATTAAAAATTAATGAAACTTTCCTGAATGTAAAAATATATAAATATAGCAGTGTTGCGAGCTATAATTTTATAGAATGAGTTTAAATAAAGTTTTAATTGAAATCTGTTCTGTAATTTTATCACATAACTTTTTTTAATGTCTACTTCATCCTGAAATTTTTTTTTTAAATTATCAGATACATGTTTAACAATTGTAAACATATAGAAAATTCATTGCCAAACATCATATGTGTAGGCCTATATAATACATAGGCCTATTATAGGAAGTATAATTACATGATCCAAAATAAAATTGATGACATCAGTCATAGATAAAAATTCATGCTGAAAAACTGGCTTGTAAAATCGCGGTTTCACCCCTGGCCCACTAAGAGTTAAGTTATAGAGAGAATAGCTAGTGCTTATAACTGTTGCTGTGCATGTAAGTCAATAAATCTTTCATTTTTTTATCTAGACTGGTATTTTGAAGGAATGTGTATTCAAAACATAGAAAGTGCTACAAATGGGTTTTTATAGTGACAATGTAATTCACTTGACAATTGAAATACCTGTGTTTTGTGAATAGATTTCCTTGCATGGCTTTTTGCTTGGCAATAAATCCTATTCATTATTTAATATAAAATGGACATCATTGATGGGGGCATATCTAGTTTCTTACAAAATGCTAATAATTATGCTAATCCTAACCCTTCATTTATGTGTGTGCTCCTGTTACTCATTCAATGAATTAATTAAATAATTTACATATACACAGCATATATTTATTTCATAGTGAAGTCATCTAGAAAATGGAGGTGCAGGTGTATATATAGAATATCCACACAAGCCTAGAGATACAATCAGAACACCGACAGGAAAATTCTGCAATAATTATGATGCTGAAATCCAGGCAATTAGTGTGGCAGCTAAAAAACTGCTGAACTCCAACTCTGACCTACAGCCTGTGGTATTCCTGACAGATGCAAGGTCAGTGCTTCAAGCTCTCCAGTCTGGAAAACTAACAGACTTAAAAAAACTACTTAGCGAATTGTCTTACCAGTATAGGGTAACCATGCAGTGGATACCCTCTCACTGTGGAATACCAGGAAATGAAAAAGCAGACCAACTGGCTAAGGAAGGTGCTGCCGAAGACCAACCAGATATACCAATCACCTACCATCAGAAAAAACAGATGATAAAGTCAATAAGAAAGCCACAAACACCAACACAAGATGACTATCACAATATGAACAGATCAGAACAAGTTATAATTCTACATCTCAGAACAGGACACAACCGACTCCGCAGTCACATGTATACAAAGTTCAAGATTGGCAACACGGCCATGTGTACATGTGGACAGGCAGCACAGAGTGCCAAACATATACTTCAAGAGTGTTCTGAGCATGAAACGCTGAGGCAGACATATTGGCCAGAGGAAACAACACTGGAATCAAAGCTCTATGGGACACTGTGTGAACTACAAAAGACAGTGAGTTTTATTAAGGAGACAGAATTACAGATATAGACATGTTTCAAGTGAATGAAAGAAGAAGAAGAAGAATAGTGACAATGTAATTCACTTGACAATTGAAATACCTGTGTTTTGTGAATAGATTTCCTTGCATGGCTTTTTGCTTGGCAATAAATCCTATTCATTATTTAATATAAAATGGACATCATTGATGGGGGCATATCTAGTTTCTTACAAAATGCTAATAATTATGCTAATCCTAACCCTTCATTTATGTGTGTGCTCCTGTTACTCATTCAATGAATTAATTAAATAATTTACATATACACTGCATATATTTATTTCATAGTGAAGTCATCTAGAAAATTTCTACTATGGAATGGGAAATCCCCAGTATGTCATCTATGGAAACCCTGTTGCATCATTTTCTATAAACAATTCCTTCAATATACCAACACTTCTAAATATATATCATGGCAGGACAGAACAATCCAATCTAATTACAGAGATAACTAATTAGAGTAGTTTGTTATCAGCTCATCACACGAATATATTTTAAACATGGAGAGATAACAGTGAATTGTATTCAATTGTAAATCAAACATCACCAGGTTAAAGTGTCTTATTACCTGAGCAAAACAGTTGATGATATGTAATTTTGCTATTTTTACGAATAGCAAGGATAAGATAATGATCAATACTCTTAACTAGCAACCACAGCTGTGGCCTCCTTCATTCTAAGAATGTATTCAATCAGAGCCAAGCAAGTGAAGACCCAGTGGTACAACTGCTGAGCAGCAATTGATCCTTCATCATAAACCTCGGGATAGCTCACAGCTGTGGGATTGAGATGAGGAGTTATATTGTCATACATAATTTTTAATCTGACTATACATCAAATAATAATTGAACACATTTACTCATTGCATTAACAAAACTTACTTCTATCTTAAATCATTTTATACTTTATTGCAAGCGTTTTCAACCTGATACTCACAAACACCTTGGCACTCTCGTAAAAACATGTGTTCATGCCATACAAGTTAAGAAGAGTTTGCGAGCACTAATGATTACATATGAGTGGTGCTCGATGTCTGAAATGGTTGAGAACCCTTTAAAACATTGATTAGTTTAGGATTTGGCAAATATAGTCCATAGGTCACACCTGACCTGCCAAGTTATTACTTCTTTTTCAGCGATCATTCTCAAACTTCTGCTGGATCTCTCTTGTAGTAGGACAATGGTTCTACTAGATTTCCAGCAGGATATAGTCTAGATAATTAAAATGCATTGTGTCTCCGTTTTATTTGTGCCAATGGCAGACACATCCGTCTTCTGTGGGCCAAGCTATTTATATAGTGAAATTCTTCTACAGCGCATACTTTTATAGCAGCTTCTTATATAACAGCAATTTTCAAAATCCCAATAACATTTATTCGATATTGTTTGCAGGCCTACTGTATATACCAAATTTCTGTTACTACATACATAGATACCTATTTTGTCAGTCCGGACCAAGTTGTTATTACAGGATTCCACTGTACTGGCTTGCTAAGCTGTTTTAAAACTATGTTATATGCACTCGCCGTTGAGCTGTTGTTGTTGTCAGTATCCAATAGTTGCTGAGTATATCTACTTTTAGCAGCTCAATGCAATTCTTAAAAATTCACAGGTCTTCTGAAGTTGACTTTGTGATCCATAAGCCTACAGTTAGTAACTGTAAATGATGTCTGTAGTAGGTTTTCATGGCAGTTGAAAGGTAAGGGCAACTACTGAGTTCACAAAATATAAAATCACAAGCTATTGCAGCTGAACTGTAAACCACATCTCTAAACAGTGATAGAGTTAAAATAATTAAATATCTGTCCATGGTTTTCTTGACATTCTTCTGATGATGATGATGATGTTCGTCCGTCGTGATCGACGATGACCAAAAACTCAACCATAATAATAATAACAATAAATAATAAAATAATAAAGTTAATAGTGCGTTTTTAAATGACTAGCAAGTCCAATGCGCGCACAAAATGTTCTTTTACAGAATTGACAACAATAGAATGTATCTGTGTGAGGTTGAGATGTTTTTTCTTTTCTACGTGTCCGCTTCTGTCTTGCAGTTTCTTGTCTGAATTCTTCTGCCGCTAGTGCTCCCGTTCTAATGCTGTAACGCCAAGCCGTTCTATCCTGAGCGAGGCTCTCCCAAGCACCTACGTCAATGTTAAGATGTTTCAAGGATGACTTGAGCGTGTCTTTGAAACGCTTTTTCTGTCCACCAGCTTTTCGAAATCCTGCCTTGAGTTCTCCATAATATATTTGTTTTGGCAATCGCGAGTTCTCCATGCGCACAAGATGGCCTGCCCAGCGTGCCTGCGCCTTCATAAGTATTGTGTGGATGCTTATTGAGGTTGATTTTTCCAAGACCTCGTAGTCTGGTACTTTGTCCCACCAATGGATGTTTAGTAATTTACGTAGAATTAATAAAGATAAATAAATAAATGGGTTGAGAAATGACTAGCGCTGAAGTTGGTTTATAGTGTGGAAGAGTTGCGCTAATCGTCAACCACACTCTC
This sequence comes from Meghimatium bilineatum, assembly GCA_034231615.1. Lineage (NCBI taxonomy): Eukaryota > Metazoa > Mollusca > Gastropoda > Stylommatophora > Philomycidae > Meghimatium > Meghimatium bilineatum. The sequence continues at coordinate 19,139,768 of CM067309.1, forward strand.
TCTCCTGAGTTTTATCTTGGTCCAGTGGCAAGACAAAGTCGAGACAACTGGGAGAAAATCAGGTGCAGTGGATGGCCAGAGCGTACTATGTGTCTAACTGTGCCCTATGCTGTCCACACAGCTCTGCTGTTAGCGCCTATGTACCCGTTGAGTTACCTGCCAACTTCTTCCGAGTATTTCGCCGCAAACAGACTTTTTAAGCCTAGGTAGACAAAGCCTTTGTTAACAATGCCAGGTTGGCTTATTTCTTAGCACTGTGAGTGTCCATAGTAGCTACAGTGTGTCGCCAAATATCACATCGACTGTAACAGGTTGACACCGTGTAAAAATAGGGCAGACCATTTTGACACGGTCAGTTAACCCGCCCCAGCGGCGAGAATAGGTCACCAAATGAGATGTTTGTATCCGACTGACAATAACGGAAAAATCAAGTTTCTCCTTTGTCAGCGCTCGAATCTTGCAAATAGCAACATTAAAGTACGGAAACATATCCATTTATCACTTGAGTACACAATTAAACAACACAACTAGCACAATCCACGAAATTCGAATCACATAAACAGTGAGACAAAAACATCGCGACTAGCATTCTTCTATTTAACTGCACGCATCTCCTCTGCTGCCTCGATATAATTTTTCACTTTTCTATCAATTTTCCAAGATTTGCTTCCACACATCAAAATTGGCTCAATATAACTTCTAAGAACTCTCTTTTTCACCTCAATTGACAAAGATATTATCATTTCTTTTATTTGAAATTTTTATGTTTTTTATTACATAATGTTTTATATAGGCATAATTTTCTTAATCTTGTGAAATGCTGCCTTTGCTTGGGAAATTCTATTTTGCTTCTTTAATACGTCTTTAACATAAAAGATCTGGATACAACGCCAAAGGACCTAGAACAAGATGGATAGATAACATAAAGACAACACTGAACAAATACAGATTCGTGCACCCACGGCAACACATCCGGCCATGGATGGAGAGTTAAGCTCCCAGTCACCACCCCTATGCTTAACAACAAGTGTAGATATTCTTACCATCATCCACCTGGGGATAGACAATAGAATACATCTTTCGTCTGATGTTATTAATGTACCCAAATATTTCAAGACATTGATTCAGACTGGTCTTGCAACAAATTTCCCAAAACTTGTGAAAATCCCCAGCTAGTTTATTCTCCATTTTATACAATTGTATACAGTAGGCCTAATTTGTGCTTACAACATAAATATTTTGGCAGTCCGGCCAAATATTTTCAATAAAGGAATATTATTCTTTACATAAAACACATAACAACTTTAAAAGGAAAAGCGGCATAATAATGATAATAAGCGTCTAATATTGATTTTCTTTTAACCACATCAATATAAAAGTGTATATTTATTCCTTTACTTGCTTTAAATTCCTGGCTAGCATTTTTAGAGAACATGGCAGAAATGAGGCAATATAACAATTATAATATTATTTGTGCCAGAAAATATCATGCAAGTTAAATTGCAGATTATAAGTATAATAAAGATATTTAGCAGTTGCAGGATGAAGTCGGTAGCCTTTGAAATTATATAAGAAAAGAATGTCTACCAGGTGTTGCCAAGGCCAAAAAAAGAAAGCAAGGATTAGTGACACTGTTACCTGCCACACATGTTGCAAAAGGCGAGTGGGGAGTTTTTTAGAGTGAGGTGTGCTGTTCTAGCCTATAGATGGTGAAAGTTACTCAGATGCTGAAGAAAGGTGTGACAGGCTGGAAGATTCTGATATCAGTTAAGTTGTACACCATGAGACAATGTATTATTTTCACTGGATTACATCCTGCTAAACTGCAGGAGTTTGAGAATAAATAAAGAAGAAGAATATATTTCATAAATGAAAAAAGGATCTATTTCATAATACAACAATAAGAAGAATTAAATTTATTTCACAAAGGAAAAAAACAGGAAGAATTGAATCTAAGATTTCATAAATGCAAAAAACACAAATAATTGAATCTATTTCATAAATGTAAAAGCAAAAAGAACTGAATCTTTTTCACAAATACAAAAGAATTGTATATATTTCATAAATGCAAAAACAAGTCAATAAAGAAGTTCTGCGCAATTAATAAAGTATTCCTAGAGATTCTAAAAAGACGAATATTATATTTTGATGCATAAAGAGACATGAGACCATTAAACACCTGACCAGAGAAAATGATTGTATTTAAACAAAATATCTTTACAATAAAACATGGTTGGCCTATCTTTGTTTTTACTAAGAGCAAAAACAAAGATAGACCAACCATGTTTTATTATGATATTTTATTTAATATGTAGGCTAATATGCCTATATGTAAATAAATGTTGTACAATTTACTAGCTACTAGCAATTCTTATTACAAATAAGTAAATTTAAGTAGGAAGCCAGAGGACAATTTTTAAAAATTCTTGAGACTAACGGGAATTGAACCAGTCCGTTCAACGGCACCAAATCGCCTAGCAACTATTGAACATGTGTTCTTCAGTACTTGATGGTTGAAAGCGCTTGCATCATGTACTGAAGAACGCGTGTTAAATAGTTGCTAGGCGATTTGGTGCCGTTGAACGGACTGGTTAAATTCCCGTTAGTCTCAAGAATTATTAAAAATAAACAGTTTTGAAGTAAAAAGTGTAATCCTTCATTAACCTATATATTTTAAAACATAGGACCACAGTGAAAAAGTAATAGAATATCACACTAAAAGCACTATGGAAACACTAAAAGCATGCAAATACAAAACCAAGCCAAGAATTCATTCATGCAAGTAGAATCAAGAACATAGATGAAATAAAATAATACTTACAAAATGTGGCTAAAGAATTCAGATCACAATAATTGTAAGATTAATGTATGATATTAATAACAATAAATAAATAATAAATAATATCCAAAACAAAATGAACAACTGTTCGTACTTTCTTCATGATCTTGATATGTAATTCACTTTTCAGTTTTTTATAAACTAAAAATTCTCTAAATTTTATCCTAATTTTATCTCTCCACTATCTCCCATCTCTCTCTCTCTCTCTCTCTCTTCAATATCTCTATAACTCACAATATAAAAACTCTTACAAAGTAATTATTGCTAAAAATGCAAACTCAAAAACATTATAGAATCAATATTGAGAGGTCTATATACTCAGGAAGCTCAACAACTGGATGATGCTTGTTACTATTTGAGCTGATAATTTCCTGCAGTGTAGGCTGCAGATAGCTGCATAATAGTTGCTTAGTTTTTCCCCAAGTCATTCACCCGCTGACCAGCAGACTTAATTTAAAATCCACTTGTTATTTGTAGTTTGAAATAAAAATTACTCCCATAATTCACCCAGCCTCCAGGAAGTAGACTACCAGGGCTCATGCAGTGGGAAGGTTGAGGAATTATGCCATCGATACTGAGCATGTGAGGTAGGCAACTCTAGTCAGGCAGTTTCGGATCAACCACTGACTAGGCAGCTGAGCACTTTTGGGAAGCCATGTGCTATGATGCGGGTTCATAACTCATATTACCTTTACACTTCCCAAAGAAAGTTCTTGCTTCCTGACTCTTCCAATAACTGCTATGATATCCAACCTTTCTATTTCTATCAATCAATCAATCAATAAATCCATAACCCTTCAGGGTCGTAGGGGTACAACATTGGATGCCTCACACACAGAGTCCTCCAGCGAATTCTATCCTCAGTGATGCGGATGAGTGTGGCAATATCTTGCCCTGTCCATTCCTTAATGTTGTCTGTCCATGCATTTATTTTCACTCCTCTGCTTCTTCCACCCTCAACAGTTCCCTGCAGTATTGTTTTTGACAAGGAATCATGCCTGCATACATGTCTCTATAAAGGTAACTGAATAATTTTAATCCAGAATTGTTGTATTAGATATGTTGATTATTCCCTTCAGACATTGGATATATCCGTAGGCACTCGGATCTCTGCTTCAGTGTATTTCCCAGGGTATAGTGGCAGATGGTTCTGGTTCTATTATGGTTCAGTGGTTTTTTTTTAAAATTTTTGTTAGCTCTTCTCTACAGGCCACGCCTAACTCACAATTAACAAATTTTCAATATTGACTCATGTTCATTTTTCTCAAAATCCTCTGATCATGTAGACTCCCAAAAAGCATTGAATATATCTGCTATTTTCAACAGCTGACCATATGCCTTAGTGGTGAGGCTGTTGTAATGGGATTATAATGATATGGGATGTAATACTTTGATGTAGGCCTATTTTTTTATTGCAAGTCATATCTCTTGTAATTACTCTGACTTTGTTCTTCATGTATCTTCTTCTTCTTCATCGATCATTCTCAAACTCCCACTGGATCTCTCTTGTAGCAGGACAATGGTCCTACTAGTTTTCCAGCAGCATATAGTCCAGAGAATGGAAATGTGTTGTGTCACCATTTTATTTCCATCAATGGCTCGACATATCAGTCTTCGGCAATATTCATGTATCTAATTTCTCAGACAAGTCTAATTTTAGTGTGTTCATGTTAATGCCCATATCTTGCATCTATGAAATAACACAGGGTTGTAGGCAGAACATTATATAAACACATAAACAGATGGATATGAACACATGAATATATATGGATTCTTGATCATAGCACACTGGCATTCACAAACGTGTTCTGCTCTCTGTTCCAGCAGCTATTTGAATGTTCTTGATTAAGAACAAGCCTTGCAGAGCTGGGAGTATTCCCGTATATCTCTGCTTGCCGTTCCGTCAGCCATAACTATATCTTATGGAACAGATGTCGTCTGAGCAAGTATGAGATTGTTAGAATCAGGTTATTATAATTCTTATTCACTGACATGCTAGTATATTTAATTTTCATCATGATGATGATGAACTAGTCCCTTTAGCTGCGAGCAAGATAGTTCTTGACAGCCCAAAACATTTCTGACAACAGAACAGGTTCTTTTCAGTTGTGTAACTGAGGCAATACATGGACTCATATAAGTTTGTTCAAAGGCATGGTTGTGTCAGGAAGATTTATGGATTTATTTATAGTCCCCTAAGGGAGGCATTACAGTGTGCCATTATTCCAGGATTACCACGTCCTGTCAGGAGCACAGAACACACCTCTGGGTCAATTAAATCATCATTCTTCTGTCAGATTTGTTGACCCATTAGCAGCGAAGGCACATCTAGTATTCCCAGTCACCTAGGAGTCTGCCGCAGAAGGACAAAGGTGCAATGTCCGTTGGCCTTCATCTTTTCATTAACCATGGGGATGATTTGATAGAAAGAAATTGAGACATGATGTGATAATGATGATTTTTTTCCCAGGTGATAGGTTATCAGCCTGTCCCACAACCTCTCTTAGAAACCTCCTATGACATGCTTGAAAAGAAGACATCAGCCCTTTTTTGCACCTGAACTAGAAGTCCAGGCCCTGGTTTTCACACAGGCTAATTTGACATTATAATGAAATATTTAATGATATGGTCAAGATATAATTGATGAAATCATGCTTTATAATTTGAATCATGTTTCACATAACCTTTTGTCTATATCCCAATCAATTAGGCCTATAATTTAGGGTATTTTGCAATTTTACAGAATACTGCACAAGTATTTTACTAACCTTTCAAGTATTTCTCTAGTTTTTCAGCATTTGCAAGGTTAGCAGCAGCGATGGGGTCATGTGTTCTGATTTGTTGTATTAGGTCTGCATTGATGCACTGAAGATTTCCAACATGAAATCAATTATGCTGACTAGTGTAAATGTTTATACTTTCATTATGTTTGTTGAAACAAAACACTAAAACTGTACTGAAATTCATTACAAAACATTTACATGTTCTAATTAAAAATAAAAGACACAGAAGAACAGGAGGTAAACATAAACATACAGGGAGAGAAACTACAACAAGTAAAACAGTATCAATATCTTGGACACATAGTCACAAATGATGGCAGATGTGAAACAGAAGTTAAAAGGAGAATAGGAATGGCTAAAAGTACCTTCAATGACATGAGGAAATTATTAATATCTAAACAAATTACAAACAAGTTAAAAATGAGAATTATAAAATGCTACATCTATTCCATATTAATGTATGGCTCAGAAACATAGACACTAAATAAACAATTAGAAGACAAAATTGATGCCTTTGAAATGTGGGTATATAGAAGAATAGGGAGAACATCATGGAAAGAGAAGAAAACAAATAAAGAGATACTAAAACACTTAATATGAAGAAAGAACTACTAAGAGAAATAAAGATCATGCAAATAAAATACTTTGGACACATTAAAAGACATGACACCCTATTGAAGACCTTACTTGAGGGTAAAGTCAAAGGAAAGCGAGCAAGAGGTAGGCAGAGATACAAGTGGGAGAGTAACATTACACGATGGACAGGTTACAGTCTAGCAGAGTGCACCACCAAGATAAGAGACAGGAGATGTTGGAGATACGTTGCAGCCAACCTTCGTTGCGGAGACGGCACTTGATGATGATGATGAATTAAAAATAACTGAACTGTTATTTAAATAAAACAGTGAAATCCCATTATAACAACTTGGTCTGAACTGACAAAATATGTACCTGTATGTAGTAGTAGAATTTGAGTTCTTTCCTAGGAAACATGTCTACATTTCACACTTTTTAAGAAATTTCTTGGAGGTTTGTGAAGCATAATGCAGGTATTCCATTCAACTTATATTATACAACATTAGATAATGGTAAGACTATATTACCAGAACTGTGACCTCTACTATTTTCTTGATGGTTAAAAGCTCTGATGTAACAAAATTTGACTGATGCCCATGGTTGAAAAGAGCGTACCTCACCATAAGAGGCATAATTTACTTAACCTAAAAAAGATACAACTCAGAGGTTGTAGTTCATCCATTTTTTATATAGTAGCAAACTCTGATATAACTAAATTGGACTAATGTCAATGGTTGAAAGTAGTGTACATCACTATTAAAAGTCCTTTTCTATTTTAAAAATTATTTTATCTTTGAGATTTTAAAAATTATTTTATCTTTGAGATTTTAAAAATTATTTTATCTTTGAGATTTTAAAAATTATTTTATCTTTGAGATTTTAATAATTATTTTATCTTTGAGATTTTAATAATTATTTTATCTTTGAGATTTTAAAAATTATTTTATCTTTGAGATTTTAATAATTATTTTATCTTTGAGATTTTAATAATTATTTTATCTTTGAGATTTTAATAATGCAGCCATCTTTCATCTGGAGTGACACTGTAGCTAATGTGTTAAAATAGAGAATATTAGCACAGAGAGAACTAGATCACAAACATTTCAATAAAAAGATAAGTATCTTTGGTCTAGTGGTTTGCACTCAAGAGTTTGTGGATTCAAATCCTGCCCATGATGTCTTGTCTACAAATTATATTTTATCAGATACCTAGGGATTATTCTTTAGAGTTGTGGAGTAACATGATATGAGTAGTCTCCTTCTTCTGTGTTCATTCAAGAGAACATCCTGCAGATTGGCAAGATGTAGTATAGAGAACAGAGTGCTGAAGTTTATTGCTTGGGTGCGATCTCTGCACCTTCATCCAAACACATCTAACTACAACATGACTTCTGGGTCATTTTGAATTTAATTTAGATGGAACAACCAACTCCAGCCACAAAACCTCCATAGCCACCTCTTATAACATGTATGGCAGGTGTCAATTGCTGTTCTTTGCTCCTTTCTAGGACCACAGCATCACATAGGTGGTTATCAATTGTACTTTCAGTAAATAGATTTCTGCTGCATTGAGAGGATAGCCTATACTACATATGTGGGTAACCAAGAACAATGCAATCAATCATCTACCCATTTTTATCTTTTAAATAAAATAAAAAAGCTAAGTTGTATAAAAATGGAGAATACTAGAGACACATCCACATACAAAAATAAACTTACATTTAGGAGAACAAATTAGAGAAACATCCATACACAAAAATAAACTTACATTCTAGGAGAATTAATTAAAGAAACATCCATACACAAAAATAAACTTAAAAACTAGAGACACATCATCCATACACAAAAATATACTTATAAACTAGAGACACATCATCCATACACAAAAATAAACTTACAAACTAGAGACACATCATCCATACACAAAAATAAACTTACAAACTAGAGACACATCATCCATACACAAAAATAAACTTACAAACTAGAGACACATCATCCATACACCAAAATAAACTTACAAACTAGAGACACATCATCCATACACAAAAATAAACTTACATTCTAGGAGAACAAACTAGAGACACACCATCCATTCACAAAAATAAACTTATATTCTAGGAGACCAAACAAGACACACATTCACATACACAAAAATGAACTTACATTCTTCAGATCTTCCCAATCTTCATACTCTCCTTCGCCTACTTGGTCAACTCTGAAAATTGCCAAGGTAGCTCGAAGAACATCTGCAATAGCTCTTGGGGGCTCAAAATAACCCTTGATTTCAGAGTATGACTGAGGGTCAAGTCTGGAAAAATTATCACGCAATTCTTGAAGCATAATCCGTTCAAACATGAGGTCTGTTCTGATAGCTGGATCACTTTCAGGTTCTATTGTTTCAGGTAAAGACATAGAATATAGAGAAAATAGTTGCATTTAAACATATAGGTAAGCACAAAACACACTTCAATTGTTCTAATCAAATACATATCCAATTGGAAACAATTGGAAACTTCTACAGCTCAAGAGGACAACTAGTTTATAAATAATGAGATTATATCTGTCAAGATGTAAAGTTTTACATTACAGTGAAAACATTTTCATGATTATTTGGAAATGTAACCCTTGCATCATTGGTGTGCTATTTTTGCAAGACTGGAGATCTCTCAAACACGGTTACATATCTAGATTAATTACTATGAGTTAAATTATATCTTGTCAATGATACTTACCTAATATACAGTTTGGTTCATTACCCTGGGAAACATTTGAGAGCTCTACATGGGCTCGTTGTAAGAGTCGAAGTATTCTTTGAGCTTCCTTGCTTTCATATTGTGGCAGAAGCTGCAAATCTCCACTATCAAGGTCCAATATACAAATTGTTACTCCCTTCTGGTCTCGGATAGGGCATGCCATATGTTGTGCTCCACGTATTTCTGCTACTATTGTCTGTGAGGACTCCATGCATTCAAAAAGATATTTGCTGGAAAAAATAAAGAATCTACATTGAAGATTCTAGATAACCACTACACCCCAAAATAAAAGATAAAGAATTAAGTAAGGATATAATAAAACAGAAATACTATCATTATGATTTGATTGCACCAGTGTAGAGTTAAAATAGATTTGATTGAACCAGTGTAGAGTTAACATAGATTTGATTGAACCAGTGTAGAGTTAAAATATATTTTATTGAACCAATGTAGAGTTACAATAGATTTGATTGCACCAGTATAGAGTTAAAATAGATTTTATTACACCAGTGTAGAGTTAAAATAGATTTGATTGAACCAGTGTAGAGTTAAAATAGATTTGATTGCGCCAGTGTAGAGTTAAAACAGAGATTAGTGGGTCTGGAATTAAGGCCCCTTTGTTCGGGGCCACATTTATTCCAATTGCAGACAAGTCAATTATTTAAGTACAACTTCTCAAACTTTTTCTGGTAGTCATCTCTTGTAGCAGGACACTGTATCTACTAGATCTCTCTTGTAGTAGGATAATGATCCTACTAGATTTAAAGCAAGATGTAGCCCAGAGAACAGAGATGCATTTTGTCAGTGCTTTATTTTTACCAGTGACCCGACACATTCACTTTCATCAGTGATTACTGTCCAGCATTTTACCAGTTCCACTAAAGTGGACATCCGTAACCATATCGCTAATGGGCAGACATATGTAACACCCTGTTTATCAGCATGACTTGCACTGCACAAAGGCAACTTTTACTAATCTAAATGTTAGCCACGATTGTGGTTGCCAGAAATTTTTGCCACTGTAGACCCTATGGCTACTAACAAAATGGTCACAGACATCAACATTATTTTGGTTGTATCAAGGTGTTTGATCATTAAAACAATATTGGAGGTCAAGGTTCAGGTAATGTTGTTGCAGTAACTTTCAAGATAAATCAGTTCTATAATGTTTATGAACAACAATTTACAGACATTGTTATCGAGCTCAGACCGGGTGTTGTCGGAGCCCAAAAAGGGAGCACAAATAATAGCAACCGCCTGACTTGCTATGCATGCCATGAAAGTTGACTAAGAAGGTTATGGGGTGAGGTTAATTGTTCCATCACATAGATCAATTTGATCCAAAAGCCATCCTGAAGTCAAAACATGTAAATATCACAGTCAAGCTGTAAACAGAAACATAATTTATCCACTCTCCATGCTACATCTTACTAACAAGCAGGTGTTTGAGAAGGAACTAACAAGCAGATATTTGAGAAGGAACTAACAAGCAGGTATTTGAGAAGGAACTAACAAGCAGGTGTTTGAGAAGGAACTAACAAACAGTTGTTTGAGAAGGAACTAACAAGCAGGTGTTTGAGAAGGAACTAACAAGCAGGTGTTTGAGAAGGAACTAACAAGCAGGTGTTTGAGAAGGAACTAACAAGCAGGTGTTTGAAAAGGAACTAACAAGCAGGTGTTTGAGAAGGAACTAACAAGCAGGTGTTTGAGAAGGAACTGACAAGCAGATGTTTGAGAAGGAACTAACAAGCAGATGTTTGAGAAGGAACTAACAAACAGTTGTTTGAGAAGGAATGCAGACAAAGAAAACAAATCTAGTCCCAACTTTCAATTTCTTGCACAACTTTTTTACAATTTCAAAACTGATAAATTATAAACTGAGTCATTATATTTAATTATCATACAATAAAAATGTGTGTGTGTGCATATCAACCTGTTTACATAAAAACTAAAAACAGATCCAGTAATAAAAGAGACAAAAACTAAAAGATTTCTTATATAGGCCTATTTGACAAATATAGTTATTAATTATTAATTCCATACAATAATGTGGGGTGTATTTCTTCTTCCGTGTTTATGGATAGAATAGGACATGGGAGTGATGAATAGTGTTGCACAAAAAGAACAATATATCAATAGCAGAGTTATCAACTAACACAGAACCAGAACAATCATTTACTACATGTTGAAGGACAAGCTGAATCAGAGCACATATGGACATGTCTTGAGTGCCCTAAAAATCTGATGACTAACTAGTTAGACCTATACAGTAATCATGGTGAATATCCTTATCTCAGCTGCAAAGCCTACCATGTTTGACTGACTGACTGCTTATTTCAGCTGCAAAGCCTACCAAGTCTGAGTGACTGATTATTTCAGCTGCAAAGCCTACCATGTCTAACTTACTGACTGCTTATTTCAGCTGCAAAGCCTGCCTATCAAGTCTGACTGCTTATTTCAGCTGCAAAGCCTACCAAGTCTGACTGCTTATTTCAGCTGCAAATCCTACCATGTATGACTGACTGACTGTTTATTTCAGCAGCAAAGCCTACCAAGTCTGACTGACTGCTTATTTCAGCAGCAAAGTATATTATGTCTGACTGACTGCTTATTTCAGCTGCAAAGCTGAAATGTCTTACTGACTGACTGCTTATTTCAGCTACAAAGCTGAAATGTCTGACTGACTGACTGCTTATTTCAGCTGCAAAGCCTACCATGTCTGACTGACTAACTACTAGACAATAGACAACAACAGTTTTTATAATCCCCAATTATATTTATCCTTTATTGTTGGTACTATACATAGCAAATTTCTGCTATCAGATGCATATTTTGTTGATCGGAACCAAGTTATTACAATGAAACCTTACTATATCTAGACAAGATATTAATGCTGCCAAATGTTACCAGAACAAATTGTCTTTTCTCTCCATTCGGATCAATTCTGGCACATAAACAGCTACTCCAGTTTTGTCTTTAATCATCATTTTCCTGAGGACATAATCACCTAGAACCCGTGTGCTAGGTTCCACAATGTATACAGTTATTTGTAAAATGTGCGGACTCCTGCGATGAAACCAGCCTATAGCATTTTCCAAGACACGCAGAAATTTGCGCCTTTTCTCCACAAAATGGTATGCAATACTAAAAGCTTTGGCTACTCCCTGAAAATTAAAGAAATATTGCAATAAATCAATTTTATTTCTATTAACTGTTTCTGATCTTTTGTGAAGTTAACTGTCACAAAATACTATCATGCCATGACTCAGAAGTTAACTATCACAATACTATCATGCCATGACTCGGAAGTTAACTATCACAATACTATCATGCCATGACTCAGAAGTTAACTATCACAATACTATCATGCCATGACTCGGAAGTTAACTATCACAATACTATCATGCCATGACTCGGAAGTTAACTATCACAATACTATCATGCCATGACTCGGAAGTTAACTATCACAATACTATCATGCCATGACTCGGAATTTAACTATCACAATACTATCATGCCATGACTCGGAAGTTAACTATCACAATACTATCATGCCATGATTCACAATAACAGCTACAAGATATCATTATTATCATCTTCATACCCATAACACCTCTAGTTCATAGTGGTGCCACTTTGGAAACCTCAACACTAAAATCCCACCATGCATCTCTATTCTCAGTTTCTTGTTTGAGTGGGGAGAAGAACAATCCTATTCAGTCTTTGATATTGTCAATCCATATTTTCTTTTCCTCTTCCACACTCAACTGTCACCTACAGGTCAGTTTCAAAAAGGGAATCTTGCCTCATCAAGTGCCAAAACCATGCATGTTTGCCACTTTTCACCATTGCTAGATATTCCTGCTGACCTGCAGAAACATTTATTTTGTGTCTCACATAGGGCCTATACATTGATTTTATGTTCTGTATAATGGATGATATTCAACAGAATAAACCACCAATCTCTTGAATGGATACCTACAGGCAAAAGAGCCAGGGATATACCAAAAGAAACACTCAGAAGAACAATACTTAGAGAAAGTAAAACAATCAATAGGCCCCTATACATACTATTCAAGAACTGCACAGAATAGTTTTGAACAGACAGAATTGGAGAGATCTGACCTCTACCCTATGCGCTAACTTCAGCACTAAAGGAAAATAAATGAATAATGGATGTGCAATATTTGTCTGTACAATTTCTCACAAGCCTGTATTCTTCTCTCCATATCCAAGGTAAACAATTACAGAAAAACTGCAGTAAAACTGTCTACTCTGTGGTAAAGGAACATTAGTGAAATTGCACAAAAATTGTATAATATCAGTTTTCAAAAGGACAAATACACAGATTCAACATTTCAACCAATAGGTCTTTGTCAAGATAAATGTTTTTCTTCCATAAAAAATGATGAAGACTATATGTTACATCGACTTTTGAAATTCAGTTAGAGATGTCCACGTGTATGGGTTTGTACATGGTTAATAAACTCTATTCGATCTGCAAATGTCCTTGAACAGTCCAGGCATGGAATAACCACTGGGTATTCTATCACTAGGCAAAACGATAAGGTAAAATAAATGGGGATCTCCTTGGCGTAGTGGTTAAGCTGTTTGCCTTGTGTTCAAGAGGTAATGGGTTTGAATCCGGCTCATGTCGTCTTGTTTATAAGGTGGATTTTTTTCTGAAATCCTTGTTGATTATCACTTGAAGCTACGGAGTTACATGCTATGAGTGGTACTCTCTGCAGGCAGCATGACGTTTTGTTGAGAGTGACGGAGTACATTTGGGAAACTGAGTTCAGTGAAGTCAATCTTCTACGGCTTTTAAACCTTTAAACCTTATAAGGGAAAAAACAGACTGGAATAGAAAAGACAAAAAAAAAATATTGGAGGAAAGTATATACGGTAGGCATCTATATTCACTGTAATAGTCCAACTCTCACATCCATGCAAAAGAATAGATATTATTAAAATATATATAAATTTATCTTCACTACTTTGGACATGAGTATAATAATAATACAAATAAAACCCCTTATCCGTAGGGGTGTCACATTGAAACATTTGATGCATGAAGATCTTTACGCATCTCTATCCACTAACATCCTGACGAGTTTGATAGCTTCACACCCTCTCCAGTCCTTGATATTATCCAGCCATGTCTTCTTCTGGCATTCCCTTCTTGTTTTCCCTTCCACCATGCCATGTCGAACATTCTTTATCATCAAAGAATATGTCATCGTGTGCATAAATGTGTATCATCATCGTGTGTATCATCATCGTGTGTATCATCATTGTGTGTATCATCATCGTGTGTATCATCTTCGTGTGTATCATCATCGTGTGTATCATCACCGTGTGTATCATCATCGTGTGTATCATCATTATGTGTATCATCATCATGTGTATCATCATCATGTGTATCATCATCATGTGCAAATGTGTATCATCATAAATGTGTATAATCATCGTGTGTATCATCATAAATGTGTATCATCATCGTGTGTATCATCATCATGTGTATCATCTTCGTGTGTATCATCATCGTGTGTATCATCATCATGTGTATCATCATCGTGTGTATCATCATCGTGTGTATCATCCTCGTGTGTATCATCATCGTGTGTATCATCATCGTGTGTATCATCATCATGTGTATCATCATCGTGTGTATCATCATCATGTGTATCATCATCGTGTGAGCAATGTAATTACTAAAGAATGTATAACAGTTACATTTGTTTGGAGGATTCTGAAAAAATATATATATTTCCTCCATTTTTCTATTTGTGCTTCTATTCACATAAATCCTTGACAAATATAAACTCTTCTACGTTTGAAAATAAAATAATTTAATAATAGAATGTGTTAAGAAAATTTAATCAAACATAACCTATTCTTCTTCTTCTTCTTCGCGTTGATTCTCAAACTCCTGCTGTTCTCTCTTGTAGCAGGACAATGGTCTACTAGATTTATACCAGGATGTTATCTAGAGAATAGAAATGCGTTGTGTCACCATTTTATTTGTGCCAATGACCAGACACATCCGTATTCTGTAGTAAACATAGCCTACACAAAAATGTATCAAGATGAACAAAAATATGTAGGTGTGTTCACTTTCTTCTCCCTATACCCTCTTCTTCCTTGTCATGCTGCTCCATCTTTGCTTCCTTCACTATCTATTCACTATCTCTCATTTTCTTTCTTCCCTGTCATAACCATGTTTGTCTCCATGTAAGATTTGTTGTACTGTGGTTTTTGGTTTGTCCTGATGAAGGCTTTTTAGTCGAAACGTCATCTGTCTCTGTATCTTGCTGTTAGGCTGTTTTATGTCTTATTTTGGTAACTTCTACCTATTTTGTTCATCTTGATATTTGCCCTGTGTTATTCCAGCCACTTACTTCCTGTTTAGGGTTGTTACCTTACATTGGAATATTTATCCCTTACAAAAATGTATCACCTGGAAGAAATGGATTTCATGAGTGATGAATATATTCTCTTTCTTGGAATCAATCATCGTATCAACACCCAGCACACCAAAGACATGTTTCCTCTTGTCCTTCAGTGGGACCACTATTAATGATCCACTTCTTTCCTGTAAACAGAAGACACAATCAAGTCTTGCATCAAAGTGATATAACATACATATTATGACATTCCCATTCACTACTGGACAATGACAGAACAAGATAAAAGAAAAATACTGACAACAGAAATGACATGTCTACGAAGAATACTCGGAGTGTCATTAAGAGATAGAATTAGAAACGATAACATCAGACAGATAACCAAAACAATACCAGTATTGGAACACATCAAAAGACAACAGATCAAGTGGTTTTCACACGCTTCCAGACTACCAACAGATAGCATGCCACAAATGGCCATGACACATAGACATAACGGTTATAAAGCCAGAGGCAGACCATGTAAAAGATGGATCACAGAAATCAAAGAAGCCACAGGAACAAGCTTACAAACAGCGCACAAGAAGGCCATCTCCAGAGAACTCTTCCACCCCTGACGCTGCAAGGCAAACAAGGGACACAGCGTATAGATAGATAGATTCACTACTGGTACTATGGTACTATGCAGTGCTTGGGCATTCACAGCTTAGTGTAAAGGAAAGTGTATTAGAGAAGAAAGTGGTACCACCTATACAACTACTAGTAGCATGGTGGTGGCAGTGACCAGAGCAATGATATTTCTGGAGACTCAGTGCTACAGGTGTCTGTTTTATGATTCTATGAGTATGCTTCAAAAGATTCAGTTGGGCCATCTTTGCAGACAGTGGTTCAAGTTGTTGATGGAGTCTATGCTGAAGAGGAGACACAACAGTGACAACCTTCCCTGTTGTACCAGGACACATGGATGTTAAAAGAAATAAAAGAGTAGAGAGACTTGTCAGTGTGGCTACAGTGACTAAAAACAAAATTGGTAGCGTATCCTATTCAGGAGCAGTATTTTTTGGCTGTAGTGATTTTCTAGACAATATAAATATGTTCAGTAGTTTACCATTGCTTTCTGAATGATCCGGATGCATAACTGACTGTGGCGGAATTCAAACCCAGTACCTTGGCCATCACAGACGTGCTGTACACCATGCCGCCGCAGTCGGACTAGTGATTCACAGTGACTAGTGAATTTCAATGGACAGTGTTGATATTTCAAATGCAATCAATCAGACTAGCTAGAAGATGTAACATGTATTTCTTTTTCTGTGACTAACTACGGCTAGAATGAAGAACCTGGGACTGAAGCATGGTTTTGCAACAAACAAGTGGCGTATAGGAATCAAAATGGGAGTTATCAACCAACAAAGAAAAGGAACAGTCAGTGGCCACAATCTGAAAGACATACTGAATTTGACATCAGAGCATATCTGGACTTGCCTGGAGTGTGATAATGATGTCTAACAAACTAATTGTTCATATTTTAAAGAACTCATCAACATCAAGTTCTGTCTCCGCAACGAAGGTTGGCTGCAACAGATCTCCAACATACCCCTTTCTCTTGTTTTGATGGTGCACTCTGCTAGACTGTAACCTGTCCATCTTGTGATGTTACTCTTCCACTTGTATCTGAGACTGATATATTAAATAAATTTGGGGGAGGGGGGTGTACATGATTGTTTACCTACATATTTAAATTTAAAGACATCAAGTTCAAAGGGTTAATTGAAATAGTTGTCATTAAACTTGTCTAGTGTGTTCTTGTAGCAAATTGCAATGATGATCATAATAGGTTCTTTAAAATCTGCTATTAAAAGCCATTCCTAGTGAAAAAGATAATAGCCTTTCCTCAAGAAGTTACTGATAAAAATGTTATTCTATGGTAATTTGGTAATTTTGTTTCCATTTCATGTTGGCTATTTTTCTGCATGACTCAAAGTGGTGGGAACACAATTCATGGCCTGTCACTATAAACTGAATAAATGCACCATGATCTGCATTGTAATGCAGCAAGTGGTTCAAACTCTACTCCATTCTTTCTTATAGTGGTCAGTCAACAACTGTGAAGCTCTTGAGAACACACCTTCTAAAACATGAAACTCTTGTCTGTGACCAGTTAAAGTGTCCTCATTAAAACTGAATTCATCATCTAGTTAATACATTCTTCAGTCATGGGCAACCCATATTGCTGCATAAATCCTGGCCATGGCTTCCTCTGTCACAGAAACATGTGCCTGGCCCAACCACATAAAAACATCTTTGATCTATCAACCTCTCTAAAATATTTGAACCCAGTCTTTCATGACATTTACCATACAGTGTCTGTATTTTTTAATGAATGTTAACTGGTCAACATACTTCAGCAGTAAGAAACTGACTCACAACTCATTGATCCAATTTGAATGGATTTGTTATCACACCAGCCATGTTGTCAAACAATTTCCAGAAGACAATATTGCTGCTGTTCATCCATCACAAGTAATGATGACCATTTATTACATCTACTTTTCAAACTCAGTTATAGTTATATCCTTGACTATGAGTTCGCAGATGGCTAATTATCCCGTTTCTGGCCACAAACGTACTCTGACAATTTGGGCATGGGTTGACAACTGTAGACGGTTTTTGGTTTATCCATGACTTTCTAGCTACTTTTTTGCGCAAGTTCTTCCCATGCACCTTGGTCTATTTCAAAGGTTTTCTGTGAGGTCTTTAGAACGTTCTTGTAGCACTTCTTTTGGTCATCTTGAGAATGTATGTCCTTCTGCAACTCATCCTAGAGAAGTATTATGCTATTATTAGCAGACTTACAAGGAGAATGACCATATGATCACTTGTTCATTGATGCTCAAGTTAATTACGTACAACATTGGTTATAACATCTTCATGTACCTCTAATTTTGGCACAGATGACATGGCAAAGGTGGGCTAATTTTATCATGCTTTATTTATAAACCAGGTGTTATTTTTTGGTCTTGTACCTCTAATGCTGGCACAGATGACATGGCAAAGGTGGGCTAATTTTATCATGCTTTATTTATAAACCAGGTGTTATTTTTTGGTCTTGCACCTCTAATGCTGGCACAGATGACATGGCAAAGGTGGGCTAATTTTATCATGCTTTATTTATAAACCAGGTGTTATTTTTTGGTCATGTACCTCTAATGCTGGCACAGATGACATGGCAAAGGTGGGCTAATTTTATCATGCTTTATTTATAAACCAGATGTTATTTTTTGGTCATGTAAGAAAAAATGCAGACTTACACTTGGATTGCGGTCATAATTCCAGAAGTAAACATTCCCATGTTTAGCTACACGAGGTACATGAACAGGTTTTCCTGTCTCCACTGCCTGGAAGCTACAAAAAACATAAAAGACCAGGTTTAAACTTGTTGCTAGCAGACTACATAAAAGAATTAGCACATTGCCTATGTCAAACTGCTCTCACCGGCTTGAAGGGTCACTGAAAATGGCTTGGCAATAGTGTGGATAAAGACACAAATATAATATAACTAATTGTATTTTAAAGAGGATAAAAATATTAAGTAATCACCAAAACAGTCTTTCCATCAATATGACATATCATATACATCAACAGATTCAAATGTATAATTTTTCCAGCAGGAAAGAAAATGAAATACAAATTAATTACAGTACAGCTTGTACTTCAGTTACATAGTCACTGAGATAAGTACCATAGACAAGACTTTTTAAAATAATTTTTTTTTGCTGCTATCTTTACCTGTAGCAACCCAGATACAAATTACACAATATTCCTCTGGAACTGGGCTAATTTTTATGATTTTTAGTTTTTCTGGATGTGTTTGCTTTTGTAGCATAACTTTTTTATTTTTTTATTTTATTGATGTCAAATTTGATGAAAATAAAGATAAATTGATGCCGGATAGAGAGACATGGTTTATTTGTGTCACTGTTCTGTTGAAGGGGAGTGACGTGGACATTATAGCATGTGATAGAAAATGTGCATAACTTTGTTATTTATTTGTTTATTTATTTCAAATTTGGTGACATTGAAGATAAGTGGATGCTGAATATGGTGGTGTAGTTGGTTTGTGTGTTTCAGTGTTATGTTGTGGATAATGAACATGGACATTGTAGACAATAACAATACATTTTAGAGGTAATCAATGGAGCTCTGGAGGGAAGTCAATTTTGACAGTCAACAGGGTATGGTACCTTTCAAAGCGTGGTACTGGGTATATGGCTACCTGATATTTATGACACATGATTTTTGGCTGATGACATTTTATCTTTCTGTCAGAACAGACAGTGAAGTCAGGTTCAGAAGGCCTTCCACTAGCCAGACATTTAGAGTTTACACACAAAAAGCGTCCACTAAACATTCAGGTCTACTATCAGAAAGTCTACCTCTAGGTGATGAAACCCCAGGATGTAAGCCATCAAGAAGACCTTGCACTAACAACAGGTGGAATTTTTCAGCCTTAGCACGGTTAGTAGGATTCTTACTCCTTCGCAGAACTAGAGAGTTGACAAAGCAACATTCTTAAAGATAGAAGAAGATTTTCTTCCACCATTTTGTGCTCCTGTGTATAAGCAAGTAATATGATAAGTGTTTGTCCAAACGTTAAATACCTCCCATGTGACAGGTATAGGCCTGCACAACACATGGCTTGTCGATGACCCGCACAAAATTTTCATGATGTTTGAATCGGACATTCTTTATAAAGGTCTGATCATTGCGGACAGTACTCATCACATTCACAGCCCTCTTGTCATACCACAACAGATATAAAATTTCCTCATTTATTACTGTGCGGGCAAGTTCATCAGCCTTAGGTTTAGCAGCCTTCCTAGTTAGTGGGATCCCTGTGTGATTTTTATACAGTGTACCACAAGCCCCTGTTTGTTTCTCCTGGAGTTCCTTGAAAAGGACAGGAGAAGAGAAAAACAGTATCCATATACACTACATGGCCCTTTACATACAGGGTTGCAAAAAAAGGAAGTGACAACACAATGAGCAACACCATTTTCCCTCGTGTTGTCTTCTTGCCCCAGGTACAGCTGCCAATTCCAAAGGTAGCCAGACTTTGCGTCAGCTAGATCCCATGCTTTCATGCCCCATTTATGAGGTTTATTAGGCATGTATTGCATTAGGCTGGTTCTACCCTTGAATGCTATCATGCTTTCATCAACACTAAACTCTTTTGAAGGAGAATAGTATTGTTGCCACAGAGGAAGAATATTGTTAAAAAAATTAGTGATCTTGTGTGACTTGTTATGTCCAGGTTGCCCCTGTGGTACAGCAGTTATCCACAAGATGGAGATATGTTAAGGAACCTATTCCTAGACATATATCTTCTGAAACCATAAATCCCAATAGTCCAATATGATCAGTATCTTGGTAAGGACCATTGCAAAAATCAAACCAAGAAATAATTTCATCTCATCAACAGTCACTGGTTTCCAGAGACTAATGCAAGATGAGGTTTAGCATTACCACCATCCCTAGCTTTGACCTGACGTGTGTAAAGATTAGTTTCAGTTACAAGCAAGTTCAGGACATCATCAGTAATGGACAAATGGAATATATCAGCCTCAGAGGTGGAATGTTCACTACTCCAGTAGGTTCAGTAAACTCACTGAGTCAAGGGTGATGATAGCCAGAAGAAGCGTGTTCGTCAATAGAAAAACCTGTCTCCGCAATATCCTCACCACTACTGACAGTAGTTACATCATTTATGTTATCAACATCTCCCTCATCCCCCTACCTTTATCTACAGCACTTATGCCACTGAAGTCTTCAAAAGCATCGTCAGAATCTGCATTCATTATTAATTTTTGAATAATATCAGCTCTATACATGTTGAAAAGTAGGCCTAGAAATAGCGAACTTTGATCACCATAATTTTCAAATTTGATAAACCTGATAAATAATGCACTGGATCTTTTATTTCCACTGCAAAAATCAGGGAGGATCAAAATAGCAACCAGTTATTACAAAATTATGAACAGAAAAGATCATGTTAGACTGTGACAACAAACAGCTAACTAGAATGTGCCATGTGCAGTCATTGGGTTCCCATCGGGAAAGGAAATATGTGACATACACTGCCTGCGGGTGACTGCAGGTTAAGTACAATAATGTGTTTATTTTTTCACTTTATTTGGCAGATCTTTATAACAGGATATCATGAACTTTGACCTGTTTTATTTTTTATGGTCATATATCATTTAAACCTAGATGGACTTGTGTCTATGGTTGAAATATATGTGTCCCAGCACAAAGAAGTTTTAATCCTTATATCCATCAATCCATTTTTATTGTTACTCAAAACATATGAATAATTCAAATTAGAGGCATACATAATCTAATCAGGCACAAACTCAAAAACAAAAATGTATTACTAACTTTTAATTTAACAGCACATCTACATACCTGACACCTTTCATATTTTTAAACAATGGTTTCCCAAGCATGTACTGACAATCCTCAGGTGTACAAGCAGCATAGCGCAAGAGAAGATCTCCTTTATTTGGTTCAATTTTATTGACTTCCAGCATAGCAATGCTAGCGCTAATTCTTTTCTCCATCCCATGAGTCTCAGCATCCTACACAACACAACAAGTAAAATCTGGTTAGTATCAATGCACTTGGCATCTGGGGTTTTTTTTCATTCTCAAACTCCCACTAGATTTATTTTTTGGCAGAGACATTGGTCTTTCTAGATTTCCAGAAGGATAACCAGCAGTCCGAATAATGAAAATGTGTTGTCTTGCTATTTTATCTGCACCAATGGCCCAACAGATTCAACTTTGGTGGACCAATAAGTATTTATTGAAGACTTTTGCAATGAGAGGATTGAAAACAAAAATATGAGTTGTCTTTACCAATAACAGTGAGAAGTGAGTAAACCTGTGTGTAACAGCTAAAAGTTAAGCAAACTACTGATTTCGACTCACAGGTTCCCATTCATACTTGTGTGATACCTAAATAGTTCCCATTCATACTTGTGTGATACCTAAATAGTTCCCATTCATACTTGTGTGATACCTAAATAGTTCCCATTCATACTTGTGTGATACCTAATACAAAATTTCCTCAACAACAGCTATGTTACTTTTAATTCTCATAGATCAAACAAAAAACATTAGTTTATAAAAGCTATAGTTTTTCCACTGTGTCTGTTCTCCATCCTATTGAGCTATTTTAGAAAAAATTGTTTACCTTGTACAGAGCTTGAAAAACAGCTTTAT
Source organism: Meghimatium bilineatum (assembly GCA_034231615.1). Classification (NCBI taxonomy): domain Eukaryota; kingdom Metazoa; phylum Mollusca; class Gastropoda; order Stylommatophora; family Philomycidae; genus Meghimatium; species Meghimatium bilineatum. Next base: position 19,162,409 of record CM067309.1, read on the forward strand.
AAATTGGTTCCAATGATGTTCCACTTGTATGAGCAGCAATATTGATTTGTTGAATCCATTTCTTTCTTGCTTCTCCTCTGATACGATCTGCATAGGATCTCTGGAATTTTACAGATGAGATGAAATGTTTGGTACAAAATACAGCAAGTGTGGATAAAAATATTTTAAAATACCAGAAAATGTATCTTTGTGAAGTCTTACACTTGTGTACCGTAATATTAATAAATGTCAGAGATCATTACATTTCTGACTTACTGAAATGCCTATACATCATAGGGAAAAATGGACCAATGTACACAATGACATTTTATTAAATGTGGTGAAGTTCCAACAGTGGATGATGTCAGGAAAATGCTTCTCATTCTGGGGCCAGATAAATGGAACACATTAGGCCCTATATGGGACAAAACAATAGCTCACAACACATGTATGTATAACACAATGGTATTGTGTCAAAGGGTATGAAGCCATGGACTGTTGGATCAGCAACCAACAATCCATGTGAGGAAGCTCTATTTTACTTTCCCTATTTCTTGACTGGGAGAATGGTTTGAAAAATCATTCAGCAAATAGGATTCTAATCGGGTCCTGTGTGGTCAAAAACGGAAGATGTGTTGCCTCAAGGTGTGAGGTGATTGGGTGCTATCTGTGCAGCTCTGGTTCTTCTTCTTCTTCTTCTGAGTTGGACCAGGACTGCCATCTTTGTCCCTTTCTTGCCTAAGCCCATCGGGTTCGGAACCCTTTCTCTTCGCGAGCGTATTTCCAGTATAGGAAGGCTCGACATTAGAGTTGGTTTAGGTCTTCTTGCTTTTCCGAAAGCCCACGATTGGGTCTGGGTCTCTGCCTATAAGGATCACAGGTACCTAGAAGCTCATCTCGAGCTAACAGAGCTTATAGTTACCTTTTCCTAGGAACTTTTCCCTTTTCATTTGCAGTTCGCGCTGCCCTCTGGCGCTGTCCTGCCCTTTCATTATGTCATTGTACTCATTATGACATATATTTGTTTCTTTCCATGCATTCACCTTTACGTGCCTTTTACATTGGCCGCCCCTCCAATGCTCTGACTGGACTAACAGGCTTCACTGTATGTCGACTAATATGTCAAATATTTGTAAAATTGTATCTTGTGTATTCACTGTTCTTCTTCTTCTTCTTTTGTTCACTTGAAACATGTCTATATCTGTAATTCTGTCTCCTTAATAAAACTCACTGTCTTTTGTAGTTCATACAGTGTCCCATAGAGTTTTGATTCCAGTTTTGTTTCCTCTGGCCAATATGTCTGCCTCAGCGTTTCATGCTCAGAACACTCTTGAAGTATATGTTTGGCACTCTGTGCTGCCTGTCCACATGTACACATGGCTGTGTTGCCAATCTTGAACTTTGTATACATGTGACTGAGGAGTCGGTTGTGTCCTGTTCTGAGACGTAGAATTATAACTTGTTCTGGTCTGTTCATAATATGATAGTCATCTTGTGTTGGTGTTTGTGGCTTTCTTATTGACTTGATCATCTGTTTTTTCTGATTGTAGGTGATTGGTATATCTGGTTGGTCTTCGGCAGCACCTTCCTTAGCCAGTTGGTCTGCTTTTTCATTTCCTGGTATTCCACAGTGAGAGGGTATCCACTGCATGGTTACCCTATACTGGTAAGACAATTCGCAAAGTTGTTTTTTCAAGTCTGTTAGTTTTCCAGACTGGAGAGCTTGAAGCACTGACCTTGCATCTGTCAGGAATACCACAGGCTGTAGGTCAGAGTTGGAGTTCAGCAGTTTTTTAGCTGCCACACTAATTGCCTGGATTTCTGCATCATAATTATTGCAGAATTTTCCTGTCAGTGTTCTGATTGTATCTCTAGGCTTGTGTGGATATTCTATATATACACCTGCACCTCCATTTCTCACGGCATTCTGTGCTGACCCATCTGTGTATACTCTGACCCATATATCTTGTGGATATTCCTCATCCAGGAAACTGAGGGTGACTATCCTTCGCTGCACACTGTTCTGTTCGTCCTCGCTTAGTATTCCTTTTACATGGGTCTGAATGCATATTGGCATTCCATGTCTTTTACTCCACGGGGTTTGTTCTGGTACAGGCCTTAAGGGGCTGTCAACTTCTGGTAGGTCTGTAAGTTGTCTGCGGAGTCGTTTAGCTTGATGGATAAAGCTGCTCCTTTTCAGTCTTCCCATTGTATTCACTGTCTATTTGTAGTTCCTACAAATGTCAAAGCACCTTTTTTTTAAATGTTGTTTCTCATGGAGCTTTGAGTGGAATGTAAAAATCTTAAGTATTAAAAATTACTATTTACCTCAACAGAATTCATGAGAAATTCAACAAACAGATCAAATGTCTCTTTCCCTGGCAACTCATCTATGACCATGTTTATAAACTGCCTGAATTCTTGCTTGCTGAGTATATTGTCATAGTATTCTGACTGTTTCTTTAGCTCTGACTGTGCTATCAAAAACAAGGGATAACATATTACTTATTAATGGACATAATATACTTTTTTTTAACCAAACCCAAGTTTTCACTCAAATTCTTTAATTCTCTAATTCTTCTTCTGCATTCACTTGATCCCTAAGGAGTTTCAGGGAAGCAAAGCCTCTGCTAAAACAATCTATGTAACTTCAATGGACAAACTAAATTAAAACTATTTATCTAAGCAAGACAACATTAACAAGTTTAAAATAAACAAACTCATGATATTTTGACTGATAATAAGACATTGAAGTCTGAAAGCAGATTTACACTAAATCAGGAACTCTGCAGCCTGCCTATAAAGAGCAACAACATAAACTCCAAAAATATAATAAAGGAATATTCCAGCTTTGCTGTTTGCAAAGCAACAGTCTGACCTACAGGAAGGTCTTTGAAAACCAATTATGGGAAACCAAAAATAACCTAAAACAAACTACTCTACACATGACCAAATTCAGACTGGGTATATAGTGATTGATCTCAGATTGAAACTACTCTACACATGACCAAATTCAGACTGGGTATATAGTGATTGATCACAGATTGAAACTACTCTACACATGACCAAAATTCAGACTGGATATATAGTGATTGATCACAGATTGAAACTACTCTACACATGACCAAAATTCAGACTGGGTATAGGCCCTATAGTGATTGATCTCAGATTGCAGAAGAAGAACTATGATGTTTTACAGCAAAATTTCAATATTTGCACTTTTCCTGCATAATAGTTTTCTGTAAGTTTAATTCATTTCATTAAAAACACTACCCTTTAGTGCACTATGTGCAAATTGTTCATCCTAAAATTTCCCTGATTTTTAAAGTTTAATGCTGTCACGGGCTTGGGAACAGACATTGCATCAGTAAGAAATACCACCTATTGACACTGACTTGTCTTTTTAATTATCTCTGCAGCAATGCTTAGGGCCTGTACTGCCACAGAGTAGTTGGAGCAGAAGATTTCAGTTGGTGAACATGTGGGTTCATTTTCTTTTTCTGGATATTTAATGTTAACTCCAGCACCCAGGATTGTGTGGTAGATTTTCTCAGCATGATGCAAGTCCTCGAAATCCCCCCCCCCCCAAATGGCTTTTTTTTTAAATACTGCCCTCTGATAATGTATTTTGATTAGTGCCACCTCTCTGTCTCATCGCACGGCATGACCCTGCCAGCACCTCCATTCTTCAATGCTCTGTTACTGATCCATTTGTATATACATGTATCTATGTGACAGGGAGCCACGTGGTGCAGTGGTTAGCACACTGGCTTTGCATATGAGTGGTGCTGGGTTCATTCCCCAGTTGAGGCAGAAATATTTTTCAGATCGCAACGGCTCCCAGGTCAACCCAGCCTTAAATGGGTACCGGATTAATCCGGGAAGTAAAGACTGTGAGGGTGAGGAGATGGCTACCACCCTCATTTGCAGAGTCTCTGAAATGTGAGATCTCCCACAAATGCTAATATCTCACACACCTATGGCATTAATAAATGCTATGAGTTACTTTACTTTTACTACATGCATCTCCACGTCTCTGGGGTGCACATATCCTGCAAGACTGCAATACACTAAACCAGTTAAGGGAAGAACACTTGCCCACAGAGATGGATATCCACAGAAAGATGTATGGGAGCACTGAGGAGCTTTCAAATACAGCAGCATTTATTAAGAAAAAACAGGACTTGCTGTGGAGACATGTCAAATCATGTATTGACACTATTGTTTTCTTGTTAAGAGTATTCAGTTGTCTCATAGTGCAGGTGTTGTTTATGGAGGTTATATTAGTGAGATTTTGATACTGCTCCCACGAAACTGGGAAAATAATACATGATAGCATTATGTTATTCTCATAGCATTATTTTTATTCTCTTAAGTCAGCTTTTCTATATTTTATGCACTGAGTGTTCTTCTTCAGGATTCATTCTCAAACTCCTGAAGGTTAGCAGAAGGAAGCCCAGAGAATGAAAAAATGTGTCATGGTTTACAGCTTAGCAGCAATATCTATGCTCATCGGCCTGACACATCCAACTTCAGCATGGCCTACATGTCATTTTGATGCTTTATGGGAAGGGACATACAACACAAACCTCCTTAATTGCCTCTTACTGGGAGATAACAGTGTTGCTATTCTATGCTCCTCTTTTGGCCCTGGCAACACACAGGCAAGTTGAGTGTTAAATTCTGTTTGTCGTTTGTGAACCCCAGGAATTATGAGCGATTAACTCTTACTTCTTATATGCAATGGGGAGGTATCTGAGCCGTCTTTCATACCAGGAGATTTCTTGGCTAAGTGCAATGCCTGTTGGAGGAGGAACCTTCTACTTGGGTACATGAGGCAAGACGAGGTGAGTTGATAGTTTGCTTGGGTCACCTATCGTTTGTTTATCCGCTGACGAGGCACTTCACAGCCAGTGAGCTGTTCCTCATGTAGGAAGACTATTCCATTACCATGCTTTGTGTCCCTAGGTCTGAGACCTAATTTCTTCCATATGAGCCATGTTGGGTAACAGTGACAGTCATACTAGACTCCGGGTTGATACACCTTCCTAGACAAGGTGCTGCTTTGCAAAACACACCAGTGGTATGGGATTTGACCTGTGCATTTCTCACGCTCTCGCCTCATCCACTTGAGATGACCTTCCAATCCATCACCAGGATGATCTGTGTATTTTGACTCTTTGCCCGTGCATATATTACCCAAAGTAAAGGGAAAAATACAAATCTTGGATGGGGAACTTTGCAGTGGGCCCTTCAGTACTGAAACCAATTCTCTCTGTATGAACTGTGTTGGGCAATGGCCAACAGTCGACTTGGGCTAGATTTGCAGTGTTGTTAGAGACTTGCATCCCCCCCCCACCTACATTTCCTGTAGTGTCCAGAGTTTGAGTCTCAACACTGCTTTGGTCAGACGATTGAACAATGCACTCCCTGACTTTTATTCACTGCTTGTCCTGTGCGCAATGGCAAGTTGTATTCAAAGCTTTTTACCATACTTATGAGTGCATGTTCAAGTCAGCTTATCCAATTCCTGAGTCATGACTCATACTTTGAATGGAGTCAGTTGTGATGGGGCATGTGGACTTCTGTGTGCTCTCAAGCATGAACAGCACTTCCACTAGTCGGTCTCGTGCTGGACTATAGTAGCTTCATTGCTCCTGAATTGATTTATGTACAATACTCTGCCCTCTAGTGTGTGTTGTCTTTTCAAGATTCAGTGTGTACTCGTAAGATCATCATATGTTAGGACAATGACATTGGTCGGCCATCAAATTTTTCTGATTTTTAGGCAAGCCGAGACAGAATGTACAGATGCCTTGCATCACTATCAACTCCTTGACGTGGAGATTGGGCTTAGTCCAGCCAACAGAGGCTGGAAACTAAGATTGGTCGGGCCAACCCAATATCGAGCAGGGTCACATTCCTGCCCAAGCAAGCACAGGTGCTGAAGTCAGAGATGCCAGGCCAAGAGGCCTCATGCAACCATGGTATCATGCAAACCAAATAGTTGACATGTCTGCAATCCCACTGTGGCATACCAGGAAATGAAGAGGTGGACAGACTGGCAAAGGATGGAGCAACACAGGAACAAAAAGACCAAAAAATCACCTACCAAGAAAAGAAGACCCTCATCAAAGCAAACAGGAAAGTCGACCATCCAAAAGACGATTACCACTATCTTGACAGAGCAGAGCAGGTTGTTATCTTCCACCTCAGAACAGGACACAACAGATTAAACAGCCACTTAAATAGACTAAGATTGGTCCCATCACCACTGTGCCTTTGTGGGCAGGCAGCACAGACAGCTGAACATATCGTGCAAGACTGCAATACACTAAACCAGTTAAGGGAAGAACACTGGCCCACAGAGATGGATATCCACAGAAAGATGTATGGGAGCACTGAGGAGCTTTCAAATACAGCAGCATTTATTAAGAAAACAGGACTTGCTGTGTAGACCATGTCAAACTGCGAACGAGAAGAAGACTATCAACAGTGATGTTGGACATGATGCCGTAGAGGTTTCAAAGATATTTCCTGTCTCTTTGCAGGCAATTCTAATTCCATCTGCAGCATTCACATCCACGACATGAACCTAAAAGTGCTGACCAGGAATATAGCATGAGCAGCTGTATTTCTGTTTCCAGGGTGCATCATGAGGAGGTACTTTTAGAATCTTCTGATATCTGACTGAAGAATGATGAAGAAGAAGAATCTTGGTTATCAGCTAATGCAGGGTCCACACGAGAGCAATGCGAGACACTTAACACCCCTTTCTATGATTGTGCAACACTCTCTAACTCTTCTTCTGTGTTCGTTCTCAAACTCCTGCAGATTAGCAGGATGTATTCCGGAGAACAGAATGCGTTGTGTCATGGTTTACAGCATTGCTGCGATTACTGCGCCTTTTGGCCTGACACATCCGACTTCAGCATGGCTTTTGGTCACTGACCCTATATGGGATGGGACAGCCAACTCCATCCCATAACCTCCTTAGTCGCCTTTTACGACATGCGTGGAAAGTACACAGTGTTGCTATTCTTTGCTCCCCTTTCGGGCCTCATAACACATGGGCGACTCTCTAACAAGATTCACAGTCACACATTTCTTAGTCAACATTTGTCGTCATGTATGATATAGTTTAACAAATGAACTTCAAAATAACGTACCAAACCTGATGGTATCCACTTCTTGTCCATCCTTAAATCTGCACATGACTGTAGCTACATCTTCTAATTCCAAGAAGCCACTGGCATCATTGTCCCATTTCTCGAACAGAGTATTCAGCATAGCTTTATTCCTGACGACCATGGATTTTTCACGTGCCTTAAAGAGAGATAAGAAATACTGATGGAAAAAATTTGAAATCAGAGTAAACAAGAAAATTATCAAATTTCAAATAGTTATTTGATACGAGTAGTAGGCCTACTATTGGCAGGCATCTACTTTTCTGAGAGGGGCTGATTATCCATTCATTCATTCATTCATTTTCCTTTTGCACTGAAGTTAGCGCATAGGGCAGAGGTCAGATCTCTCCAATTCTGTCTGTTCAAAGCTATTCTGTGCAGTTCTTGAATAGTATGAATATTGGTTTATTTACTTTCTCTAAGTATTGTTCTTCTGAGTGTTTATTTTGGTCTACCCCTTGCTCTTTTGCCTGTAGGTATCCATTCAAGATATATATTGGTGGTGTATTCTGTTGGTGTCTGCGCTTAGGACATGTCCGATGAATATCTATGAAGAAACACATTAAAGTCAATCCTCCACCATCTTTAAACTTTGTTGGTATTTAATAAATAAGATCTGCTATGCTCATTCATTGGCAAGTCCTGAAAGGGGAGCAAAGAATAGTGACACTGTTCTTTACAGTAATGCTGTAAGAGGCAACCAAGGAGGTTTTGGAGTAAGGTGTTGACTGTCCATCCCATAGAGGGTCAAAGCTACCCATGGTTCATACCAAAGTCGGATGTTCTAGTCAAAAAGGAGTAGATATCACAGCTAAGCTCTCTGAACAATGAACTACATTCTGTTAATCTGCAGAAATTTGATAATGAACAGAGAAGAAGAAGAAGAAAGTATGTTAGCTAAAACTGGTAGTGCAGCAGTTATGTTGTTATTAGTGTGCTAGCTTCCCAGCCTAATAGCTCAAGGTTTAATTCTCAGTTATGAACAAGGCAGACATCAATATAACCAAATAAGCCTAAGCCCTTGACTGAAACACACAGGAAAGGTGAAGCATTGAAACTGAAATAAACAAAACATTGTAGATAACAAACAATGGTACAATATCAGAAAATAAAAGATTGCAGTATGCAATGAGAACTAAGGCTGAAATTATAGTTAGGGCATATGTCTGTGTGGAAACTTCTTCCTCCTTCTGTCCATAAAAGATTACAGATGAATGCCACTGTCACATTACTTAAATTAAAGATGAATGCTACTATAACATTACTTAAATTAAAGATGAATGCTACTATCACATTACTTAAATTAAAGATGAATGCTATAATCACATTACTTAAATTAAAGATGAATGCTACTATCACATTACTAAAATTAAATATGAAAGCTGCTAACACATTACTTGAATTAAAGATGAATGCAACTATCACATTACTTGAATTAAAGATGAATGCAACTATCACATTACTTGAATTAAAGATGAATGCTACTATCACATTACTTAAATTAAAGATAAATGCTACTATCACATTACATAAATTAAAGATGAATGCTACTATCACATTACTTAAATTAAAGATGAATGATACTATCACATTACTTAAATTAAAGATGAATGGTATAGTCATATTACTTAAATTAAAGATGAATGCTACTATCACATTACTTAAATTAAAGATGAATGCTACTATCACATTACTTAAATTAAAGATGAATGCTACTATCACATTACTTAAATTAAATGTTAATGCTACTATCACATTACTTAAATTAAAGATGAATGCTACTATCACATTACTTAAATTAAAGATGAATGCTACTATCACATTACTTAAATTAAAAGTTAATGCTACTATGACATTACTTAAATTAAAGATGAATGCTACTATCACATTACTTAAATTAAAAGTTAATGCTACTATCACATTACTTAAATTAAAGATGAATGCTACTATCACATTACTTAAATTAAAGATGAATGCTACTATCACATTACTTAAATTAAAAGTTAATGCTACTATCACATTACTTAAATTAAAGATGAATGCTACTATCACATTACTTAAATTAAAAGTTAATGTTACTATCACATTACTTAAATTAAAGATGAATGCTACTATCACATTACTTAAATTAAAGATAAATGCTACTATCACATTACTTAAATTAAAGATGAATGCTACTATCACATTACTTAATTAAAGATGAATGCTACTACTACATTACTTAAAATTATAAATTATTAAATATTCCCTCACTTTCCATTCTCCCACACCAAAAGAGAGAACTATGATCTTGAAATTGAAACGCCACAAGAGTTCCCTCTATTGTCGTATGCATAGTCAAGCACTCAGTGGAGTGCCACCATTGAACTAGCAGGACTAGGTTAGTTCCCAGATATTTTAGTTAAGCTCTTTTGAGTTGAATTTTCACAAAACATAAATGTGTCAAAATAAAATTAATCAATAAACAGCATTAGCTTAATTCTATGAGTTTCAATTTGAATTACCATCCATAAACCCATAATGCATTAGAGCTGTAGGGGCACCACATTGGATGCTTTAGCACACATAATCCTCCAATGATTTCTATCTTCAACAATGTGGATGAGTGAGGAATAATCTTGTGCTGTACATTCCTTGATGTTGTCTGTCCATATTTTTATTTGTCCTCTTCTGCTTCTTCAACCTTCAATGGTTTCCTGCAGTATTGTATTTGAATATATATGTTCTATGTTTGTGTTACTGAGGATACTTGAATACTTATACAGGATATTTGTTGTTGTTGTAATAGTCTTTGTCTCGATAGGTCCATTCTCAGTGATTAGAGTGCACAGTTTGAATGTCTTGATGAGATCACATCATTACTTTATGGATGTGGTTGGTCAAGTATCGAAAACCTGTTTACTTGAGTTGCAAGGCAATTTATTGCAACTAGAATGGACTTGGCTCAATTCCTTCCAGCTGTAAGAATTATTATTGTTTATCCTCATGCTTCCTACTTGAATTTATTCGTATTGTATTTTATAAGGAATCATTTCTACATACATGTTCAAACCATTATAATTTTTGTCTTTTCACTATTGAAAGCAATGGTTCATGTAGACTTGCATACATCTATATTTTTATTTCTTATGTACACATATGTCATATTTTTCTGACCGTTGTTTGTTTCTTGAAAAAGATCTCAGTTGGACCGATACATGGATAATTGTCCTTGTTCTTTGTTTTATTGTTATTCATTACATATTTACAGGTAGTTTTTTTTATAGTTAGGTATTCAAGTAACTTTTTTTTACCTTATTTAGGATTTACCTTTTTTTAATTATGTTTTTTTTTTTTAAATTTGCATTACAATATCTGCTTATTGCTTATTGCCTAAACAAATCATGAAGAAGAATGTCAGTCAATAGTTTCACCTACCTGGGCAGCACTCTCTCACAAACTGTAAACATCAAGAATGAGGTATAAACAATAGAATTGCAAAAGCTATTATCATATTTTGAAGACTACACACAAGATGTGTGGCACAAAAGGGGAAAAATGACTACCACCATACTCATAGTTTACAAGGCAGCAGTTATATTATCACTTCTCTAAGCCTGTGAAACATGGACAGTATATGATATGATAGAGGACTAAGCTGTTTCTACCTAAGCTGCCTTCATAAGATAATAAATATTCACTGGTGTGATAAAAAAACCAGACAGGGAGACTGATGAACTATAAATTTAGAAGCATACACACAATGTTGATACACACATAGTCCAAAATAAAGACCATAAACTTCCAAACAAATTGCTACATGGAGAACTTCAGATTGGCTCCCACAAGGCCGAAGGACAGAAGAAGTGTTTTAAAGACATATTTAAGACATCACTGATTCACTTCAACATAAACACAAATTAATGGGAGAGTCTTACATAAGACAGATCTGACTGCTGTGGTGAAGCAGTTGCAGAGAACCTCTGACAAGACACTGTACAACAAAAATTTTCTAGAAGAAAGGTAAGAGTGGCTCAATGTCCCACAAATTACGCAAAGGACCATAATTATGCAAAGAACTCAAAACACATTGATCTATCTTTGGCTACTTGATACCTCAATACCAGCATGTAGCACTCAGAATTGTTGGTTCTAGGTGGAAGTATGGACATTAAGAATAGAAAATACGGGCTGTCCAGACATCATGATCACCAATTCAACCTTGCAAGAAAATTCAAAGGATTGATGAGCATTACATTAGTCACCAACATGGTTGCAGAAACATCTGCCAAAAGGAGTCAGATTGACTTAAAGCCACTTCAGGTAATCCACTCCAGATTATCTATCTTGCTTTACCCAAATAGACTTGTCGTATCTTAAAAATATCCATAACGGAACAGATGCAGCTTCCTGAGCAGATTTTCAGCTACTAGATGCTTCATTCATTCATTGGTACCATGCCTTCTGGCATAGGTGATACAAAGTCCTCTGTTTTTTGTACATTTAAATATAGTTTTTGATGATTCTGCATCATGCCAGGCTTTCAAGCCATCCAACATTTTCTCATATTGTCTTCCTCTGTCTCTCTTACTCTCAATCTTTCCAGTTGTTAAAATGTTCTCCAGTCCACCTCTTCTCATGACATGACCCAGGAACTGTGATTGTTGTCTTCTAATACAGTTAATATATTCTCTATTTGAGTTGACCAGTTATAGAATTATAGCATTACTTTTTTTAGCTGCCCATAATATTTTCAACATTCTTCTAAAAAACCATATCTCTGTGGCCTCCAGCTGTTTTCTTGCAAAATTGTCAATTGTCCATGCTTCACTACCATATAACAGTATGGGCTCTATGTAACATTTTAGTATGTTCTTTCTTACTTCTATTGATATTGAATTATTTCACAAGATGTTCCTCATCTTCTGCCTGTGCTGTTCGACTTTTTATTTCAGTGGCGCATCTACCATCTGAAGTAATAGGCCTACTAGATGCTTAGATTAGGTCATCATAATTCTGGAAAAATTGCAATGCAGCAAAAGTATTTGAACTTGGTATACTCAGATGGCACCTACTCACCTCGCAACTTCAGTCAACACATTTTCCGTCTTCTGCTACGCCACATCCCTAAGATTCCTTGAGAATATACAAATTGAAAATCTTGACTAACATTGCATCTTTTTCCAGAAAATATGTTGACTCAAGTTGCAAGGCGAGTAGGTGCCATCTGAGTGGACATTATTCAAATACTTATGCTGCATCATGATTTTTTTATTTAATAATGAATCATCGATGCTCTTATATTATAAATATCGGTAATTATTTTTTAATTTAATAATGAAACATCGATGCCTCTAAAATATATGGTCCTACATCATGATTTTTTTCTATAATAATGAATCCTCGATGCTTCTATATTATACATAATTCAAGACTATCTAAAAATATCAAGCAGATTTTTAAAAAACAATGGTCTACCAGCTTAGATTGTCACCTGAAAACAAAATATTTATTTGTGTAATAATGTTATTTTCTTTCTTACTTCCAGTAGTTTCTCAGTCTTTTCTGGCTCATTGTCCTGGTATCCATCTGTTAGGTAATGAACCAGCGTGGCAAATACTTTATCGTTTGGGTGGGGCCCAATGAAAGTTTCAACCAGCTGTATCAATTGAACTTGATTCAAGTAAGTCTCAGAAAATGCTGACAAACTAACAAGTTCTAGCGAAGTCGTAGGGGCAGCTAGAGATGATCAAATACATATTATTGTAATAAAATATAAAATTATTTATATATATATATATATATATAAGCATTACATTAGTCAGAGACAAGGCTGGAAACATCCTAATGGAACAGAATGATATTATGCTAAGGTGGAGAGAGCATTGCAAAGAAATTTACATAGAGACCATGTGAAGAAATATGATAGCATGGAAAGAGGGAGCGACAGAAGGCACTAGAGGCAGAGTCTCTATATTAAAGTGAATATATTTGTTTTAAACAAGAGCTATTGATGCCTTAACTCTATGGGTATATAGACGGTGCATCAGAATTAATACAGATAAGTGCAGCACTTCACTCTGTACCCTCTTACCAAAACAAAAAGCCGGTATTATCAATATAGATGCAGAACTTTTGAAAGGAGACAACAACCCCCATACCTTGGAGTTACTTTTGATGATAAGCTGACATGGAAGTAACACATAAACTAAGCAACAACAAAAGCCAGGAGCAAGTTAGCTATCCTGAGAAAACTAAGTGGAACCACATGGAGAGCCAGTGGGAATATACTCTGTAAAGTAAATGTGTGTCATGTGACATATATGAAATAGTCTTCCTTAAGAATCTCCTGAAATGCCTATGGTCTTTGGCACGTGGTCCCATTTTCTCTAACGACATGTGCATGCATTCTTGAATATCTCTTGTCCAACGACATCTTGATTGGACTCTGCCTCTAGTTTGTTCTATCACTCCTGTTCCCTCCAACAGCACTCTTTCCATGCCATCATGTCCCTTAACATGGCATCTGTGTACATTTATTTGCAATACTCTCTCCACCTTAGCATAATATAATTCTGTTCCGTTAGAGTGTTTCCAGCCTTGTCTTTGATCATTGCCAAATTACTGACATAAGTAGATGACACACCATATAATGAGGCCTTCCTCTTATGGAAGGTATAAAGGTCTAATTATTGGTCTATCCGAGCAACCATTAAGCAACAGTAAACTCTCAGTAGATGATATTTCAATTTAGTGAGGCTTTTCTGTTGTGCGAATCTCATAGAATTTCATCTGCACAATGATGTTTCCATTTGTTGTTCTACATTCAGAGAATTCAGCATTGCCAGTAAAACTGCAGAGCCAGATGAACTCTAGCCCTGAACATGGTCCTAGCTGCCAATGTGCCCCGGCTATTACCAGGTGGCAAATGAAGTGTGCTGAAAGGCAACTCTATGCAGGATGTGATATGTCCATGAGAGCCCAGAATCTGGAAAACATGTTAACCCTGCATATTTGGGAGCCCATGGATTGTAAGAAATTCATAGCTGGCTGCTACATCCATTCCAGTGACCATAGTCCAGAGCTTGGTTTCTATGGACACCTTTGACAGGAAAGGATGTATAGCAATGGAGTTTAAGTTCATGACCAACTCTGGATGTTGCAAAAGGTAGAAAAGCCACAAAACTCCTAGAATTTACCACCTCTAAGTAGGAGGCATCTCACAGCAGTGCATATCACTGAGAGTTAGTCTTTTGAGTATGTAATAAAGCTCTGGAGAAAAGCACTTGGTAAGTAAGAGATAATTGCTTGTAATTTCTGGGAATTGAAACACCTCAGGTTTCATTGAATATGCCCATATCAACCTTAGTTTCGAAACAGTGTAAAACCTCCTTATTGAATGCCCTTACCTTTCAATTACCAGGAAAAAACTTCTACAGATACCCTTACACTCACTAACTTACTGTATGGATCACTAAGTCAGTTTCAGAAGACCTGCACTTTTTTACTGTTTTAAGAAAGGCATTGTGCTGCCAAGAGTAGAATTACTCAGCAGCATTTGTATATTAACAACAATCTTAGTATGAGATAAATACAAAACTAAACACAACAGGTACTTTTAATAAACTCAAGGTATTGAAAACATTAACACAACTAAAATATTTATCAACAGGCAATCATATGAAAATTAATAAAGAAAAACCATTCAAAAATTATCAGCTTGAAACGAAGCTGCAACACAAAATTTATGGACCTACTGATTTCACGTGTCCGTGTGCAGCTGTTAATGTTACTATCTTCAATTTTTCTGTTTGAGTTGCCATCTAATAGTTCTTGAAAATAATCTTTCTCTTGCATAGAAGATGCATCTGTAGCATGGAGTTAATAACATTTGATTGTTTACATTGTTTTGTTTGTTTAAAAAGGGGTTGAAGCTTCTATACCTGCAGACGGTCATAATTGAACTATTGAATCACTTACCTTAAGCATGGGTATTGCCACCAGAGTTTTCTGCAACTGGGATGATGAAAGAAGGTGTGGAAGGAATAAATAGCAGCATGGTCAGACCTGATGTCGCCATTACTGGTACTATGAGGGGAAATATCCACAGCAAGTTTATTTTAAATCTATGGACTTTTCCAATACTGCACATGACTAAGTTAGATGCCAACATTCCAGTCTTTGACAGAACACTCTTTAGGTCAAGGACGAGTTAATTTTTAACGAGGAAAAATATGTTTTCACTATGTATTGATCTATTTTTGTACTAAACTTTGTACTCTCTGTCTGCTGTTATAATTACTATCGTGATATTTTAAATGTTTAAACTGGAATATATATTGTGTTGTTAAGATCTTAAGTACATTATCTTCTCACTCTAATTTGTTTTTGTGGGAATATGATAGTTGCTAACAATGTGATTTGGGGCAAAGATCTGCATGTTAGTGTGCCATCGGTCTGCATTAAAAATGTATAAGAAAAATGCTGATGACATAAGGAAATTGCTAATGCCGATTCAAAGCTGGGAGAGATATTATTATAACAATCATGCAACCTTTCAAACACATAATTAGCTTTAAAACAGAACTTACCAACTATTTTTTATTCTTATGCTTTTTCTTTAGATTAAAGTTACAAAACTATGTTGTTCGTCCATCACAAGTGATGATGACCATTTGTTACATCCACTTTTGAAAATTCAATTTTAGTTATGTCCTTTATTATGAGTTCGTAGATGGCTAATGTGCCCTATTCGAGCTGTAAATGTCCTTGGACAGTTTGGACATGGAATAATGACTGTAGACGGATCTTGGTCTATCCGTGACTTTCTAGCTGCTCTCCGCTGTTGAGCTGCTGCATTTCTCTTCTTTCCACAAGATGATGCGCTCTTTCTTATTTTAGAACGCCATGTAGATCTATTTTGTGCAAGTTCTTCCCATGTATCGTGGTCTATTTCAAAGGCTTTCAGTGAATCCTTTAACGAGTCCTTGTAGCGCTTCCTTTGGCAACCTTGAGATCGTATACCCTTCTCTAGCTCACCATAGAGAAGTATTTTTGGCAGACGATGGTCTGGCATGCGCACCAAATGACCTGCCCAACTAATCCAAAACTATACATATCTATTCTTGGCACACATTTACACACTGACAGTTTACTAGACCTGTTGCAGTAACAATCTCCTTCAATTTTATAATAGTTTGCATCACCTTTTTGCCAGCAGATCAAAAGATCCACATTTACTTAAATTTATAAACTCTAATTTTATTGCCTACATGTAAGACTTATGAAAACTCTAATTTTATTGCCTACATGTAAGACTTATGAAAACTTATTTTATTGCCTACATGTAAGACTTATGAAAACTCTAATTTTATTGCCTACATGATGTGAGACTTATGTTTTCAATACCCTCACTAATGTTAGATGGATAGTTAAGCTATATACTGAGTACAATGTGTTGTTCTGCAGTTAGTTTTAGGTGTTAGAATACACTAAAATGTAAAAAAAGTGTGGAACTTTGCCCCCACCTACACTAAGCTCCATAGTGGCCCTAAAGATCCTTTTGTGAACTATTTTTGACTTATCAACAGAAGCACACCAAAACACTTCCCAATTGTGTGTTACTTCAAAAGGCTACTCATGTGTGTCTCACCAATGTGTTCATAAATCAATGAAAAGAATGAAGTAGCCTCTTTTGTTCACATGCAATAGGGTTGTATTGTGGTGTGTTGTTGTCAATATGTTGAGAAATGTCTCTGAAGAACAAATGTTTATAAGTTAATTATCTTGTTTTTTTCTATAGTTCACTGCCAATCAACTCTGCATTTTTTGGTTGCAGTCATTTTCTAGTTCTAGGCAATACAAATATGCTCAGCAGATTGCCATCTAAATGGTCCGGATGCACAGTTACCTGCTGTGAAATTTGATCCTGATACCTTGGCAATCCGAGGTAAACACTCTACCACTCTCCCACAGAGCTGGACATAATAAGCACACAATAGCTTAAAATTTCTAAGCTAAATTCAAACTAATATATTTTTCTTCTTCATCATTAGCGTTCATTCTCAAACTCCCACTCGATCTCTCTTGTAGGTCCAAGGTCTTAAAAAATTTCCAGCAGGATATAGTTCTGAGAATGGAAATGTGTCTTCATTTTATTTCCACCAATGGTCTGATACATCTGTCTTCAGCAGAAAAAAATTTAATTAATATATACAATATACTTACTGTCTGTATTCCTGTCCTTATCAATTCCATAAAATTTGGCACGTGTAGCATTTGCTCCAAGTATCTTATTCTGACTATCCAACAGCTCCTTTAGGATGTCCTGATCTGAATAAATACATACAATTATTACACAACCTTTTTACTGCAATGATTATTGTAGCAGTAGATTATACTCGCAGTATTACATACTTAATCTATAAAATATTTATCTTGAAAGCGGTAATTTACTATTGAGTTAAAATTGTGAAGGGAAAAAAAGCAACAAAACCTTAAGTCCCTTCACCCAAAATTGAGGCATAGGCCTACAGTGTTAGGTCAGTATTTTTATGTGACTAATAGTATGTTTAGAATGATGTGGTCAGGATCACTGCAATGAGACTGAGTTGATCTAGGAACAAATTGTGTTCTAAATAGTTAAACCTGAGCTAAAAAATGAAACCATTCACACCACATTGTGATATCATTCCACTAACTACTACACTTCGCCCGTGTGTTGCCGGGTCCAAAAGGGGAGCAAAGAATAGCAACACTGTTTACCTTCCCCGCATGTCGCAACAGACGACTAATGAGGTTATGGGATGGGGTTGGCTGTCCCATCCCATATAGGGTCAGTGACCCGAAGCCATGCTGAAGTCGAATGTGTCAGGCCGAAAGGCGCAGATATCACAGCAATACTCTAAACCATGACACAGCGCATTCCGTTCTCCGGACTACATCATGCTAATCTGCAGGAGTTTTAGAACGAACGCAGAAGAAGAAGACTACTACACATAGTTTCCAAAATGGTGCAAATTTCAGACACAATTGAAGAGAAATAACTGTGCCTGTGAACTTTACCAATTAAAAAGATGACATCATATTTAGTGATTAGTGTGAAGAGTGTGAAGATAGAAGTGTTTAACTCTTTCAGGACTTGATTATTTTTAGGTTTGGACCAAATTAATTTTATATATGTGTTTTTTATTGTATTACTTGAAATACTAATATTGATAAATAGTGTATGTGTAATACATCATTGGAAAGGGGAATGGATACATAATATGAATATATAAGTACATTGATGATATTTGATTGCTTCACAAGGTTACAGTTAGCCTTGTGAAGTAATCAAATATCAAATCCAAGCCAGTAAAGTGGCGAAAGGTCCTGTAGACCCATGCTATAAAGCCAGTATAGTGGTGATTGGTCCGGAAAGAGTTAAATTACCAGCAAAACAATGTGCAGGAAGTGTAACTAACTGAGTATGATGTTCAATTATTTGGGTACATTAATCAACTTTAAACACTGTAACTCAGTGTAGCTATTCTAGACATTCAGGAATAGGCCTAGATCTAGTATTAAAGTATTCTAGACAATCAGGAAAAGATCTAGTATTAAAATAGGTTCTATTTTAGATAGGGCCTAGGGCCTATTCAGTAATGGCCTAGTCCTAAATCTAGTATTCAAGTATTCTATACATTCAAGAATAGATCAACTATTCTAGACATTCAAAAATAGATCTAGTATTAGCCTAAGTATTCTAGAGATTCAGGAATAGGCCTTGATCTAGTATTCTAGACAATCAGGAATAGATCTAGTATTAAAATAGGCCCTATTTTAGATATTCAGGAATAGGCCTATGCCTAAATCTAGTATTCAAGTATTAGGCCTATATAATATATACATTCAAGAATAGATCAAGTATTCTAGATATTCAAAAATAGATCTAGTATTAAGTATTCTAGAGATTCAGGAATAGATCTAATATTTAAGTATTTACGAACTGGTGTAATGGCACTCCAGGCAGACCTATAAGTGTTCAGTCTCTTTTAGCAAATGGTTATCATTTCCATTGTGCTTTATATTTTCATGTGCCCAATTCAACCTGTCTGACTCTCAACCAAACTTAGATCAAAAGACTGGATAGAATCCAGAATGCAGCAATGTTTATCATACTGGGATGCACAAGAGATACATCAACAAGAGCTATGCGGTACCTATTTGACTGCCCAACAGCTGAACATAGATTACAGTATTGCCGTGCACGGGCGTACCTTCAAATATATGCAGATAAGGAACACCTGTTGCATTCCGAAATACAGAAAGTCAAAGGCAGCAGACTCAAGAGAGGCAGGTCGTGGATGGGACATGCTGAGGATGTCATACAAAGCATGTCCAGATTGCAAGATGTGGCAACAGGTGCAGAATGGATAAGTCTACCCACAGATTTCAAAACTTGTTTGAGAGTAGTAATATCACTTAGCAGGGAATGCAGAGAATGGTGTCCCACAGCTGTGGAGAAAGAAGTGTAGGCTTTGGTCAGTGTGAATACCAAAGAGGGGGATGTGATTATATACACTGATGGATCTGTGATTAGGCATATTCGCAGTGCTTGAGCCTTACAGCTCAGTGCAAAAGGTAAAACGATTAGGGAGGAGAGTGGTGCCTTTGCGGTCACTACGAGTAGTATGACCATGGAGACTATGGTGGTGACCAGGGCATTTGAGTGGCTATGCACATAGAAGGTAACGCAGGTCTGCATCTTGAGTGACTCTATGAGTATGATTAAGAAGGTACAAGTGGGTCTCGTTCACGAACAGTGGATTGAGGCCTTGAGAAAGGCGAGCCTGAAAGTGGTTACATTTATTTTCATGCCGGGACATGTGGACATTTTGAATTCCTTAAGAGATATAACATGCAAGAGTGAGACTAATGTGGATGATGATTCCTTTTCAATGGCTAGGATTAAAGATCAGGAATTGAAATGCAGTGTTGCTAGAAGTGAACATTTTGGTGGGCACAGAAGAATGATGGTCAACCAGCATAGGACCAGTACTGTCAGCAGAAGTGTAATGGCGGATACACTCAAGGAGAGATCGGAGCATCTATGGACGTGTCCAGTTTGCAGTGATGATGATCCGACAACTAACTAACTCTCATATATATGTATACTGAAGCCATGCAGTGATCAAGACAGGGTTAAAAGTATACCAGCCTTAGATACCTTGACGCAATTACAGATTTTGATTTGATTGAATTTTTGCATACAAAAATATGGAACGTGACTTCTAAATACAAACATAGACATATCTGAGTAGTAGGAGTCTTCTCAAATAATTACAGACAACTTAGTCTTTTGGGCATGAAAGCTCTGGAGAAACCCCTACATTATATCTCCTTATTCCTACAAATACATTTAGGGCCTACCTTTTCTATTCAAACATTCTGACAGTTTCATTTAAATAGCAAACTCTTAACAAGATATCTTTCAAATAAACATCAGCTTCTTCACCTACTGTTTTCATAATTTACTACATTACATATCGGGGAGCCTATTAGCGCAGAGGTTAGTGCACTGGCTTCGCATATGAGTGGTCCTGGGTTCATTCCCCAGTTGAGGCAGAAATTTTTTCAGTTCGCTACGGCACCCCTACGGCATTAATAAATGATATGGTTACTTTACTTTACCTTTTTATATTACATATCACCATCATCATCATTTTCCTCTTATGCCAAGCTTGGCAGATAGGGCAGATGTCATATTGCTCTCCATGCCTGTCAATCAACAACCAGTTGTTCCAGATCATTCATTTTCATAGCAGCTGTTGTGTTTTCTTTTTCAATAGTTCTTTTCAGTGTTGTTTATGATCTTCCCCTTTATCTCTTGCCACTCAGTGACCATAAAGACTTGACGTGGTATTCTGTCTTCATTCATTCTGAACATTACATATCACACTAACAAAACAAAATTTCAACAAGAATAAATAAACAATAAAATGTTTAAATGACACAAAAGTTGTGCAAATTTACTTACCTTTCAAACAGATTAATTTCCACAATAATTTTCTGTCCTTATCAACCATTAAATTAATTAAAGTTGTTGAGTAGAAACAAAAAAAATGTTAAATTATTTAAATTACATTTGGTATTAAATTTTAATTTTGTAAGATTAGCTACACCATGGTGAAGCCTTTTAATAATAAAATTCATTATTTAATTAATCTCATGGCATGATTAAAGATTGATTACAGTGTACTGTCTCAGCGAAAGTTAGCCAATGCATGAAAAGTGATAATCCTACATTTACTCCACACTAAAATGTACATCTGCCTGAAATATACTGTATTTGAATTACTGTCCATGTATTTCATTTTATCTGTGGATTACTGTGCAAATTTCAATAATATATTATCCTATATTTTTAAGTCTAAAAAAAAATCATTTTTTCTCAAACTTCCACTAGATCTCTGATGTAGCAGGACAATAGACCTGCTAGATTTCCAGCAGGATATAGTCCAGAGAAAGGAGATGTTCTGTCTTGCCATTTCTATTTGTGCCAATAGTCCAACATGCTGATGCAACATCAGCATGTCTAACAAAATATCCTCTACTTGCCTCCCTTGAATTGCACATACACCACTGAATTAATAATTCCAGCTTCAGAGATTGTAAATTTATATCGAAATTCATTTCTCTTTAAATGTAGTCCACATATATTGCTCAACCACAAAATTGATTGTATTTAAGCCACTGTGACACATACACACACCTCCAGAACTCTGCGCACATTTTAAACATTTCTAGCATTCACCTATTGTTCAATAAAACATACTTATATAAGTCTATAAAACTTACCTATAAAACTTACCTATAAATATATAAAACTTACCTATAAATATATAAAACATCTATAAATCTGTTGCAAACTCACCTTTGATTTCCTGCTGCATTTCAGATTTTTCTTTCTCTTTTATATGTAAGTCCTGTGCCTCCTCTGAATCATCATCCTGAGTAGCAGTAATTCGATCATTCTCCTGCTCACTATATGTGTCTACTGTCTTTGATACTTCCAGACCTTCATTTTCTCCTCTATACTCCACTTTTCCTAGGCCTTCTTTTTCGTTGTCAGCTCTTAAGGTATTTATATGTTTTTCTTCATTATCTGGTTCTTCTAGCTCTTCTACATTTTGTTTTGCAGTGATTTGTGATTCTACTGGTGCATGCTTATCTATGATTGCTTCTGCTAGTTCTAATTCATTTGTATCATTTACTTCATCAGCTGTTCCATCAGTACATTCATCTTTAATCACATCTGCTTTTAGTTCTGTATCATCATCTTTAACTATTTCTATTCTTTCTAATAAATTTGTATCTCCTTCTCTGCTCTCTGTTGCATTATTAGCTGCTTCTTCATTCAATGGTGCTTCAATTTGCATGGCTGTCTCTGTGTCTGTTGGTGCATCTTCATCATCAGTCACCTGCGCTTCCATTACTTCATCATCACTTGCTGCTTCTTTTTCTGCTGATGCCATCATATCATCACTAAATGCTATTTTTGATTCTTGTTCACCTTCAAACATAACTGTCTTATCTCTCATTATTTTCCTATCATCTGATGTGTGCTCATTCCAAGCTGTTGATCATTAAGCAAGTAAAATTACAGCAAAAACTCAAACTTTATAATATACTACATTCATAACAACTGCACAATGAAACAAGCAGCTATATATTATCAACACAAATTCCAACAGAAACTTCATAAAGTAAATGTGAAAAATAAAATGTCTTGAGGTTATAATTACATGTACTCCAGCAAGTTTATAAAACAGCCACTTAAACTAACTCACTGTCCTGGTATGCTGATAAAACATAAACATAACGAAATGGGTACTACGTGCATAGAAACATTAATATACAACTTATTGTTTTTCATATTATGGATCCCTTAATACAAAGAAGAATGCTGAGAGCACAATGAACAGATTTTAAAATATATTAATGAAGATATTTTTAAAGAAGTAAATTCAAAAAGATAGCTGCTCACTCACATCACAAGAAGATAGTCCACATACTTTGGATACACCATGAGAAGAGAAAATGTAGAAAACATTGTGATAATAGGCATGTTGAAGAGCAAGAGAGATAAGGAGAGATTACAAGAAAAGATGCTGAATAGCTTGTCATTGTGGCATGAGTGAACATTGGTAGAGGAAACAATTTGTTGTATACATGACAGATGACTTCAGATGGACATGATAAACATAACCACATGCCACTGACTATAATAAAATACTAATATTAGATATTTTGCCATAGCTATTGAAATGACATATAAAGGGTGAATTTATAATTTTATAACATATAAAGGGTGAATTTATATTTTTATCTCCAAAAGAAAGTATTATGTCCTTATCATGATTTGAACATGAGCCATCACAATTGTGAGGCAGGTGTTTTAACCATACAGCCAATACTAAAATAAATGTAAAGTCTATATCTAAATAAAGTTTTTTAAAAGTTATCACTTTATATATGGTAAAACTAAATTGCTGAAACATACTAACATTTTTATTACAAAGTCAGAAGAGTAGAATTTTGAAGAATACAAATATAAAAACATTTCATCAAACTGAAATCATAAAATAAAATTATAAAATGAAACTTTGGTGTTAGAAACAAGATGCTGTCTTACTGCTTTGTTCCAGCTCCACTTTTTGTCGGATACGGATTGGAGGCAAACTTGTTGGACTAACCATTCTATGCATAACATGACCCACACTTGTTAAACTCCTACTGTATTTTAACAGTGATTGTTCTTGAAATAAATGAGTGTCTGACATCTCATCTTCACTATCAAAAGGTGATTCTGTTTTTACAAACTTCAGCTGAAGTTTGGGTACAAATTCTGTTTCCTCACTGCTCTCATCTGACATGCAACTAAATCTTACATTTCGTTTTGTTTTCCTTTTATACCTTACTGTTTTCTTGACCTTGGGTGTATACAAACTACTTGAGCTATCATCATTATCTTCACTTGAGGTCCTTTCATTCCCTAATGTATTATTATTTCTATTAATGAACTGTGTTGATTTGTCTTTGGTATCCTTATAATTAACATCTTGTAGCCTTGCATTGGCATTCCTGTCTTTACTTTTTCTCGTGCTTGTTCTACTTCCCTTATGATCTGTCTTCTTGCTAGAATCACTATCATCTTTTCCACCAGAAGATATTTTATCCTTTCCAGAAGATGACTTGATCTCATCTAATAACTTCACAGATTCAGACTTGTTCTCATCGGATAATTTAACACCATCAGATGTCTTTATCTCCTCTGCTGACTTAACAAAGTCAAAATCATGATCAAGCTTTTTAGAGCGTTCTCTGGCAGTTTTCGTTATAGTACTTGCATACAAATCATGATCCTTTGTTAATCTTCCATCTGTATTATCAAAGTACCGAATAGGTGCTTCCATAGTATCAAGCAGCGGATATTGAACAAGGTTCATGAAGTCTGTTACATTGTATTTGTAGAGTTTTGCTCGGTCTAGAAATAAGTTTGGAAAAAGAACAATCACATATATATTTTTAATTAAGCATTGTTTATAATAATGGTGATATATACTTTTATCTACAATATATACTTTTATCTACAATATATAGGGCCTACAATGTCTACAATATATACAATATCTACAATATATAATTTATCTACAATACATATATATATAGTATCTATAATATATATAGTATCTACAATATATACAATATCTACAATATATACAGTACTTTTATCTACAATATACACAATATATATAGGCACTACAATACCTAAAATATATACAATATCTACAATATATATATTTTATATATATAGTATCTATAATATATACTTTTATCTGCAATATATACAGTATTTACAATATATACTTTAATTAAGCATTGTTTATAATAATGGTGATATATACTTTTATCTACAATATATACTTTTATCTACAATATCTACAATATATAGGGCCTACAATGTCTACAATATATACAATATCTACAATATATAATCTGCAATGTATTTAAAAATGAGTAGCATAGGCCTATCTTATTCAGCATTCTTATTCATATCAATCCAGCATTCTTTTGGCTGCATTGATTTTCTAGGCAAGAGAAATATTTTCAGTAGTTTTCAATTGTTTTCTGAATGGTCCAGATGCACTATTGCTGGACTTTCACACCTGCAAGCTGGGCTTGCAATATATTTACTTACATATAAATATGTTAAAAGGCAATATTTTACCAGATTAAGAAAATTCTATGTCATTTAACATTTTCAATTTGGGTGATAAAGAGACATATTAGAATCAATTCTGATGTATGGAAGTGAATTTTGGACAATCAGTAGAATATTGAAAAATTATATAGAGGCAACAAAGATGTGATTTTATAGAAGAATAATGAGAACACCATAAAAAGTGTAGGGCCTGATGAAGATATCTTGAAAGACTAATTTTATAAGAGAGCTCTCACCTTATCAAAACATTTTTGGCATATGTGTCAACTAGTACAGATTTTCTGTATTGATACGGATTTCAGGCCCCCAAAAGACTGCACATAATGGTGGGTTTTTTTTTAAAGAAAAGGTCATTTGGTGTTATATGTTCAGTAATTACTAGCCTACTAATGCAGATGTTTTTCATGTATTGAACATATTGATGGGCCAAAAAAATGTGTGGTTTTTTAAAATATTTTTTGTTTTGTTTTGGGTGCTAAATGCGGACGTTTTTTTTTTATTGAAATATGGAAATAAATTGTTAAAAATATGGATTTATGGAAAAATAAGTTGACAGATATGATTTTTTGACAAATCATAGGAAGAAAGAAGAAAGATGGAAAATATTGTGACTACAGGCAAGAAGTGGTAGGGAAAGTTCAAGGGACAAAAATGCTAGACAACCAGGCATTGTGGCATGGGAGAACATTGGTATCAGGAATAATTGACATCACACAAAACAGAAGGATGTGGAAAGACATGATAACCAATGCCATAAATCATGGACAATAAGAAGAAACATATCCATAGACTTTTGCAGCAATACTGCTTTTCATAATAGTTCTTTCTTCTATCTGCTTTGTTCCTTTGTGCCTTGTGGCATCAGGGGTAGAAGAAAAAGAAATGGAAGTCTCTGGAAATGGCTTTTCTTGTGCATCATATGCGTTTATTTCAAATTAATATTGAAAGTAACTCCAAAAGGAAACTCCCTAGATTGATCTAACAATTAAACATTATAAGTTTGATCTACAATAAAAGTGATAAAACTCTAAAATGTTATCTATAATGATAGTGTTTCGAAAGTAGTGATCTATGATAGAAGGGTTTAAATTCCAATATTGTTATTCCTCTCTTAGAAGAAGATTCTTCTTACAGCCAAGTTTAGGAAATATATAATTTTTATTAAAACTTCTCAGAGTCAAGTTTAGGAACCATATAATTTTTATTAAAACTTCTTAAAATTTCTTCCCAAAATGAAAAGAATTAATAGGAGTGAAAACTCATATTTTTTTGAGGAACTATAAAAAGCAGATGATTTCAAATGCACAGCTTTTTTAACAGATCTATATGAAATCTAAGGCAGTTTGACCAAATATGATAATATTTAACATGATGATTTTATAACTTTGTATAGTCTTGTTAATATTTGACATGATGATTTTATAACTTTGTATAGTCTTGTTAACATTTGACATGATGATTTTATAACTTTGTATAGTCTTGTTAATATTTGACATGATGATTTTATGGTACAATACAAGAATCAGTGGACAAATCACATGGCAACATACCAACTTTTTAATTTCATATGCTATTGCACTATCTCAGAAACGTAAAAAGTCACAACTTAAAATACCGATCTAGTGATTTGTGAGTATCGAATTGGCCATCCACCTCCCACTCAGTGTGCAGCGCGTATGTCAAGTGATCAGGGGTTCTCATCGCGCAACGTGTCAAATATTGGAAGCATTGGTATATACTTCTTTATCGTAATTTTGTTCCGTTTAATTATGTTAGCTATTTGTTCCGTAGAAACCCATCCACTGATTCTTGTATTGTACCGATTTTATACTGTCTAGTTATGCTAATTTTTTACATGTTGATTTTACACTGTGTCTAGTTATGCTAATATTTGACTATATGAGGAATAGATGCTTCCTACTTGTATAAGCTATTATTTGAAGCAACATTGTTCTTTCTTCTGTCTCTATGTTATTTATGTTTACAATAAGGTCTGTAGGTTTTTGTAGTATGAATGGATGCTCTATGTTTGAGTTCCTGAGAATATTTCAATACTTTTACAGGATGTTCATTGTTGTTTTAATAGTCCTTGTCTTGACTGGTCTGTTCTCAGTGACTTGAGTACACAGTTTGAATGTCTTGATGAGATGACATATTTTTGGGGGATGTAGTTGGTCAAGCACAGAAAACCTGTTTATTTGAGTTGCAAGGTGATTTGGTGCAGCTAGAACGGACCTGGTTCAATTCCCATCAGCTGTAAAAATTATTTTCATTTATACTCATGCTTTCCACTTGAAATTAAAGTGTTAATCTCTGCAGGCAGGCATGCTACTCTGTTGTGAGGGATGAAGTACAAGCATGAACACAAGAATGTAAAAAAATTATAATCTATCTATAAACTTGTAACCCATCAGGGTCATAGGGGTACCACATTGGATGCATCAACACACAGTCCTCCAGCGATTCCTATCTTCAACAGTGAGGACGAGTGAGGACAAATTTTCTTGTCCAACCTTTGATGTTGTCTGTCCATGCTTTTTTATTTGTCCTCTTCTGCTTCTTTCATTTTTGACTGCAGTATATTTTTTAACAAGGAATCATATTCATATACATTTCAAAACCATGCAAGTTTTTGTCATTTCACTATTGAAACCAATAGTGTTTGAAAACTTGCATACATCTCTATTTTATTTCTTATGTACACATGCTTTCTATAGGAGATTCATTGAATTTTATTGAAACATTTGTATTCAAAGACCTATAATCGTCTCTCCATGTCCACAGTGAGTGTCCAACTCTCACAGCTATACAGCACAATAAGAAGCATTAATGAGTTTTACAGTTTTATTCATATTATAATATTGCATTTGCTATATCACTTTGTACTTAGAATGAATAAAAATAGACAACCACTCCAAGCATTAAAATTGGTACCAGATGACAAAAGAAAAAGAGAAAGACCAAGAGACACTCTTTGTACTCAGAACAACTTTCAAAGAGGGTATGAGTATGGATCTTAACAACATAGAAGAATTACACACGGTAAAATCACATCGTTTGAACTGGAGAGTTCTGGCTTCTGCTATATGAACTGTATTCATTGCTGAAGGAGCATAGATGGATGGATGGATGGATGGATGGATGGATGGATGGATGGATGGATGAACAGGACAGGATGGACGGACAGACAGACAAACAGACAGATAGATTCCAAAGCAATAATTACAAGGCAGCTCTTCTTTAAGTGCCTCCAGAGGAGAAGAAACATAAATCAGATTAAAAATTCAACAAACGTATGACAAACAATATAGGAGTACCGATATGTGAGCAAGAGACAGGATAATGTTGCTGTTTTCAGTCCATGAATTAGATTATTATAAAAGTCAACTTACATCCTTCACTCTTCTGTTCTAGTTGTTCTTTTTTCCACCTCTCTTTTGCAATTTTGTCCCTGGCAGCATTAATCTCTACCTCCTCCATAAGTGTAGCTTTGATGGCTTCCAACAGCTCTTTTTGTTTGTCCAGTTCTTCGGCCTCAATACCTCCTTCAGGATCATCTTGCCATGCATCAAATAAGATGTCATCAACCTCCTCAACTTCTATAATTGGCCCTTCAAATAAACAGAAAAATAACCATATTTATTGTCAGTGTTATTTTTCTGGAGAATACGCTGTATGCCACCTTTTTTTCTTCGGTTATTTTAGTTATGAGTATCAACTCAAAGAAAATTTCCAGTACATGAAAACAAAAATTCTACTGTGAAACACACAAAAGGTCATCTCAAATATTTTTTGTCAGTTTTTGCTAAATGATCAAGGACATAGACTCATCGTTTTAGCCTATGCTCTTAAAATATCGGGTTCTGGATTTATAGTTGACAATGCCCACTTTTTCCCTTGAAGTGAAATTGATAACAAAGCTAGTCTCCAGTTTATAAATATCTGACTCCATCTTTGACAAAAACAGACAATTTCATCTTGTCTTACATACTTTATACAGTCTTGTAGGCTAATCAGGATTCATCTTTCTAAAGTGACACATTAAACTATTGCCGTGATTTTCATTAGTCACTTTGTGTCTACTTTTTGTCAACATTCAAAGAAAATAATGATAAAAGTAAAATGTATCACTTTAGTGGGATGGTATCTACTGTAATACTACCCTTCTTTGGATGCTCACTTCTCGTATGGCTTCCTTGGGGTCTGACAGTTCATCACTATAGGACAGACATAGCATCAGTAAGTAACACCATCTGTTGACATTAGCTTGTTGTGTTTTTAATTATTTTTGTAGCAATGTTTAAAGCCTGTACTTATGCAGAGTAGTCTGAGCAGAATAGTCCAGTTGGTGAACATTGGATTAATTTTCCTCTTCTGAATATTTATCTGCACTCCAGCGCACCTCCAATCTTCACTGCTCTGGTGGCTGATCCATTGGTATGTACTTGTATCCATGCTTCTCTGGGATACATATCTTCAATCATGTTGCATACTATTGCTTTCTTTTGGAGAGTATTCGGTTATATCATAGTGTAGTTGTTGTTTATGGTGGTTCTGATAATGAGATTTTGATATTGTTCCCACGGAACTGGAAAAAGTGTTAATGTTATCTCTCTTGTTATATCTGGTAGTTAGTTCTTCCTTATATTCTCTGTTTAGTTTTTTGGATGATTGAATAAAACTGCTCCCTTTCAACCTTCCACTGACTAGATCACAGTATATGGCCTTCATTGGATGTGCTGGCATGCTCTTGTAGTTTTCTACTTGGACCATGGTCTTAGTGTCTTGCCTATATGGTAGGGGGGGGGGGGGGGGTGATTGTTATTTTTTCCATCTCACTTATGGGATGCCTTCATGGCACTTGTGATAAGTGAAGTGCTTGATTGTGTACTTTGTCCAGGGTTTGTAGATGGGAATTGGCTGCTGAAGTCCATGCTGTTGATTCATATTCTAACACTGGTCTAATTGCACCTGTACATACCTTCTTTAAGGTTGCCTCATTGGAACCCAATTTGTTCCTGTCAATTTCCTCAGGAAGGCAAGTTTCTTTCTTGCCCTTGCTTCTATTTTCTCAATGTGAGGTCTCCATGTCAATCTTTTATCTAGTTTAGTGCCCTGTGGAGAAGTGGTACAGCATGCATCTGTGGCGGCCAAGATACCAAGTTCGATCCCAATCACAGGCAACTGTGCATTCGGACCATTCAGAAAGCAATGGAAAACTACTGAATTTATTTATATTGCTTAGAAAATCACCACAGCCAACAAATGCTGGGTTGATAGCTATGTCCTGAATATTTTCTTCTTTTCTTGAAATGCATTTTCTATGATCTGGGACAGAAATGTTATTTGGTCTTCTGTGCTGCTACACTCTCTAAACCCAGCTGTTTTTTCTGGCACCAATAGCTTCTCTGATTCTAGGTACCATTGTAATCTTTTCGTAACCATCCTTTCCATTTTCTTGCAGACACAACTTATTAGCCTAATTGGTCTGTAACTTTCTGGCTTCTGTTTATCCTTGCCTTTCTTTATAATAGGACACATAAACGCTTCTCTCCATGACTGTGGTACATTGCCTGTTTCCCAATTATAGTTGTATATCTGTAGTAATTTGTACATTGCTGCCTGTCCTGGGTTCTTTTCATTGGCAGCACTGTCCAGTCCTGGTGATTTTGTATCCTTTAATTTCCCTATAGATACCTTTAATTCTTCTATTGTGAACAGTTTGGACATGACGTCTGGGCAGTTTGTGTTGTTCTTATCATTGTTCATTTCTTGACAAATATTTAGTTTGTCTACATGAATTGATGGTAATGTTGATTTCTTTTCTGTAAGTTTTGGAAGCGTGTCTGCTGCTTCCTTGCTAGAGTGGAGTTTACCTGAATCTTCCAGTGTAATGTTTTTGTCATTAAGAGTTGCTATCATCATTTCTTTGCTTGGTTAGTTTCCAGTTTTCTCCCTTCCATTTCAAAATTTATTTTTGAGGTTTTTCCCTCCAGCTTCTTTGTGTTTCTATCTTTTCTTTAGAGAAATTTGCTTTAGTACTTTGTAGAGCAATGTAGTTCTGTTGAGATGGCTGCATCTGCCATATTATGTCCTTCAGCCAGTTCTTCTTGTAGTTTTTGAAGTGTATTGTCCAATATGGTACATAATTCTTCTCGCTCATCTTGGTTTCGTCTCCTTAGCTGCCTGTATTCCTTTATTAAACTCCATGATAATAGTGTTGATGTCTCTTGTAAGTAGGTTTGCTCTATGTTTATATATGTGCCAGTTTGCTTTCTTGTAGTTCCATCTTGGCTTAGTTGGTCTTGTAATTATTTATTTGTTCCCTTTGATGATGACTAGGCAATGATCACTGCCACCAAGTTGTTCACCTATTGTTCTTTCCATTATTCCAGTCCATTCTGGGGTGCAGAATGCCAGGTCTGGGGTTGAGGTGCTATGCCATCTTCTTGAGTAGAAAGTTGGTGGATCCTGTGGATTTTTGAGGAGAATTAGGTTGTTATCATCTTGCCAATTTTCTATCTCTTCTCCGCTTCCATCTAAATTGTTATATCCCCAGCTATGGAAGTGGCGGTTAAAGTCTACCACTGCCAGGAAGTGTTTGTTAGGGATGTTAACGCTGGTCATGTTTAATGGGATGTCATTTGAGCAATGTGATGCTACAGTGTATAGTAATCTTATCTGTCTGCCTCTACTTTTGCTGTAAGTTGTCTCATTACTCCATTCCCTGCTCTTTATTCCAGCATCTCTGAGGACCTCTATAGTAGTTCTTATATTTGTTGTTCATCATCATCAGGTGCCATGCCGGGTGGTGTAGGCGGTCATGGCTCTCCACAGCTCTCTGTCCACAGTATTATGTATCAAAGTCGTTGTTGTTTCTTTGCCGTGCCAGGTTGTCAAACTGTCTCATATTTTCTCACGTTGTCGCCCTCTGTCTCTGGTGCCTTCAATCTTGCCTGTTGTGATTATGTTTTCTATACCTGCCTGTCTCATGAAGTGGCCAAAAAAAGAAGATTGCCTTTTTCTTATATTGTTGATTAAGGTCCGTTTCGCATTTAACTCTTTTAACACCTCTACATTAGTTTTTCTGGCAGTCCATGAGTGGCCAAAAAAAGAAGATTGCCTTTTTCTTATATTGTTGATTAAGGTCCGTTTCGCATTTAACTCTTTTAACACCTCTACATTAGTTTTTCTGGCAGTCCATGGTATTTGTTGTTATACATCACAAAAAGATCAATAAAGACAGATTACATACAATAGTAACCTACATTTTCGAGGATTCCGCAGTGTACCAAGAGCATCCTTTGATTCCAGTAACATATCCCAGTACTGTTCAAATAGAGTCATGATACGAGCTCGATCTAACAAACCAAGCTAAGAACGAAGAATAGAAACAAGACATATTTTTTAAATATTTTTGCATGAAAGGTATATTGTTGAAACTGCCGCTGTTCTTCTTTTATTTAGGATTATACATATCACACAAGCATCTTGGAAAGAGACTATTCTATGATGAACTATGTGTAGGTAAGTGTTCCAGTGGAGGTCAGAAAAAAATGTTTCAATGACTATCGGTACTTGATGGCATCTCTCAAACACTGCAGGATTGACTCAAACTCTAGAAAACTATATCTCTTGATCGTCCAGCCTGACATAGTCAGATCAATGAGTCGGATATTAATCTGAGTAGGCGATTCAGAAGAGACAACAATGAAAGAAGAGATCAGACTGTTTTCCCTCATCTCAAGACCTACAGCATTCCTGCTGACACTGCAACAGGTTTTTCAAAGCCTGAAATGAACGCAGGCAAGCAAGGAACAATAATATTCAAAGGAAACTCATCAATGTACAAACCACAATCCAAATATTTGCTGTATATTCAGACTAAAGAGCATATTTTTGCACAGCCTGTGTGGTTCTGAATCTCATGCCCAAGTGCTTAAAGGTGCTTATTTTTAAAGTTTACTTCAGTCAATCAATCAAGTGCCATGTCGTGGCATAAGCGATCATGGGGTTTCTCCACAACTCTCTGTCTCTTGTATTGTTAATAAGTTCAGTAGGTGACTTTTTTTGTGCCACAGTGACAACCCATCCAGAAATTTCTCTTGTCTTCTTCTGTCACTTTTCCCCTTGATCTTTCTGGTGGCTAATAAATGTTTAAGTTTTACTTTCCTCACCCCCATCCCTAAACATCTTGATTATCTGTTTCTAATTTTTGCTATAATTTGTCATTTTACTCCAGCATATCTGAGAACTTCTACATTAGTTTTCTTGGATGTCCATGGAATTTTCATCACGCTTCTTAAAAACCACATCTCAGTATCCTCCAGCTTATCTTGGGCACTTTTGTTTGTTGTCCATTACTTCACTACATTACCATTATCATAATCCTATCAGATTTCAGTCAACTATTTCGTAACTGCTTTTCCACTTAGATTCTTAATACTAAAGACAAGAACCAAGACGTTATACTGGTGTTGAGTAATAAAATTCCAGAATATATGTCAAATTCAACAATCTATCATTTCTTTCTTTCTCACAACTTGATGTCTACACCATCAGGTAAGTCTTATGGCTGAACTCCACTGTTATCTGAAGCTCTTCTTTGGTTCCATATATCTTTGCTTGTAAGGCTGTGCCATTAGACCAGTATGACTCTCTCAATTGCTCATACTGGGGACAGTTCTGCAGAATGTGCTCAGAGTTCTGTTCATCTGGTCCATTAAGTGCACTGGTGTGGCACACAGTCGTATCATGTACATGTGTTTATTTAGTCTGTTGTGTCCTGTCCTCTGGAAAAGTATGGTGACCTATTCCTGTCACCTTAGGCAATACAATATTTCTGAAATGTAAAAGTTAAATTTGTGCTGTTGTTCAGTTCAAAAAATGGTGATAACAACACCACTAGAAAACTGCAGACTTTCATAAATGAATGCCTGCATAAAATGGAAGGCTTAAAATATTGTAAGACCAAGAATTTGGGAAAATTCAGAGAGAGAGAGAGAGAGAGAGAGAGAGAGAGAGAGAAACAATGTTGGGGATGGGTATGACATACAGTGTGAAAACAATAGGAAAATATTACAAGATAGGTATCATTCTGGAATGTTACAGGAGCAATCACGTGTCATGACAAGTGGCATAAGTAATCATGTTTCTCTACAAACTCTCTGTCTCTTATATTGTTAATAAGTTCAGTTGGTGACATTCTCTTGTGCAACAGTGACAATACATCTAGTAATTTCTGTCTTTCTCTGTTTCTACTCCCCTTGGGAGCAGCATAGCACAGAAGTTAGCGCAGTGGCGTTGCATATGAGTGGTCCTGGGTTCATTCCCCAGTTGAGGCGGAAATGTTTCTCAGATCGCAACGGCTCCCAGGTAGACCCAGCCTTAAATGGGTACCGAATTAATCTGGAAAGTAAAGACTGCGAGGGAGATAGATGGCTACCGCCCTCATTTGCAGAGCCTCTGAAATGTGAGATCGCTAACATCTCACACTCCTACTGCATTAATAAATGCTATGGGTTACTTTACTTACTCCCCTTGATCTTTCAGCTGGTTACTAAATATTCAGGTTTTGTTTTCCTCATAACATGCCCAAAAATATCTTGTCTTTCATCTTTAAAATCTTTGCTATTTTGCTATTTTGCTATACCAGTAATTTATCTTCTTACTCCAGCATCTCTGAGGACTTCTACATTAGTTTTCTTGGTTGTCCATGGAGCTTTCATCATCTACATCTCAGTTGCCTTTAGCTCACCTTGAGCTCTTTTTGTCCATGCTTCACATTCATAAAGAATAATTGGTTCGCTATAATATCCTAGCCCTCAAATTTGCATATGCATTGATAGTAGTCCATCGCATAGAATGTTTCACACTTTTTTGAAATGCTTATTTTCATTGGGCTATCCTGCTCTTTGTCTCAATGAAGCAACTGCCATCTGATGTTAGAATAGTGCCAAAATACTTGACTCCACTTGATTCAATTTTTCATCATTAATATCAATACTTCATCTTGGCAGTATGTATTTCTTTGAAACAACTATTATTTGTTTTAATGTAAGGGGACAAAAGAAAAATGAAGATTTATAAACACCTGGAGAAAGGAGTTTTAACCAATTCCCTCTGGAGTTTTTTTGACCTCCCATAATAGCTATCTTCAAGGTGTCTACAAAGTCACTGTGTACTCATTTATATTAGTAGTGAAACAATGTCATATGAAATGTGAATATTTAGTACAGATCTGTGTGATACTACTGTACATTGATATTTATAGACACCCTATATTTATATAACTACTATTTTTTTTCTGATAGTGAGATTTTGATATTGCTCCCACGGAACTGGAAAAAGTGTTGGTGTTATCTCTCTTGTTATATATGAAAGTTATCTCAAACTCCCGCTGGATCTCTCTTGTAGCAGGATAATAGTCTTACTAGATTTCCATGCAGGATGTTGTCCAGAAAATGGAGATGCACTGTACCACTGTTTTATTTGTGCCAATGTCCTGACACATCCAACTTTGGCAGAATATACTATCTGTAAAGCTGATTCATTGGCTTTGAGACAATTTGAGAAAATATTTCAGCCAACTGATCAGCTCTACTGAGTGTATCCGTTAAACAGATACAAGAGTTATGGGTAGGATATTCTTCTTCTTCTGCATTCGTTTTCAAACTCCTGCAGATTAGCAGGATATAGTCTGGTGAACTGTATGCATAGTTTCATCGTTTACAGCTTGGCTGCAATACCTGCGCTTTTTGACCTGACACTTCCAACTCCAGCATGATTTCTGAGTCACTTGACCCTTTATGGGATGGGACAGCCAAATCCATCCTCAAATATCCTTAATCACCTCTTATGACATGCATAGCAGATCATGGTGTTTATATTTTTTTCTCCCCTTTTTGACACCATCAATACACAGGTATTGATTCTTTCTAAATTTTATGATTTTTTTTTGTTGGAACTTACAAATATCAACTAAAATTGTATCCCATTTTATCAATAATACTAGCAAATGCATTGTAAAATTCATTCAAACATCAAATAAAACAAATAAATTGTAATCAAAATTAAATCTGAAATTCAGAATATTCACAAAAAATTGTGAAGCAATAATTGGAAAGATAATTTAAAAACTGGTACCTTTCGATCAGCTATCATAAAGCGAAGCTGAAACAATTCAAATTCATAGCAGTTATTAAATCTTTTCATTTTATGCAAAGCAGCTGCACATGGAAGGTCTGAAGACCTCACTACTGGCTTACCAGTAAATCAGTATTTGGATGTCAATAAAATGAGGTTTTCCTCTTCTGGTAACTCCACAGCATTTCATATGTACAAATACATTTTCCCTTTGTGGTGTAACATTTATAAAACCTAGCATTGCAAAACACACTGGAGGAACCAGATTAGCCCTGACACGTTCCTAGTCGCCAACGTGTAAGTAGTGCCCCAATTATGAACAGGTAGCACATGGAGTGTGATGAAAAGCAACAATTCCCTGGAAGAGCCTACAATCAGGCAAATAGGTCAGCCCTGCATAACTTATGACTCCATCTTTGCATGTTTACAGAAAGGCAGAACAGCCACAAAACCTCTAGAATTTACCCCCTCTGAGTAGAAGATGTCTCAAAGCATTGCACTCTACAACACTACAGGGAGATACAAACTTTTGGGTATGAAATAAAGCACTGCAGAAACCACCTTATTTCACGTAGGAATTAAGAGCTAACAACACCTAATTCCTGAGAATTTAACAACTTCATATACCGTGGGTGTCAACTAGTACTGATTTTCTGTATTGATATGGATTTCGAAGGAAAAAATAAAGAATTAAACATTTTCTTTAAAAAAAGTTCATTTGGTGTTGAATTTCAGTAGCATAATTATTAGTATTACAGATTTTTCTATCTCATACGCACGTATTGAACATATTCATGGGGGAGGGGGAGAAAAGTATTTTATCGCTAAATAGAGACATTTTAATTAAAATACAAATATAAATTGTTAAAAATACGGATTTATGAAGAAAAAAAGTTGACAGCTATGATATTCAAAAACAGAAATTAAATGCTTCCTTATACACCTACACACTAACTTTTTTTGTTTTTTAACAATATCAATCTACCAAGCTCATGATCCTCATAAGAACATAGACAAAAAACAAATTCTCTCCAGTTTACCCTGCATTGAAATGTTGTCTCTAGGTCTTTCCATGTGATGTCAGCATAGCTTGAGAACTTTCACTGTCTCTCTTCTCCAAATTTGTTCTAGGAATTTTCTGTATTTTATTTCCCTGAGTATTCCATGTTAGTATGTTTTGTGTTGCACTACCTTTCTGATAGTGTGTCCAATCTATTATTATGTCTTGTGGTAAAGTTTTCCACCTTTCTGATAGTGTGTCCAATCTATTATTATGTCTTGTGGTAAAGTTTTCCACCTTTCTGATAGTGTGTCCAATCTATTATTATGTCTTGTGGTAAAGTTTTCCACCTTTCTGATAGTGTGTCCAATCTATTATTATGTCTTGTGGTAAAGTTTTCCACCTTTCTGATAGTGTGTCCAATCCATCTCCATTTCCTACAAATGATTTGTAAACAAAGTATCCTATTCTGTCTCATTTAACAATTTTTATTTGATCTTAACTCTTAGACCAAGCATCCAAAACAGGAGATCTTTCAACAAAAGGCACATTAAACATTTGTCAAAAAATGAGACTACGTTAAAACTTGAGATGGCTATAGCTGCCATCATAGCAAGGCTGAATATGATTTGAAAAAATACGATCAGTATTACTGAAAATATCAATTTATTCAGATCGCCAGTATACTTTTATACGGATGTAAAAGCTGGACATTCTAAGCAGGCACAGAAAGAAGGATTCATGATTTTAAATACAAGTGCTTCAGACATTTGTTAAGAATTAATTATATAGAATGTGTGTTGCCAGGCCAGAGGGGGGAGCAAACAATAGCAACACTGTTTACCTTCCATGCATGTCATAAGAGGCGATTAAGG
The DNA here is from genome assembly GCA_034231615.1 of Meghimatium bilineatum. Classification (NCBI taxonomy): domain Eukaryota; kingdom Metazoa; phylum Mollusca; class Gastropoda; order Stylommatophora; family Philomycidae; genus Meghimatium; species Meghimatium bilineatum. The sequence goes on from CM067309.1 coordinate 19,200,842, forward strand.
AGATTATGGGATAGAGTTGGCTGTCCCACTCCATATAGTATCAGTGAGCCAAATTCATGTTGAAGTCAGATGTGTTAGGCATGAAGGCGCAGATATCGCAGCAATGCTATAAACCATGATACAACACATTCTGTACTCTGGACTACATCCTGCTAATCTGCTGGAGTTTGAGAACGAATACAAAACAAGAAGAAAAACAATACAAATATATTCATCTGGCAGTAAATAAACAAACTTGCAGGTTATCAAGAACCAAATTAGATTTGATGAAACAGCATAAACTTGGTTTGGTTTGGACATGTAACGAGACATGACTCACTTTCTGAAATTATCTTGCAAAGAAGAGTTGAGGGTGGCAGGGGAAGAAGGGGAAAGAAAAATTCTGGATTGATAACATCAAGGAATGGCCTGGGAATTATTTTTCTACACTTCTGTGAATGGCTGATGATAGAGCTGTTTGGAGAGTTTTTGTGCTGATGTCTCCAGTGGTATTATCTAGGTATTAGGTATGTTGATTATCCTCTTTGCACACCAGACACATCAATAGGTGCTCAGATCTCCACTTCAGTAAATCTCTCAGGGTATAAAGATTAATGATTCCGGTTCTATGTTGGTTCACTACTCTTTTTGAAATCTTTTTCAGGTGTTTTCTATGGGCCACGCACTTCCTCACAATTCGCTCATTCTCGATATTGAGTCAATGTAGTACTAGTGTAAATAAATTGACAGTTAAATTATGATGATTCTATCAGTCTAACTCACTGGCTTTTAGTTTCTATGTTTTAGCTTTTATGTTTGACATGATTATCATTTTTTAGACATTTTACAAGAATGGTTCTTTTCCTTCTTGATTCATTCTAAAAATCCTGCAGATCATCATGGTGTAGTCCGGCTCTGTGGTGAAGTGGTACAGAGCGCATCTGGATGGCCAAGGTACCAAGTTCGATCCATGCCACAGGCAATTGTACAACCAGACCATTCAGAAAGTAATGGAAAACTACTGAACATATGTATATTGCCTAGAAAATAACCACAGCTAACAAATGCTGGTTTGATAGGTACATCTTGAATAGGATATGATACCAATTTTTAAAACGTCAGGAGAACAGAATGCATTGTGCCATGATTTACAGCTTAACTGTGATATCTGCACTTTTGCCATGGCATATCTGACTTCAGCATGATTTCTGTATCACTTTGACAGTCTATGGAATGGAACAGAAAACTCTACTACACAGAAAAAAACCTCCTAAGTTGCCTCATACAACATGCATGGTGTACAACAAGCTATTCTTTGCTCACCTTTCAAGTTCAGGAAACACACAGGTGACAAAAATGGTTAATTAAAATAATCAAGACTGTTTAAGATGGCCATGCTGTCATAACATTATCTGACTCTGCACCTTCTCTTTCCCTACTACATTAACAACTTTGGAACACACTTGAAACACAATAAAAAGAATTTTAAATGTCCCTCCGATCAAACTAATTTTTTTATAATATTTTTTTTTCTTCCTAATATTTTCTTTTCCCACAAATTACCCAATCAAATTCAAATATTAATTTATGTAATCCAGTCTTCAAAATCTGAAGATGTACTTACCACGCCATAATCACAAATCAAAAATAGGTTGGTCAGAATTATTCTCCTATTTTCTTTGTCCGCAGAAGCTTTCTGAGAAGCAGCACACTTGGTCATGTGATCCACAAATAGTTGAAATACTTCATATGGAAGATTATTAACAAACAAGTTGATGTACTGGAAACACACAAAAATAAATACACAATTAGATTGACCTGAAAAATGCATTTTTAAGATATAAGCCTATTGTTAGTAGCTGATAAATTGTTATTAGCTGATAAATTGTTATTACCTGATAAATTGTTAGTAGCTGATAAATTGTTAGTAGCTGATAAATTGCTATGAGCTGATAAATTGTTAGTAGCTGATAAATTGTTAGTAGCTGATAAATTGTTAATCTTGATTCTTGATTAGAAACTGGCTTCACAGCACGTGGGACATTCCCATAAGTGCTCTGCCGTCTGCTCCAGCAGCCATCCCAGTGTATGAAGACTCAGAGTTCCAGTCAGGTGTTGATTGTGTGATCTTCAAGACTTTCCAAAAAATTTACTTTTCCTTCCCTCACCTCTAGATACTCCCATTTCTAACATTCTCTGTATGTGTATGTTCTCAACCTCATTGACATCATCTGCATCTTGAAATGAATTCATTACTGCCTTCATTAAGTCTGCTTTATCTCTTCTCAGCAATGTGCTGTCTATCGCCGCATTGCCTGCCAATAAGTCGGGTCTCTCATTTCCTCTGACCCCTGCATGGCCAGGGAAGTATATCCATATAATGCTCTGGACAACTGAGTTGTTCAATAAGTCCCAGCATTCTTTTCTTAGCATGAACTTTTCTATCTTGCACAACATGCTTTGAGAGTCTGTGAGTATTACCAAGTGTGTTGATGTATCAGTTATCAACCAATTAAGAGCTGCTGTAACTCCCTCTATCTCCATCCTCATGCTCAATGTGACAGAAGAATGTGTTGAAGATTTTCCATCTAACTTCATGCCGTTTCTGTAGGCAACAAAACCTCAACCGCTTTTATTTGAGTTTCTGTTAACGGAGCCATCTGTGTATATAATTATGTCTTGTGGTTTCGAATGTAGCTGGGTGAGTTCGTGCACTGTATCATGAGCCCTGACTTCCGTCCATTTTTGACACCCTTTATCTAGTTGTATTATTACTTTAGTCAGTGATTTCTTCTCAGTGTCTACCTCCACCCATTCACTACCCTTTCCTATTTCTTCCAATTCACATACTCTTTCCAGTGTGTCTTTAGCCTCTGCCATCCATGATCTGTCACACTTGATTCGTTTTCCCTTTGACTCATCTAGACGATGGTGTAATGGGTGGTGGTTGTATTCTGTCACTTTATGGTACGAACTAATTTATGCTACCTGATGTAGCACTCTAATGCTGGGGAAATCAAGCAGAAATCTCATAGCAGAGATGGGTGTATCTCTAGTACACCCCAGTACCGCTCTCATTGCCTCATTTTGGACTTTTTCCAATCTATCGACTTGTGTCTGTGACAAAGTTAGTAGGCCGAGGCCATAATCTATGACAGATAGCACCATCACTTGCAGATGCAGAAAAAGTACCGATTGCTGCATGTCGAAGGTCGAAGATAAATTGTTAGTAGCTGATAAATTGTTGGTAGCTGATAAATTGTTGGTAGCTGATAAATTGTTAGTAGCTGATAAATTGCTATTAGCTGATAAATTGTTAGTATCTGATAAAATGTTAGTAGCTGATAAATTGTTAGCAGCTGATAAACTGTTATTAGCTGAAAAATTGTTAGTAGCTTTACGAACTTGTTTAATATTGTGGCACTTTCTATGGATCTCTTAATTGGTTTCATGAGTGCTACATTTCTTGGATGCTGGAACTCTCCAAGGATGTTGGTACAATCCATGGATGGTAACACTCTCCATGGATGTTTGCGCTCTCTATAGATGTTATATGCTCTCTATGCATTCTTTATAAATTTTGTTACTCATTATGAATGCTGTGACCCTTTTGTGCTGTGACCCTATATATTTTAATTCTGCACTGATATTGTCAAGCTTCATGGAATGGACATTGCAACTTCAATAGATATTTTAACTCCTCATGGATGTTGTATCTCTTCCAGGATATTGTATCTTTTCATAGATATTGTATTTTTTCATGGATATTGTCAATCTTCATGGAATGGATAATGCAGCCTAAATAAATATTGTAATTCTTCATAGAATTTGGAACTTGTATTTGATATTGTATCTTTTCATAGATATTGTATCTTTTATAGATATTGTATCTTTTCATAGATATTGTATCTTTTCATAGATATTGTATCTTTTCATAGATATTGTATCTCTTCCAGGATATTGTATCTTTTCATAGATATTGTATCTATTCATAGATATTGTATCTCTTCCAGGATATTGTATCTCTTCATAGATATTGTATCTTTTCATAGATATTGTATCTTTTCATAGATATTGTATCTTTTCATAGATATTGTATCTCTTCTAGGATATTGTATCTTTTCATAGATATTGTATCTCTTCCAGGATATTGTATCTTTTCATAGATATTGTATCTTTTCATAGATATTGTATCTCTTCCAGGATATTGTATCTTTTCATAGATATTGTATCTCTTCCAGGATATTGTATCTTTTCATAGATATTGTATCTTTTCATAGATATTGTGTCTCTTCCAGGATATTGTATCTCTTCATAGATATTGTATCTTTTCATAGATATTGTATCTTTTCATAGATATTGTATCTTTTCATAGATATTGTGTCTCTTCTAGGATATTGTATCTCTTCATAGATATTGTATCTTTTCATAGATATTGTATCTCTTCCAGGATATTGTATCTCTTCATAGATATTGTATCTTTTCATAGATATTATGTCTCTTCCAGGATATTGTATTTCTTCATAGATATTGTATCTTTTCATAGATATTGTATCTCTTCATAGATATTGTATCTTTTCATAGATATTGTATCTTTTCATAGGTATTGTATCTTTTAATAGGTATTGTATCTCTTCCAGGATATTGTATCTTTTCATAGATATTGTATATTTTCATAGATATTGTATCTTTTCATAGATATTGTGTCTCTTCCAGGATATTGTATCTCTTCCAGGATATTGTATCTTTTCTTAGATATTGTATATTTTCATAGATATTGTATCTTTTCATAGATATTGTGTCTCTTCCAGGATATTGTATCTTTTCACAGATATTGTATCTTTTCATAGATATTGTATCTTTTCATAGATATTGTATCTTTTCATAGATATTGTATCTTTTCATAGATATTGTATCTTTTCATAGATATTGTATCTTTTCATAGATATTGTATCTTTTCATAGATATTGTATCTTTTCATAGATATTGTATCTTTTCATAGATATTGTATCTTTTCATAGATATTATATCTTTTCATAGATATTGTATCTTTTCATAGATATTGTATCTTTTCATAGATATTGTATATTTTCATAGATATTGTATCTTTTCATAGATATTGTGTCTCTTCCAGGATATTGTATCTCTTCATAGATATTGTATCTTTTCATAGATATTGTATTTTTCATAGATATTGTATCTTTTCATAGATATTGTATCTTTTCATAGATATTGTGTCTCTTCCAGGATATTGTATCTCTTCATAGATATTGTATCTTTTCATAGATATTGTGTCTCTTCTAGGATATTGTATCTCTTCATAGATATTGTATCTTTTCATAGATATTGTATCTTTTCATAGATATTGTATCTTTTCATAGATATTATATCTTTTCATAGATATTGTATCTCTTCCAGGATATTGTATCTCTTCATAGATATTGTATCTTTTCATAGATATTGTATCTTTTCATAGATGTTGTATCTTTTCATAGATATTGTATCTTTTCATAGATATTGTATCTCTTCCAGGATATTGTATCTCTTCATAGATATTGTATATTTTCATAGATATTGTATCTTTTCATAGATATTGTATCTTTTCATAGGTATTGTATCTTTTCATAGATATTGTATCTTTTCATAGATATTGTGTCTCTTCCAGGATATTGTATCTCTTCATAGATATTGTATCTTTTCATAGATATTGTGTCTCTTCTAGGATATTGTATCTCTTCATAGATATTGTATCTCTTCATAGATATTGTATCTTTTCATAGATATTGTATCTCTTCATAGATATTGTATCTTTTCATAGGTATTGTATCTTTTCATAGATATTGTATCTTTTCATAGATATTGTGTCTCTTCTATGACATTGTATCTTTTCATAGATATTGTATCTTTTCATAGATATTGTATCTTTTCATAGATATTGTATCTTTTCATAGATATTGTATCTCTTCCAGGATATTGTATCTCTTCATAGATATTGTATATTTTCATAGATATTGTATCTTTTCATAGATATTGTATCTTTTCATAGGTATTGTATCTTTTCATAGATATTGTATCTTTTCATAGATATTGTGTCTCTTCCAGGATATTGTATCTCTTCATAGATATTGTATCTTTTCATAGATATTGTGTCTCTTCTAGGATATTGTATCTCTTCATAGATATTGTATCTCTTCATAGATATTGTATCTTTTCATAGATATTGTATCTCTTCATAGATATTGTATCTTTTCATAGATATTGTATCTTTTCATAGATATTGTGTCTCTTCTATGACATTGTATCTTTTCATAGATATTGTATCTTTTCATAGATATTGTATCTTTTCATAGATATTGTATCTCTTCATAGATATTGTATCTTTTCATAGATATTGTATCTTTTCATAGATATTGTATCTTTTCATAGATATTTAAATTCTTAATGGATATTGTAATTCTTCATAAATATTGTAACTCTTCATAAATATTGTAACTAACTGAACAAGGACATAACTCTAACTGAATTTCAATATTCTCTAATATAAATTTCTATTAGATAAAAAGCACCCTCTACACCCTGAAATTCTCAGTGAAAGGCAGTTGGCTTAAGAGAGGAAAGTCATGGATGGGGCGCACAGAGGACATTATACAAAGTGTGTGCAGGTTGGAGGATGTGCTACCTGGTGTGAAATGGAGTCGGCGCCCTTTGAGTATCCTACCGCCTTCAAAGTAATAATAACACTCAATAGAGAATGCAAGGAATGTGTGCAGATGGAGGTGCAGGCTCTGATCTGTGAGAATTCCAGGGAAGGTGATATGATTATATATACAGATAGGTCACTTGTGAGACCCATCAGAAGTGCCTGGGCCTTCCTGGCTCAAAGGTGAGGGAAGACATCAGAGAGGAATGTGGCTCATTTTCTCATTTGCATCATGACAATGGAGATTTTGGCAGCAACCAAAGCTTTGAAATTGGTGTGCTCGCAGACTGTGACACATGCCTGTATACTCAGTGAGTCGATATGCATGATTGTAAAAGTGAAAGCGGTGTGCATTCAGGAACAGTGGCTGGATGCGGTGAAGAATTCCTGTGTGCGAAAATTGACTTTTACTTTTGTGACGGTACATGCAGGAGTCCAGGGTAATGAGAAAGCAGATAGGTTGGTTGCATACGCTGCTACTACCGCTGTTGGTGGAGCGATGGGTCGGGCAGACAATTTGAACACTCCATGGGAAAACACAAACAAATAACTATATAAGTGGTGATGACTCTTGTTCCATGACTAGAATAAGGGAGCTTGGTTTGAAACGTGGTGTCGCTAGAAAGGAGCGGTTTCATGGGAGAGGAAGAATGATGGTCAATCACCGGCGTACTGGGACAGTCAGTCAACATGTAATACAAATACACTCAAGGAGAGATCTGAGCACCTATGGACTTGTCTGGAGTGCAGTGACGATGATCCAATGATTAACTAATTAACTAGACAGGGTACACCTCAGAAATAGTTCCTCTTATAATGAAGATTCCTCAGAACTAATTCCTCTTATAATCAGCATACCGTGGAAAATTCATTCACATCAAGAGTTTTTCCAGTTTCATCTGTTGGGTCTAGTGGATGCCCAAATCGCGCTACTTCTTGAATCTCCATAGGTAACTGTTCAACTGTTTCAGTAAATGACCTCAAGGCATTCTGCAACTGTAATAATAAAGGGTGGCATAATAAAATAATATTATTGCTTCAATTTATTATTTATTATCATGTTATTAACAATTTATTATCATTATAACTCAGAACATTTTCCACTTACATAAAAATATTACAGATTTGCAAGAAGTGTTCATTTGGTCAATTTTGAGTCTGAAATAAAATCTGAACTATTATGCTGACAACACAGTATGTACAAGATTAATAATGATAAAGACTATACAAGACAATCTTTAGTCTTCTTCTATGTTTGCCTTCAAACTCCCACAGATTAGAAGGATGTGGTCCGGAGAACGAAATGTGTTGTGTCATGGTCTACACCTTAACTGCGATATTTACATATTTCAGTCTCACACATCCAACTTTAGCATGACTTCTGGGTCACTTTAACTCTCTATTTGATGAGATAGCCAACTTCACCTAAAAACTTCCTTAGCTGCCTCTTATAACATGTATGGCAGGTAACATTGTTGCTATTTTTTGCTCCCATTCCGGACCATGGCAGTCTTCAATAACTTTAAGCTATAACTCAGCTACAAAATATAAATTTATAATAAAATATAAAATTATCTGAAATATATCGGTATTAATCAAACATGCCCTTTGACCCCCAGTGTTTACATATACCATTGATCCATGTTATATATTTTTTAGTTTTTCTTAGTGTGTGCCACATTCACCTCTACTTTCTCTCCTTAACCAGAAAGGTTATGGGCTGTCAAGAGCTGCCTGCTCACAGCAAAAGAGATTGAATCATTATCATCATCATCATCATTATCATCATCGCTAGGAAGAATATTTTGGGAAGGGCAAAAATTATTTCGCCGCCTGGAGAGGCATATCCTTAGTTTCCTGTTTTGAACTTTGATAAGCTTTTTAGCCCTGGCTTGGGACTGGTGACCACAGTACAGTTCATCAAAGAAATCAATCCAGCATAATACTCCAACAGTATAACTGGGAAGAAGAGGAACCCACATTGGTGCTGCATCCTTCATTTAGTCCATCAATTAGGCATGAAACTAATGCCAGAATTGACCATTTCATCCTTCGTCAGGCCACAACACTGACTGTTTATTGATTTGTTATTTTGTTTAACATGTGTTTACATTTTTAAGTTTTTCTGTATTATTCATTGTTTTCATAGGCCTATATTTGTTCAGATGAAGATCATAGATAAAAGTATCAACCATTTTCATCCTTATTTATTGCATTATAATTGTTTTTATTGTCTTATCCTTGGTAGTGTAGGCATTTAAACATATTTACTATAATTAAATAAACATTTTTAAATATATTTACTATAATTAAATAAACATTTGTAAATATATTTACTATAATTAAATAAACATTTGTAAACATACCGGTATATACTATAATTACTTTGGTATTTGTGTTACTATGGCCCATACTTGATAGTTGCATTTTCTTTGGCGTTTTGGTAATTACATATAGGCCTATGTTTAAATTATGTGCAGGAGGAACATGATAGTTTCAGCAATCGCTCATACAAGAAAAACATCATAAAAATTAATAGATAACCTGTAATCTTGCTTAAAAGTGTCTACTCTGATGACAATCAACTGATGCCTTGCACGATGATTCATCAAATGCCATGTCAGTTGAAGCAGGAGACGATTCATCGAATGCCATGTCAGCTGATGTAGGTGACCATAGATCTCCACACGTCTGTCTCTAGCATCTTGTATCAGAATCATTGCTGAAACTTTGCCACATGGCCTTGTTAAACTATTTAATATTTTCTAATGCCACTGTCCACTTTCAATGTTTTCTTAAATTTTGAAAGTTGTAAATATGTTCTCTAAACTCACCTGTCTCATAATGTGAACAAAAAAAATTAAATGTTGTATCATTTCCCCGGCATTAGATTAAATAGCATATTCTTCCTGAAAGCAATGGCAAACTACAAGAGTATAGTGCCAAGAAAGTTTCTATGGATGTGGTAAAACAGCAATGATGGTATCAAAATTAAAACAGCTAAAGAAACTATGGCAAGGTACTAACATAAGAACCAAGTTGTGTTTATGATGAACATGTGTGTTTCCTGTAGTGACATATGAATGTGAAAAATGAGCACTATTCTCTGGCATGGCCAAGAGAATAACATCATTTTAATTAAAGTGCTATAGAAGAGTTCTGAGAATACCATGGACAGCAAAGAAAAAACAACCCAGGAGGTGTTAAGAACAATTAACATCCAGGAAGGCTGGCTTTTGAACACTACATTAAAGAAAAATGAGTCACATTACAAGACACAATGGCATAGAGAGAGTGTTACTGGAGGGGATGATAGAAAGCAACAATGGAAAATGCTGCCCAAGACGCCGTTGAACAAAAGACATTCAAGAATGCCTGTACATGTCACTAAAAGAGGTGGGGCAACTTGCTCAAGACCGCGGAAAAGTCAAGAGATCCACAGGGAAGACTACGTTCTAGAAAGAATATTTCACCTGATGATAAAGTAACCCTCACTTTATGTTGCCTCTTTCAATCCTTCTTTATTAGTTTTTTCTAACTGTCCATGGTAAAGTTAGCCTTATTCTATAATAGAACCACATCTCTAACAGTCCATGGTCATCATCATCAGGTGCCATGCTAGCTGGCGTAGGCGGTCATGGCTCTCCACAGCTCTCTGTGCACAAGATCATTGTTGTTTCTCTGCCGTGCCAGGTTGTCAAACTGTCTAATATTTTCTCCTGCTGTCACCATCTGTCTCTGATAATGAGCACATCTTCTGAGATAATTTTACCAACTATGAGATGGGACATCTAACCCCGCTTACAACATTCCTGACAGGTCACAGTGTACAGTGTTGCTACTTTTGCTCCCTTTCAGACCCAACAACACACAGACATCATTTGCAAACAATCATAAAAATTACCCTAATGACACTAACTAAACATTAACAACAACAAAAAAAAAGGGTGTGCTGAGTAACAGGAAATTAGAAGAACTCAGTGAAAGAATGTAACTCACAAATGCAAGTTCAACATCTTTGCTTTCAGTGAATTGAGTCCAATCATGAAACTGTGAAATCATCTGGTTATGCCTAAGTTCTTGAATTTCTCTGATCTGTTGTTCGTGTGTTTCTCTGTCAGTTCGTTTACGACGTGTTTCAGCTTTAATTCGAGCTAACCTGAAAATTAATAATATAATCATAACATCACAGATATTTGAGCAAACAAAACTACAATCATAAAATCACAGACATGCTGGACCAATTATCAAATGGATTCCCTATATTTGCAAATGTCAGTTAATTTTATTTTAAAGGGTTAAGATATATATGAAATATTGTATTAAGTGCTATGTTTTTTTTTTGCTTATCTGTATTTCTGTTTCTGTCTATGATTAAGACCTATTACCCAAAATGTCTACAAGTACTAGCTCATTACTTTGTTTGATCATGAAAACACTCCATTTATACCTATTTATGTTTATTCATTCTTGAGTCTAGTGTTATTACAGCTTTTTTTTTTCTTTTTTTTTATTTAATTGTCTCTTGCATATTATGAACTTGATTATCTTCTCCATTTGCTGTACTGCAAGACTTAAGAACTTCTACAATCAATTGTTACATATCCAATTGTTACATTTTGGTCACGTATAGAGTGGTCACATATGGGTCACAATGGATTGCATGGCCGAGTGGTTAGAACACCATTCTCACACCCTTGAGGTCCCGGGTTCAATCCACTGTTGGGACAGGATTTTTACTTTCTGAGGTGCAATCAAAATCCTTCCTGTACATGTCGTTGCGTCTGCTATAGAAAAGTGGCCTTTATTTCCACAGCCCATGGAAAGCCTCGCTGCACTCCTTCACAGGAAAACATACAGTTTATAGAGTGGTTTGTTTTAGGTCATCTGACAACTTGTTTTGCAGAGAAGCTCCTCTGGACCAGAACTTTTGGAAAATAAGATTACAATGATAAGGAGTTTGAGAAATATTGTTGGTGTCACAAGAATAGATAAAATGCATAATGATAAAATCAGAGAAATCATACAAACTACACCAGTCAATGACTACAACAAGAGGCAATAAATTAAATGGTTTGGACATTTAATGAGAATGGAGTCTAACTGCCTCCAGTTGAGAGAATATAACAACAGATTATCCAGGATGAGGGAAAGAGGAAGACATAAATGGATCGATGATAGATATCAGAGACATTCTACAACCCCATAAGTTTACAGCAACATAATTGGCAATAGAGCATAGACTTTGGTTCTCCCCAACACTTCACAGCACAATTGACTGAGACAAGATAAGACAAGACTGAAGATAAACAGTTACAGAAGGAAATAGTAGAAATACATATCACTTATGCAGACATCAGTTACACATAATAACATTAACCTTAAGTAACATTAATGCCTCAAAATAATTAGGAAAGAAAAAATAAAAACTAATTAAATAATTCTTCTTAAAATCTATAACAAATAGTTCTACTTATCTACAACAAATAGTGCTTCTTAAAGTCTACAACAAATAGTGCTTCTTGAAGTCTACAACAAATAGTGCTTCTTAAAGTCTACAACAAATAGTTCTACTTAGTCTACAACAAATAGTGCTTCTTAAAGTCTACAACAAACAGTTCTACTTAAAGTCTACAACAAATAGACCAAAGAATACATGACTAAAGAATTAAAGAAAGCAGAAAACTTACCTGTTGTCCTCAAAAGTAAAAAGTTCTTGCTTGATCTCTTCAGATACCTCTCGTAATCCACGGACATATGGTGAAGCTTCAGCAAAATTACTGAACCGTGGATTATTACGCATTAAGTACTGGGCTAAGAAGTTGATAGGGTTGAACTCTGGTTCAAATCTGCTACTTTCTGACAGCCCCTTTTCATCTACTTCTTTCAGAAGCCTCTCGACACCAAGAATAAGTGTAGGCAAAATCTATTAACAGAGATATTAATATAATAGATTTTATAATACTTGGCATAAATTATGAAGATGTTAATGATGATAATGTTGATGATGATAATTAAATAATCACTTTAGTTGTGGGAACAGCTCTTAATAGCCCATTGAATTTCTGACAAAAGCATAGGTTGTCTTAATTTGAGTAACAAAGGTGACACTCAAAGTCATGCAGTTTGCTATCTGTATTTGTGTTGGGGGGAGGGGTTATGTATTCATGTTTAATCCCTGAAGGGAGGCATTCCAGTGCAGCATTATACCAGGATCATCATTTCTGCCAGAAATGCAGCATAGACCTATACATCTATGCCAACCAGTTCATCATTCTTCCGTCAGATCTGTTGACCCATTTACAGTGATAGCACACCTAATATTCTCCAACACCTAGGAGTCTGTCACAAAAAACCAAAGGTGCAATGTTTGCTAGCCTGCATCTCTTCACCATCTACAGGGACCATTTGACAGAAGGCAGAAGTAAGAAGTCTAGACAAGACATGTAGTGACAATGATTGTTTCATAGATGTCAGCCTACCCTCCAACATTTTTGTGTGTTTCCTACGACATGACCAGAAAGAAGACAGTGGCCAGATTTCCAGCAGGATGTAGTCCAGAGAATGAAAATGCACTTTGTCACCATATTTTTGCACCAAAGACTCGACACATCCGATTTCTTCATTAGTAAATATTACATTCAGTGTTTTTCACCACTGAACAGTAGACGTGTGTAACCATATAGATAGTATAGTTGTTCAGCTATACAAGAGAACTAGTACCCACACCTACCCACTGGTCACCACATTTAAACTAACCACAGTCACAGATTATTGAATTTTTGTAGCTGTCTGGCATCTCTATCGTTACAGATACCCACAGTCACATCTGATTTAGGTCAATTATGTTTGCAGTGAAGCCCAATCAGAATTATGTATTTTCAATGGATTCACCTTCCCATTCTATGAAATTTTTAAACTTGTCACCAAGACTATGTCCTGACTCAATGACAGTTCATTATCCATTCTATCCTTAAGATATAATGGCTTCAAATATGTGTCATTTTCAAGATTGAGATGGTACATGTGGCCTCATCACATGATAACAGTCCAACGTTTGAAAATTTTATAATGTTATGTGTACAACCATGCAATTTCTGTTATATTTACCCATTTTTCATGTCTTCACAGAAATTTCACGTCATTAGAAAACGACTCAATGCTAAACCAACATGGCTAATGCAATTGCAGATTTATGTTTACTAAGCTTGCCAGCTACAAAGAAAGATGCTGTACATTTGTTACATACTTGCAGACTGCTATATCAAGAAAATATATGTGGTCATGGTTACCCAATGACCTTATATTACTATAATGATGAACGTATCCAGTGGAAATGCAATAGAAGTCAACACCGCCAGCGCACACATGTAAAGTCTTGCACTAAAAATCTAACACCAATTCTAATGCCCTCTGCCTTCTCTCCCAAAACTAAACATCCTCAGCTCAAAAACGAAAAATCTAACACCAATCATAAACTACATGACACCACCACCAACAACTAACTAACCCTCCCCCCTCCCAAAAAACTGATATACGCTGTCTCCTCACCAAGCTACATTCCTCAATTGCGCTTGAATAAAGGGACACAATAAATGTAATGTTTTTGTTGACACTGCTTATCTCCTCCTACTAAGTTTCGCACACTAACGGCGGTTACATTTTATATGAGACTATATTTAGTTCTGTAAAAAAAAATAAGGCGACATCTGCTTAACATGAACCATTGAAACAGTAGACTAGAGTTAGATAACTCCATCTCATAATGTCTTGTTTTAAAAAGCAGATTTCTTCTGAGATCCTTGAGAATTAGTGCTTGAAGTTACAGATTTATATGTAATGAGTACGGAGTGCCACTTATCTCTGTGAGATAGAGTACATAGAGGATAGCTTGAGTACAATAAAGGCAATCTTCTATGCATTTTAAACCCTTTCTTATCAGTACAGTTGATATTAATCTCACAACAGTGAGATATAACAACTGGACTTCAAAATTGTGGAACGTTGCTGCAAAATTTTCATGGGCCGTATGGGTTAGTGATATAACTTAATGATACTCATCAATTCTCATGAGCCCTGAATCTGCCTGATACTAGAATGTTTAAGATGGAGGGCTCTAGGGTCTTTGTTTATTACATAATCATGAGACTAGCTAGCCAGCACAAGAGTACTGCACGTCAAAACACATTCCTTCGCATCCCAAATTATGTTATCTTGTATTATATCATACATTTAAAACAACATACTGGTATCTCATAAATCTATCTATATATCTGTGTTCCTTCAACACCAAATATAGTGGATAGGGCAGAAACTATTTCTCTCTAGTTTGAGCAATGTGATGCTATTTGTTCTTGCATGTTGTTGAGATCTATAATATCACCCTCTTTGATGGTTATTCTGTGAAGAGTTTCTCTTGGTCATTGTTTGATTTTTTTTTAATTTCCTTATTTTACAAATTCTTTCCAATCAATATTTAAAAGCTTTCTAAAGACAAAACTAATCTGATTTCTTCTCCTATACATTTGTTACTATCCAGCTTTCATAACCGTGTTATTGTTGTGTTGTTAAATGTTGTTGTTGTGTTGTTACATATTGTCGATTTGTAATGCTACTCTTGTCAGTACAATGCCATTCTTAAAAAAGATCTTCTGAAGTTGACTTAGTGATCCATACAGGTTAGTTAGTGACTTTTAAGGGTGTCTGTAGAAATTTTTTTCCTGGCAGTTGAAAGGTAAGGACAGTAAAAAAGGAGGTATTCCAATGTTTCACTGGGATGAAGGCAGTGTCTACAAGTGAGGAGTTGCTGGGGTTTGATATGGTTTAAATGGCTATTGATCCTTGCATGTCCTGTTCGAAACTGAAAGATAAGGGATTGGTTTCTCCTGCACAGTTTGTTTATGTTGTCATTGTCCTTTGGCTGTATCATTTTACTATATACACTTGGACCAGTTAGCGCATTTGCCCATCTGTGCAGCAAGATATCTCTGGTGTTGTTTCTGAGAATCTGTTTGACTGTTCCCATACCACTAAGTCTTTTTTTTTTTTTTTTGAGGTGTCTCTTTTTGCAAGTCTGTCTGATACTTCGTTTCCTGCTATATTGATATGTCCAGAGATCCACTGCATGATCATATATATATGTGGATACTCTGAACACCTCTCTGTCCTGGGCAAGCAGGTTTTCATTTGCCAAAGACATGTGCATACCTTCTTCAAATGTCGCTGGTCTACCATCTTCTTGGTCTTTCTCTTCTTCTCTTGCCTGATACTCTGCCCTCCAAAACAGCCTTTCAGCCCCATTAAGTCACTTTAAGTGTCCACAATGCTGTAGCTTCCTTCTTATGGTGGTATTTAGAGTCCACCTTTCATTCAGTTTCAGTAATTTCAAAATTTCAAATGCTCTTTTTCTCTGTCCATGATATTCATGATCATACTGATTGGACATGCAGAGATAAGAATGTGTGCTGTTCTTGCTATGTGGAGAATATCTTGATTTTCTTATTAAGTATGTTTAAGTGCTTTCAAAACTGACATAGTCTGTAAAAATGACTATGTCTGATAGTTTTTGTTCCATGCGATAAAACTGTTGATGTCGCAATAAAACCCAATGGCTGTCATGATGGCCTCAGCCTCTGCATCATAATTTGAGAAATTTTCACCACAAGTCACAGAGCTCACAGGCAGATCCATCAGGGTATCGTATATGGATGCCATATCCTGCAAAATATTGGCCTTGAAAGTTGATCCATCAGTGTAGACCTTGATTGCTGATGATGGGTAGCTGTTTCTAGTTTCTAGGGTACATATCCTCACGATTGTTGGTAATGTTCCCTTATTGGCTGTTTTATATAGTAATTTTGTTTGGATAGTTGGTTGGTGCAAGTTCTCCCAAGGGTGTGATCCGAGATATTTGTCTTCTAGTTCTCTCTCCTGTGGTAGATGTTGTGTGTCATCTTCCTCTCCAGATATATTCAGTAGAGACAGTTGTTTTAGTTGTTTTGTCTTTTTGTTTGTTTTCAAATGTCAATAAGTATTTTATTTGGATGGTGATTCTTTTGTCTCATGTGCCTTTCTACTGCTTCCGTTAGTGCTCTTTTCTGTCTAATAACTAGCAGCTCTACATTTGCACCTATCTCACATATTACTGTGGGTGTTCATAGCATCCCTCTATAGATTAGTCTCAGAGCTTCATTCTACACCCTATTCAGGGATGAGATAGTAGTATTGCTCACAATGATCTGGAGAGGAAGGGTATAATCCATTACTGATCTAACATAGCTAAGATACAGTTGGCGGAGAGTCTGTTTGCCTGTCCCCCCTCCAGTTTGTACTAGCTAGTCTTTTAATGAGGTTTAGCTGTTCACTTGCTTTTCCTCTGAGGTAGGTAGTTAATGAGTTTGCCTCTCTTTTGGAGAGGCGTGCCCCTTTCAACCAGCGGACAAAGTCCAATTAGGTTATATCAGGACACACTACCATAAAATATTAGAGGTAACAAAGACCCCATCAATATATTATAATTTTCAATTTATAAAAATCAATATATTTTCCTCTGAGATTTTATATGTGGTCTTTTAGTTGTCTGTCTAGTTTTACTTCAAGGTATACAGGAGTTTCTTCCTGTGTTAATATTTCCCCCACTCATTTTTATGTTGACACCTCTTTTGGCTGTTTTGTGACTTCTTTTGTGTGTTCTTTTGTTTTGTGTGTTGCCCTTTTTGTTTTGTTACCATATTGTGCATGTTAATATATATATATTACATTGGAGTTAACCTTTTATCTGCTATATTGTTTTCAGTAACCAATTCCAGCTGTGCTAAATTCTTTACCCAATGACTTTCTCCCTGTGCTGAATGTTTCTCTTGTCCTACAAAAATAAGAGAGCTTTCACTGTACTGGCATTTTATTAACACCAGAAAATAAATACTCACTAAATGGAATGGTTGATGTGTATTGGCACTTGGCAATTTTAGAGTCAAATTATTTTAGCATTGAGAAGATTGATAACAATAAATGAGTTAATTCATTAATAGCTGTTACATAGAGGAACAAGTAAAATTGTTCGTAGCAGCTAAAGAGCTAAACAGTCATAATTTGACATAGGCCTATTTATTTATTTAAAAAATATATTTTCAGAGATTTATTTGGTGTTTGAATGTGCAGGAGACCAAAGTACATATAAATATAATAATATAAACACAATACATATATAAATAAAAGGTGAACTAACTATGCTACACTGAACAGAAGTTCACTTTTTCAAATTACATGGTCAACTAAATAGGCCCGCATATCTACTGTTGCATCTTCTTTGGAGAGCCATTCTTTTGCAAGAAGTTCTACTGGAATTTTTCTGATGATTTCACGGGCTGCTTCCTTAGACATCTGAGCATTCTGTTTCTTTATAATGTGCATCTCATTAAGTCTAGTCATCATGTTCTGTTCATGAATATGCTTCCATCTTTTGGCAGCACTGCGTGTGGCTGGTGGTTCATAGCCTCCTGGTGCTCTTCCCTTTTTGACACAGAGATTCTCCATGAGAAACTCTTGCTCCGTGAGAGGAGCTGGGGCGGTGTCATTGAAATCAAAGTCATCCATTGTGCCTGAAATAATAGAAGAAAATAAAAGTTGAATATACCCTATTTTTATTATTGTTTATTATAAATGAACTATCTTAATGAAATTCTGTTTATTTTCACATACATGTATATGTCGGTATTCCTAAATAAGTTCTTTTCTTCTCATTGTGTACTATTTAAGCACAATTGACTATCAATAATATTTATGGGTTTTTCCTACAAATTTTCCTGCACAATTCATTGTGTCATGTGACGTATTCCTTCCAGAACGTTGTCTTCCCAATGAACTCTCTGAACCTCTCTCTGTCTTGGGCGATGTGGCTTGCATTTTCTAGCGATGTATTCATATTATCTTTAATGTTGTCAGTCCATCGTCTTTAATTCATTACACAATTCAATTGCACAATTAATTCATTGCACAATTCATTACAGAAACAAATTTCATTGCACATGCCAAAAATGTTATTTATAATTTCCAACGACATCTATGCACTACAAATAGATCTTCTGCATGTGTTGTCAAAGTGGTTGGCATGATTTTTTTTTAAAAATGTGCTGTCTATTAATCTTCCATAAGATTAATGAATCTGAGTGACTCAAAGTCACACAGATCAGTGTAATCATTGTTTGCACATAATCGGAGAATATACTACCGCAGGTGTCAGCTTATTTTTTCATAAATCTTTATTTTTAACAATTTATTTTCATATTTCAATAAAAACATCCATATTCAGCACAAAAATAAAAAAAATTTTGAAAAACCTACAAATGTCAGTGTAATGGCTTAGCAAAGGACCGAAGGATGATGATGTATTGCACACAATTTGTGCAATAGGCCTATGTTCAAGAACGGGAGTCAGCTCTGTAAAAACATTTCTCACTATGAAGAAATGTATAAAACTAAGATAAAAAACAAGGACAATAAATCTAACCACAGACACAATTGCGTCTGTAGGTCTCATCAATGGCCCACTAGAGAAACCACCCTAGAAATAGAAAAACTTAGTAGATGACATGCTATATTGAGGCTCTCTTGTGGAAGCTTTGTAGCATGTCATCTATACAATTATAGACTCCCAATGAATAGAATGCTCCTTCAATAGGCATTGCACTACGCCTAAAGCTGAAGTTTCCTGTTCTAGGTATGAAAGCAGAAAAACCACCCCACTGCACATAAGAAGTATAAGCTAATAGTTCACAATACCCGGGGTTCTCAATCAATCAATCAATCACCACAGACACAAGAGAGAGACACATTAGAACAGGACAGCATGTACACCATAAATACAAGATTGAGTTAAAGAATATGGAAACAGTCAGCACAGCAGATACAACACTCTATTGATAGACAAAAATTATATCCACATCAAAAGCAGAAGACTTGGACATCAACAACTATACCACAAACACAAGTCCAAGAAAATAGCTTTACCAAACAGAGAAGATCCAGTCAAAACATAAACTGCACACACAATAACACAAGAATAAACAGACTAAGACCAAATATACAGGCCTACCACAAATAGAGCAGAGACAATATATAAATTTTCTATATATATTTCAAAATATAAATATATTTTCTACGGTGCAAACACAACAAAACACAAATACACACAACTACACAAATATATAGGCATATATAAATATATATATATATATATATGAACATACACATATAATGTGTGTGTGTGTGTGCAATATAATTTATATATCTCTGTGTGTGTTTGTATGTGGTGTGCTAAAGTGTGTGTGTGCATTTTTGTGTTTTGTTGTGTTTGTATTTGTGGTATATGGCCTATATGTTGTCTCACTCTATTCAATTATTCTTGTATTCTTATGTCTGCAGTTTATGTGATGTCTTGGTCTTTTGTATTTGGTGCAGTTATTTCCTTGGAATTGTGATTATGGCATAGTTGTTGATGCCTCAATCTTTTGTGCTTTTGATGTTGATTTTATTTTGGTCTACCATTAGCCCACACAGTAGATACAACACTGTAATTTAGTATGTGTTGACTTTTTCTCTTTCTGTAACCCAATCTTGCATTTATGGTAGACATGATGCCCTATTCTATTGTTCCTCTCTCTTGTGTCTGTGGTTAGATATTATCCTGATTGCTTGTCTTAGTCTTCTACATTTCTTCAAAGTGCAGAATTTCTGTAGGACCTAAGGTGTGCACTTCTGTTTTCTAGCCAAGAGCTATTGATGCATTAACCCTATGGGCAAATAGATGGTACATCAGCATTAACACAGACAATTGTAGCACTACATTCTTTACCCTCTCACCACAATAAAAAAGCTGGTGTTATCAAGATAGATGGAGAACTTTTGAAAGAAGACAAACAACCCACATACCTCAGAGTTACTTTTGATGATAAGCTGACATGGAAGCAACACATAAAGCAACACATGGAAGCAAAACAAAGCAACAACAAAAGCCAGGAGAAAGTTAGCTATTCTGAGAAAGCTAAGTGGAACAACATGGGAAGCCAGTGGAAATATACTCCGTAAATTTTACCAGCAAGGCATAAGACCACACCTGGAATATGGTTCAGCTGTGTGGTGTCATTACAGGATCTAGATTTAGTGCAAAACCAAGCACTTAGCATAATGTTGGAAGCAATTAAATCAACACCCATAGTAGAGATGCACAAAATGGAGAGAATGCAAACACTTGAGGAACACAACAGAGACACAAAGGTACTAATACAAGCAGAAACGTTTTAGTGTATGCCATGTCATCCAATGAGGGAAAGATTCCAAAATCTAGCAATGGGGCAACTAAAAAGAAGAAGCTTTATCCACTTTCACCGACGTGAAAGAAATACTAAGCAAGGATGAACAGAACAGTGTGCAGCTGGGAAAAACCACCTTCAGTTTCCTGGATGATGAATATCCATGGGTCAGAGTATACACAGATAGGTCAGCACAGAATGCAGAAAGCAATGGAGGTGCTGGTGTATATATAGAATATCCACACAAGCGTAGAGATATGATCAGAACACCAACAGGGAAATTCTGTAATAATTATAATGCAGAAATCCAGGCAATTAGGGTGGCAACTGAAAAACTGCTGAACTCCAACCCTGATCCACAGTCCATTGTATTTCTGACAGATGCAACGTCAATGCTTCAAGCTCTCCAGTCTGAAAAACTAACAGAATTACACAAATTACTTAATAAACTGTCTTACCAGTATAGGGTAACCATGTAGTGGATACCCTCTCACTGTGGAATACCAGGAAATGAAAAATCAGACCAACTGGCTAAGGAAGATGCTGCAGAAGACTAACCAGATGTACAAATCACCTACCATCAGAAAAAACAGATGATCAAGTCAATAAGAAAGCCACATACACCAACACAAGATGACTATCACATTATGAACAGATAAGAACAAGTTTTAATTCTACGCCTCAGACCAGGACACAAGTGACTCCGCAGTCGCATGAACACAAAATTCAAGATTGACAACATGGTCATGTGTACATGTGGATAGTCAGCACAGAGTGCAAAACATATACTTGAAGGGTGTTCTGAGTATGACACGCTGAGGCAGAATATTGGCTATAGGAATGAACACTTGAATCAAAGCTCTGTGGGCCAACTGTGTGAACTACAAAAAAAAAGTAAATTTTATTCAGGAGATAGAATTACAGATATAGACATGTTTCAAGTGAACGAAAGAACAAGAATTATAAACTACATACAAGTTATGTATCACTTTTGTTACTCAACACTGTGAACGCAGGAGGATCTGTGCATTTTGTTGTCAGGAGCTACTTACTCACACTACAGCTAATGAATGGGATTCCTTTATCATATTCAATAAATAATCTATAAATATAGTAATACTAATAGATTAGACCTATCTAAGCTTAAAATAAATTGATTAAAATATAACTTGTATGCCTTATAATTAACTAAAATTAAATTACAAATATTCAAATATCACAGTTCAGATTCAGTTCATAATAAAAGGAATTACCTATTTAGATATGAGACACGCCCAGCAGCTTAAATCTTTTGAAGTAAAATATATATTTCGAGGAAAATATCTGGTGAATCCTACTGCATCTGTAAGTAATTATAAGGTATAATAGTAGTCAAATTATTTAGTTATCATTTCAAAACAAAACAGTACACCCCATCGGCGCCATTTTTCGGTTGCTAAGAGATTGAAAATAACAACTAGCGTCATCCTTAATCACCACAATATATTTCAGGGGAGGCAAGCACCGACAAATGTCCTTTCCGTACTTCCGTATTCTGTCATCTTTCTAAGAACTAAATCGCGAAGTGTTCCTTCCTTTTGTTTATGTTGTGGGGGGAACATGGAGTGTACAAATAGAATGCCACCCTGATATCGTATTGTCATTATGTGATGGCTTTAGTAACTATCCAGCGTTCACCTACTCCGAGCACAGATCCAGATTTGGTAAATAATTACAAATATTACGGTTTAGTCCAGTTTCGTGTATCCATTCATTCGTTCATTGAATAGCAGGCCTATTTAAATTATTAGACATAGGGCAGCGTATCCGCCGTATCGTATTGATTGAAAATATACTTTTAAATAACTTCCCTAGGGTCTACAACTTGAAATATTTGTAATATTTATGTCTGATGGAGCCTCTGTTTAGTAAACTGCAGAGGAGAGATGAAATTAAATCTTAAGTTTAAATTATAAACTAAACACATAAAAATTAAACTTAGGCTAAAGAATGTAGACTACATTCTTTAACCTAAAAAGATTAATTTTTATGTGTAGTGTGTGCATAATTTTTACATTGTAGTTGGTTCTTCAAACGTCTAGGGCCTACAGTTTTTTCCTTGTTGCAGTTGTTTTAAGCTAATGATCATGACCACTGATTGTATATGAATATGGCTAGATGCCATCAACATTCTTACATTCTAGTACTATCATCAGAGTTGAATTAGAGGTCCCTGTGTTATGTTATTAATGCTGAAGGGAACACTTGGGAGTTCAAAAATCAATGAGTCGATGATTAAAAAGGATTATACCATTTTTTAAATTCCTACCTAGATAGGAAGTACCATGACTAGAAAAATATAAATAAATTACACCTGGAACTTTTGCTAGTGATACAGGCTACAGTGTGTGTATGTACCCTGCTGCTGGGAACTTTATAGGGAAGATATTAGAACAGATATTTCTAATGGCTGAAGTGCAATGATGATGATGACCGCGCAAACTTTTACAAACACAAAGTGACTCCTATACACACAAACTTTTACAAACACAAAGTGACTCCTATACACACAAACTTTTACAAACAGAAAGTGACTCCTATACACACAAACTTTTACAAACAGAAAGTGAATCCTAACCATATACATTTTTACAAACACATGGTGAAATCTAATCACACAAACTTTTACAAAGCGAAAGTTAATCCTAATCACACAAACTTTCACCAACGGAAAGTAAGTCCGAACCACACATATTTTTACAAACAGAAAGTTACGCCTAACCACACAAACTTTTACAAAGAGAAAGTGAGTCCTAAACACACAAACTTTTGCAGAAAGTTAATCCTAACCACACAAACTTTCACAAACGGAAAGTAAGTCTGAACCACGCATATTTTTACAAACGGAAAGTTAATCCTAACTACACAAACTTTTACAAAGAGAAAGTGAATCCTAACCACACAAACCTTTGCAGAAAGTTAATCCTAACCACACAAACCTTTAACAAATAGAAAGTGAATCCTAACCACACAAACTTTTACTAGCAGAAATTTAGTCATAACCACACAAACTTTTACAAACACAGTGAATCCGGAAAATAAAAGTTCTTAGCATTAGCAGTTTCACTTCTATTCTGTTGTTTTTCCATGTTTTTAAAACGTCTTATTTTACAATATGCCATTGCCAGTCTCTTCCTTATATATGCCAGGCAGTTTCATTTACCATTAGTGTTTGCTCCTAAGTATCCTCACACTCTATTATCCTCACACTCTATTATCCTCACACTCTATCTCGGTAAGTTCATTCGGATTTTTGGTTGTAATGTTGTTATATCTGTTGACATGATTTTTGTATTTTGCGAGTCTAAATATAAGTTTGATGATTCACTGTATTTCTTTGTGTTCTTGATTAGTTGCTCCAATCCCCTTTTATCATCTGAAAAAAAGCACAGTGTCGTATGCATAGCTTAGTTCAGGGATTTCAAAACCACCGATGTTCAAAGCATGGTAATCAGCATTGTGTATGTCTTCTCTCACATTCCTCACTATACTATATCCCTGTGCATCCCTGTCTTACTCCACTCTGTACATCAAACCAATCTGAGAGATCACCCTCTAACATCACTGCAGCCTTTTGATCTTGGTAAAGCTCTTCTATTAGATAAATCAGATGTCTTGGGAAACCCATGTTATTCTTTATGTCCCATAGTTTCTGGTGTTGGATGCAGTCAAACGCTTTTGAGTAATCTATGAAGCACATGTGCATGTCAGTTGAGAATTCCCTACACTTATCTATAATAAGCCTCATGTTAAGGATGTGATCTTGTTCCTCCGCCCGATCTGAAACCAGTCTGTGTTTTGTTTATCTCCATCTCTAATTTTCATTTGATTCTTTGCATTATGATGTTTAACATCATATTTCTTGCTTGACTATAAGGCCTATAGTTCTGTGATTTGTGCATATCTGAAGGTCGCTTTTTTGGGGAGGGGTATATATAATGATTTTTTCCATTCCTCCAGCCATGTGTCGCTTTCCCATATTTTGCTGCAGAGTGTGGTAAATTTTGATTCCAGCCTCACCCCCTACGTGCATAATTTCTATTGTTAAACTATCATTGCCTGGGGTCTATCCTTTCTATAAACTTTCTATTGCTTATATTACTTCTTCCTTTGTATGTTCTGGCTCTTTTTCATATTAATTTATTGATTTATTTTTTGTTTTACTTAGATCATTGTACATCTCACTGCAGTATTCTTTCCATCTCTGTAATATATCTTTCCCTTTGTTTGTACGTTCCTTTGTTTATCTTTCAACACTTTTAATGATTGTTGAAGTTTGTTGTCTCAAAGGTGCCTTACATTTTTGAACATCATTTTACCTTGGTTTTTCAGCCCTTCTATTTAAAGACATATTTTGTTTATGTAGTTTTACTTGTCTTGCCTAACTCTTCTTTGAATATCCCTTGATAGACTTCTATAATTTGCTCTGTTTTTAATACTATTTTTAATTTGTCTTCTTTCTTGGATCATGTTCATAGTTTCTTCTGAAATATACTCTTCTTCTTGCTCTTTTTTTTCTAGCATGTTTTTTATACAGTTGTTAAAAATGTCTTTCAGACTGCAACAACTGGTGTGAAATTACTTTAGTATCAATCCCAGGAAACCTGTTTTGTAGCATCATAATGAAAAGAATGAAAAAAAGCTGCTGATCAAAGACTTAGAGAAGAACAAACCGGCTTTAGACCTAACCATTCATGTGTAGACCACATCTTCACTCTTAGAAATATTATAGAAAATTGAATTGAGTTTCAAACTCCTTTTGTAAATAACTTTATAGACTTCCAAAAGGCATTCGACAGTATACATCGACCTGCATTATGGGAAATCTTTAATATCTATGGATTCCAAATAAAATATATAAACATCATAAAAGCCTTTTACCAAGAAACAACCTGTTGCCTAAGAACAGAAACAGGAAATTCAAAATGATTCAATGTAGACACAGGATGAAACAGGGCTGCGTATTATCGCCAATGCTATTTGGAATAGATATCGATTGAATCATTGTGTAAAACCATTCAAGATGAAAAAGCGGCATCCAATGGCCCAAAAACAACACTTTAACTGATCTTGTTTTTGCAGATGACATTGCAATCTTAAACTCTACTCATCAACAAACACAAAATAAAACAAACAAACTATGCACACTCGCAGATCAAATTGGCCTCCAAATCAGAAATCATAGAATTTACCAGTTCAACGAATAACATCTCAGTAAACAATCAAATACTGGAAAAAGTCTCCAACTTTAATTACTTGGGCAGCCGAATGTTTGTTGACGGAGACTCAATGAAAGAAATAAATACACGCATAGCAGTTGCAGCTAGCACATTTACCAAACTAATTAATATCTGGAAATCAAAAGATCTAGGAAGAAACACCAAGCTAAAGCTATCCAACTCTTGTATTATCTCAGTATTAGCATATGGAAATGAAAACTGGAAATCAACTCAAGCAACAGACCAAAAATTAAACAGCTTAGAAAATAAATGCCCCCAGGAAACTGATGAACATAAAATGGAGTGATTTCATCACAAATAGTGATTTAAGAAACAAAACACACTATTAATATGTTTCAAACATCATAAGAAAACACAGATGGAAATACCTGGGTCATGTTTAAAACTAGATGAAAACAGAATAAACCAACAAGCCCTTATGTTGACACTTGAGGGTAAAAGAAAACGAGGAAGGCCTAAAGCAACATTAAAAAACACCATACTTAAAGAAGGGGAAATAACAGGCTGCAAGAGCTAAACTACAGGCAGCGGACCGCAACACATGGAAAATCAAAACTTCTGCCCTATGTGTTGCCTGCGGCACAAAAGGAACAAACTAACTAAATTAAAAATATCACTTATCTTGTTTTCAAGTTCATTTGAAGTATATCCTTCTTTTATTTCAAGTAGTTTTTAGAATATGTTTTGAATTTGGATGTATTCTTTTGGTATAGATGTCATATAGTATCTGGAAATGAGTGAATTTTTTGTTGTTGAGTACATGAATAAAACGCGACTCAACACATTTCCTTTCTCCCAGCTGTAAATCTAGTAGGAAGATCCCTGCCCCAAGAGAATGAATGAAAAAGTGTAATTAAATTCTTCTGCATTCATTCTTAAACTCTTGCAGATTATCAGAATGTAATCCGGAGTAAAGACTACCTTATATCATGGTTTACAGCTTTGCTGTTATATCTGCCTGATTCATGCGATTTCAGCGTGGCTTCAGGTCACTCTGACCCGCTATGCCTGGGGTTGGCACCCTGGAAGTACTGAACTACTTTTAAGTTCTCACATTGTGAGGCGATCTACCCTTTCTGAAATAACCACAATGGCCATATATTTGTACTTCTGACGTTGTTTTTTTTGGGGGGGGGGGTATAATTCCCACTTTCTCTAGTGAACGTTGATGACCTTTTTGCAGAACTGTTTGGGAGGAAGATATAATTAATAATATAAAATATATATAAGATAGCCACTCTGCGCCCAAAAATATTCTTAGTTATCTCTTACAACATGCATGGCAGGTAACTGTGTGATATTATTTCCTCCCCTTTTTGGCCTTGGCAACACATGAGCAGAAATTAAATTAATTCTTCACATCAGATATGCAAATGCCAATAATATAAGATACTGTTATATAGTCTCATGCAGAATCATAAATGAATAAAAATCAAACTATTTTGGACATATTAAAAGACATGACACCTTGCTTGATGAAGACCTTATGTTACTGTAGAGTCTTGAAGGTGGTTAAGAGGTAAGTAAAAATACAAATGGGAGGGAAATATCACGAGATGGACAGGTTGCAGTCTACCAGAGTACTGCACGAATGCAAGAGACATGTTGTTAGAGGTTCATTACAGCCAACCCTCATTAAGGGGATGGCACTTGATGATGATAAAAATTATACATGTAGTCTTTTTGGAAATTTGTAGTTGCCTCTCTGTGGCAGTTCTTCTTCTGCCTCATTCTCCAGTTGAAGCCAGATGCTGACATGGATTTCGTTAATGAACTTTACTGTGGTAACTATTGTAAACATTATTATTTATAATTTTGGTTTATTTTCATTGATTATTTCTTTATTTATATCCTCTTTTTTTAAGGATATTAATGACAGCTCAGAGGATACCAGCGATGGAAGATCTCAACTACGAAAGAGGTAAATTGTGTTTCTTCCATGCACTATATTGACATATTTCATCTATTAATTGTTATGTTTATTTTCTGTTATATGCCATGACTAAAAAGTTGGTTTAAAATAATAGTGAATATGACAGTAAAGCATATTTATTTATAAAATGCAATATCATTTCTATGATGATTACACATAGATAGATAGATTATAATAACCTATTACATTTTGTTAATGCTATTTGTTTTATTTCAGTCTCAATGTAGACCTTAAGTATTGTTACAGTTACGAATGTTTGTGATTGAGTGCATTGTGTTTACACTATAAACTGTAAAACATTGCATTCTGGGATAGTGTTTCACCGCAATACTGTTATTGGATAATTGTTTGCAGGCCAAGAACATCGAAAGACAAACTGAGAAAAATTTTCAGTTCTATGCGTTTTATGACAAAGCTTCGACCATGGTGAGCAGACACTATAACCTTTCAAACTGCATCTTGCCCACTCAAAACAGTCAGATACTATTTCTATGACTGCATGATGTGCAATGTTTCTGCGAAATAACTGTGCATTGTGTTTCTTTTTTTTAAAATTTCTATTAAACCAATGAATGATAACATATAATTTCATTCAAATTTGTATAGTAAAGAAAATGAAATGAATATTGCGCATCTATAACAAAAATAAAATGGCTCATCTATAGAATATTCATGTAGACCTGTGTTTCCGTATGCTGCAAGAGGGGTTGTTCAAGAATTATCAGCTCACCCCACCCCAATATTTAAACATCAATCCTACCAAAAGATGGCAAACATAAATTCAATCTTTATACCAACATAATGTTATCAGTGTCAGACATGGACTTTATTGAAGAAATGAAATTAACTGTATATCACTAAGTGAGGAGACTTGAGTCTGAAGTTTAGACTATGGCTGGTTGATTGGTTGCTGATCCAGCAGACAGTGGGCTCATGCCCTTTGACCCAGTACCTAGTTAGTTAGTCATTG
This sequence comes from Meghimatium bilineatum, assembly GCA_034231615.1. Lineage (NCBI taxonomy): Eukaryota > Metazoa > Mollusca > Gastropoda > Stylommatophora > Philomycidae > Meghimatium > Meghimatium bilineatum. The sequence goes on from CM067309.1 coordinate 19,230,012, forward strand.
GATCATCCTCACTACACTCCGGACAAGTCCATAGGTGCTCAAATCTCTCCTTGAGTGTAGCTGCCATTACACGTTGACTGACGGTCCCAGTACGCAGTTGATTGACCATCATTCTTTCTTGCCAACGAAATGCTCCTTTCAATCAGCCACATTTCAAACCAAATTCCTTTATTCTAGTCATGGAACAAGAGTTATCGTCACATATACAGTCATTTGCTTGTGCGTTCAAAATGTCTGCTCGATCCATCACTCCACCAACAGCCGTAGTAACAGCGTGTGCAGCCAACCTATCTGCTCTCTCATTACCCCGGACTCCCGCATGTCCCGGCACAAAAATGAAAGTGACTTTACGCATACAGGAATTAATCACTGCATCCAACCACTGTTCCCGAATGTATCCCGCCTGAACTTTCACAATCATGCTCATCGAGTCACTGAGTATTCAGGCATGCTTGCAGATAGTCTGTGAGCAGACCCATTGCAAAGCTTTGGTTACTGCCAAAATCTCCATGCTGCTTGTCATCTGAGAGAATGCACCACTTTCTTCTATGATGGTTTCTTCCCACCTTTTAGCCGTGAAGGCTCAGGCACTTCTGATGTGTCTCTCAACTGACCCATCTGTATATACAGTCATATCACCTTCCCTGAAATTTTCACAGATTAGAGCGAGTACCTCTGACTCCACTACTGTCGGACACCATTCCCTGCATTCTCTATTGAGTGTTATTATTACTTTGAAGGATGTCAGACAATCTAAGGGCACAAGACTCCATTAAGCACCATGTAGCACATCTTGCAATCTGCACACCATCTGTATAATATCCTCTGCGTTCCCCATCCACGACTTTCCTCTCTTAAGATGACTGCCTTTCACTTTGAGAATTTCATTGTGTAGAGGATGTTCTTACCATGTTTAGACTATAAACAATAAGACATATTTAGGTAAAGCATAAAAAGCAAAAGTCACGAAAATAAATTTTTTTTTTTAAGGAATTGGGAGAGGGTGGGTAAAGGATGCAAATTTGTGCCAAATGGGGACCACTGGTCTAAAAATTGAGAAACCCTGGTGTGAAGACAGTGTTTGCTAATGTTTTGTTTTAAAATAAAGACAGGATTTCTAGATCTTAAACCTGGCATGTTGTTGTTGTTATCTAGGCATGTTGTGTGATATATGGTTGCTGGTGTGCCTCTTGGCCTGGTATCTTTGATTTCAGCACCTGTGCTTGTTTGGGCAGGACTCGATATAAGGGATGACCCGGCCAATCTTAGCATCTTAGTTCCGAACCTCTGTTGACTGAACTAAACCCCCCCCCCCCATCTCCACTTCAAGGAGTTGCGCTCAATGGAGATGCCTGGCATGAGATATCATTTAATGAAAATAATAGTTATTATTAAATTTCTAGTCATCTTTCAGTTGCGTGCATGCTAATGATGGTTAGAGATATCTTCTTCTTCTTCTTTCGTTCACTTGAAACATGTCTATATCTGTAATTCTGTCTCCTTAAGAGACAGATATATAAGATATAGTCAGAGATATAACTTTTAATCATTTTAAACATTTTGAATGAGAAAATGAAGATACTGTTTCTGTAAATTGAGGACTGGGTGCACAATATCATGAAAGAGACCTTGTGAGGGAATGAAGAGATTATAAGTACATTTGCAATAGCCGTCATCTTGTGAGGGAATGAAGAGATTATAAGTACATTTGCAATAGCTGTCATCTTGTGAGGGAATGAAGAGATTATAAGTACATTTGCAATAGCTGTCATCTTGTGAGGGAATGAAGAGATTATAAGTACATTTGCAATAGCTGTCATCTTGTGAGGGAATGAAGAGATTATAAGTACATTTGCAATAGCTGTCATCTTGTGAGGGAATGAAGAGATTATAAGTACATTTGCAATAGCTGTCATCTTATTTTTTCATAAATCCGTATTGTTAACAATTTATTTTCATATTTAAAAAACATCTATCTTCTCTTCGAGAGTATATATGATAGTCATATATATTCAAGGGAGCCAGTAGTGCAGTGGTTAGCGCACTGGCTTCCATATGAGTGGTCCTGGTTTCATTCCCCAGTTGAGGCGGAAATGTTTTTCAGATTGCAACGGATCCCGGGTCGGCCCAGCCTTAAATGGGTACCGGATTAATCTGGAAAGTAAAAAAGTAAAAGCATTGCATGTTGTAGATAGTCTAACTTCCAAAATATAACATGCATTGCATGTCGTATTAAAGATCTAATTGTGTTCTAATATATGTGAGTATTTTTAATATCATTTAGTTCTAGTAGACCAGATTTTATTGCATTTTTAAACTAATATTTATTAATAAATATTAATATTTATGATTATGATGACATTCTAAAATTGTGCTAGAGTGGGTGAGTGAAATATATAATTTTAAAGCATTTTGTTGTTGATGGAAAAAAATTTCTTTTGAGATATAAGTTTTAGTTGAAAAAAATTTGAAAATGTGTAGAGGATTGACTTCATTATACTCAGGTTATCCCATATGTACTCCAAATCTCTCAATGAAGCAGCATCTTACCTGCTGAGAGTACCACTCATAGCACATAACTCTGTCGCCTATATTAACAACGGTCGACAAACAAAAAAATGGTGGCGCGCGCCGTTGGCAACACACCCCATCCAACGTGATATCGTGAGATTTACATGTACCACAGTCCGATGCACATAGCTGGAGACATGCACAATCGAAGCCATTACATTCCCACATCCGACATGATCGTTGTAAAGATGTCTAGATGGAAGTTACACGTTTTATAGCAATTAATCTGACCACATCTGCACACCGGTATGATGGTAGATCGGTTTTATAGACCTTTCTTTCATCGTATTTTGAATAAAATAACATTGAATCGTGGCTTGAATCATGAATTATTGGGTTATTTAGTTTCACAGCAGTGAATATACAGAATGCAATGTTGGTTTGGGGACTTGATGTTTGATATCGAATATGTTGAAGTGGCACCAAAAATGACTCTAGGCCTAAGCTCAAAGAACGATTTTACTGCAAATCTACATGTTTTATACAGTTCCCCGGCAATATTTTGATAATTTCACAATGAAAGAACATAAATACAACAGATTTGCATGTGATTTAGTGTACAGTGTTGCCACGCATTTCGATAAGTAAGGTAAGTTATTTTTTTACTAATTATTTTCCTCTTTATTTGTTATAAAATATATGTTTTTTGTGAAAAACGTCTTTACCACTTTCTCATATGTCTGGTATCACACACACACGTACATAAATTACACCAATATATGCAGAATTCAATTCTTTATTTATATGTGCAAATATTATTTAAATATCTCTAACAACCAAAAAATTATCACATTTTCAAAACAGTCACCATCAATAAGGCAAATTTTCAAAAAAGAATCTGGTGACAGGGATACGTTTCATATTTTTTTATCTGGCTTGCTAAAGGTTAACAACTATGCTATGTAGATCCCCCATAAATTGTAGTGCTGGAGTATAGCGTTCAATTCATGCTTCATAAGGTACAAAATTGATTGGCTCTTGCATTTGGGGATGACAACTACAGTGGCCTAATATTTATTATTTGGATCTGTTGTCATAAAATATAGACATCAACTGCAATGAAAGAATTGATGTGCTGGCTTTGAAATGGTCTCCCCCGACCAAAACTGTATGTGTTGGGCTATTGGCACAAATATATTGACAAATTATAGCAAATATATTGACAAATTATAGTGAAAATTAGAAACAAATAATCAAGATTTTTCGAGCATGTGATGAGAAAAGTAAAACTTGAACATTTAGTAACCACCGGAAAGATCAAGGGGAGCAGAGACAGAGGAACGTCCCTCTGTAAAGAGATACATTTCTGGATGGGTTGTCTCTGTGGCACAAAAAGAAGTCACCAACTGAACTTATTAATAGCACAAGACACAGAGAGTTGTTGAGAAGCATGATTGCCTACGCCTCTTATCATGGCACTTTATTGCTTGATAATACTCAATTTTTCATGGTGCAGATAGTCCATTTTTGTTTTAAAAGAAATGTCATGAGTTGGTTTACCTTTCATTATTATTATTATTATTCAGTGTCTGCTTTTCTTCAAAACAGAGGACTTAAGTAAAACTGATTAATCTGTCAAGAACACATCAATTTCACTTGTGTCTTTATCACTACATTTCTCACTCTTTAACTTCACTGCTTTGAGGATGAGGCTGCAAAACTGAGTCCCCTACAATATCTCTCCCTTTGAAACACAAAATTATATTTATAACCAAAAATAATAACTTTTCACAAAATCTTGTGTATCAACAGGAGCAACTATATAACCTTAATAATCACAATACCACCACATAAGAAGATAATAGTAATTATATTTACTTATGATGAAATAACCATTATTAGCATGGCTTCTACAGTATAAAAAGGACTAGTTCGACTCACTATTTTCCAATTACTGAGGATAGTTGATGACAAAGAGCCACTTTTCATATCAGTTTTATGTCATTGGTTGTTACATTAAAGAAATATTTACACACATTGAAACCAGAGAGTAAACAGTATTACTGCTGTTTATTTCAATATTTTTATTTGTATGGTGTTATTTCCCATGACGAGACAGGAGACCACCAAGACAAGAGACAGGAGATGTTGGAGATACGTTGCAGCCAACCTTCGTTGCGGAGACGGCACTTGATGATGATGATTTCCCATGAAAATTAAAGTCAAAATGGCTTTCTTAAAATGACTAGTCCAAAGACCACACATCCCTGGAACCTATTGATCTTCATCTTCCCAGTTATGTGATATCTATTTTGTTAATGAACCAATAATAAATGCACATTTATTTTACATTTTATTTGATTATAATTTAATTATTGCTTTGTATATGTGTTCTTTCATATGCAGCTTGAGTGAGAGTTATTTTACTGTGAAGGGTGCTGCCCTCATACTTCCCCATACTGACTGCACCAAGAAATCAACAAAGAAAAGTCATGGAGGTATGCTATGTACTTGTATCAATCCTTAACTCTTTGTCTCCGTGCGGTTTTCCTGCGATGCCGAACACGATAGTAAATTCATATTAAAATGTAGATTTGAGCGGATTTTCGGCATAGTGGGTCTCCAAAATGTAGATATTAGCAGCTCCGTGGACATAGAGAGTTAATAATACCAATTATTTTGTATGGATATGGGAGTTGGATAATTACAGCGGAAATAGAGAGAATAATAATAGTAATAATAATACCCATAACCCATCAGGGTCACAGGGGTACCAAACTGAAGACATCAGCTCAAAACAACCTCCAAATATCTCTATCTTCAGCCATTCAAAGGAGTGTAGAAAAATCATGCCCAGACCAATCTTCGATGTTATCAATCCAGGGTTTTCTTTTTCCACTTCTTCTCCTTCCATCCTTGACTGTTCCTTGCAAAATAATTTTAGACAGTGAACAATGTCTCATTATATATTTGTAGTTAGTTTCAAGCTATAGGGTCATTTAGTCCTTCTATGGGATGAAACAGCCAGCCTCATCCAAATGCTCCTTAGTCATCTCTGATGATATGCATGGTGAACACAAGTGTTTCCATTCTTTACTCTTCATTTACTCATAAGTTTCCCCACACTCACTTAAGGAGTTGAGAACAAAGAGATATGACAGGATTTTATGGTGATGTTTCTTAAAGTGCTATCCCATCAGGGTTTATGGGTTTAATGATGATATCTGGTGTTTTTTTCTTGGTGTATGTCTGTGTGTTCTTAAATTTATATATTTTGTTTCACACACAGAGTTTTTTTCCTTTCTTGTTGAATGTGTTGTCATGGTGCGGAAGAAAAACACCAACTGAACTTACTCACTTTTTGTAACATCTGAAGCAACATTGTTGATATTTATGTGTTATTTGTTTACTTCCTTTTCATGTTATACCCCTTTATGCCTTGCAACATAGGAGCCGAAGAGTTCTCTGGAACCTGCCTCTTAGTGTGCTTCATATATGCTTGTTTTTGTTGATCCTTTTATTTCTGTAATCCATCTTTTGCATGATATATCCCTGGCTTTGTATCCATGGTTATGTACAGCCATGCTTTTTGAGGGGCTCTGTCTGGTGGTCATTTGGAAGTATGTGAAAACCACTTATCTAATTTTACAATTAGACTTAATTGGTCTTTGTAGCACTTGTGCCTTCTGGCACGTGCTGATGTTAAAATGTTTGTTGTTCTCAAGGAAATTACATATCTGTGTAGTGTGTGTTTTTATTGTCTGTGTACTGTTCCACTGGTCCAAATTCATAGTTTATTCATTGGGAATATACACATTGACAATATAAAATAGCATCTGTTTATTTAGGGATGCTGTCTGGTATTTAATGGAAAATGTGTTCACTCAAGTTGTGTTTCGAGTAGGTGCCATCTTAGCCGACCTGGTTCTAATACTGTATGCTACATTATAATTTTTCTATATCAATGATATTAGAGACAGGAATTTGGGAAGAAACCTGACCGCATATGCAACTTGGGGAGAAACATGACCGCATATGCAACTTGGGGAGAAACATGAGCACATATTCAACTTGGGGAGAAACATGACCACATATTCAACTTGGGGAGAAACATGACCACATATGCAACTTGGGGAGAAACATGACCACATATGCAACTTGGGGAGAAACATAACCACATATGCAACTTGGCAGGTTTGAGTGAGTAGATATCTTTCCCTGGTCATTGTGAAGTTCAAGGTAATGAGAGAGCTGACAAACTGTCTTCAAGAATACGGGTACCAGGACAGATGACAGGAGGGAAATTTTGATTTCCATATGTATGTAACTTTTAGCTTTTAGACATGGACCTTGTGGTGGATGAAACTGTTATTAAGATATTGAAGGATTTTGGAATTAATTGGGGAGTAATATTCTAAGAATGTTTTCCCCCATCCACTTCATTAGAGAAAATTATGATAGTGTGGGTGTTATAATTAAAAGATTAAAGCCATCCTCTGATTATGAATACCCCTTTCAACAATAGGAATGTCCACCATGATTTATTAGAGTATATGCCATCTGTGAGGAAGAAGCCACAGTAATTAAGATCATAATTAAGGGATAACTATTGGTACTTTCATTGCCTTGTGTATTACTGAAACTTTTGAGTTGCTATTTTATCGTACATATACTGAAACTTCTGAATTGTTATTTATCATAAGAGGTGATTAAGAAGCATTTGGATGAGTTTGGCTGTTTCATCCCATAAAAGGATTAAGTGACCTAATAGACATCCTGAAGTCTGATATGTCAGCCCAAAAGGTGCAGATATCACAACCAAGTTGTGAATCATTACACATTTCCATTCATCAAGTTATGTTTTGCTAATCAGGATTTTGAGAACACTGCAGAATAAGATCTTGTGTGTTACTGAAACCTCTGTGTTATTTTATCTTGTGTGTTACTGAAACCTCTGTGTTATTTTATCTTGTGTGTAACTGAGAAATCTGTGTTATTTTATCTTGTCTGTTACTGAAACATCTGTGTTATTTTATCTTCTGAGTTACTGAAACATCTGTGTTATTTTATCTTGTGTGTAACTGAGAAATCTGTGTTATTTTATCTTGTGTGTTACTGAAACATCTGTGTTATTTTATCTTGTGTGTTACTGAAACATCTGTGTTATTTTATCTTCTGAGTTACTGAAACATCTGTGTTATTTTATCTTGTGTTTTACTGAAACATCTGTGTTATTTTATCTTGTGTGTAACTGAGAAATCTGTGTTATTTTATCTTGTGTGTTACTGAAACATCTGTGTTATTTTATCTTCTGAGTTACTGAAACATCTGTGTTATTTTATCTTGTGTTTTACTGAAACATCTGTGTTATTTTATCTTGTGTTTTACTGAAACATCTGTGTTATTTTATCTTGTGTTTTACTGAAACATCTGTGTTATTTTATCTTCTGAGTTACTGAAACATCTGTGTTATTTTATCTTGTGTGTTACTGAAACATCTGTGTTATTTTATCTTGTGTGTTACTGAAACATCTGTGTTATTTTATCTTCTGAGTTACTGAAACATCTGTGTTATTTTATCTTCTGAGTTACTGAAACATCTGTGTTATTTTATCTTATGTGTTACTGAAACATCTGTGTTATTTTATCTTGTGTGTTACTGAAACATCTGTGTTATTTTATCTTATGTGTTACTGAAACATCTGTTGTTATTTTATCTTCTGAGTTACTGAAACATCTGTGTTATTTTATCTTCTGAGTTACTGAAACATCTGTGTTATTTTATCTTGTGTGTTACTGAAACATCTGTGTTATTTTATCTTGTGTGTTACTGAAACATCTGTGTTATTTTATCTTATGTGTTACTGAAACATCTGTTGTTATTTTATCTTCTGAGTTACTGAAACATCTGTGTTATTTTATCTTGTGTGTTACTGAAACATCTGTGTTATTTTATCTTGTGTGTTACTGAAACATCTGTTATTTTATCTTGTGTGTTACTGAAGTTGTCTGTTGTTTATTATTTTATCACTTGTTTTAAAAATGTATATGATCATTTGCAATTTATACACAAGTATTTCAGCCCAACAGGATTCAGTTTCATAACTGCAGGCTCCTTCACATGATAAAGATGAAATAATCCCTTTAGCTGTAAACAGGTAACTGAGTAACCAAGGTGATACCCAGACCCGTATAAGATTGTCAAAAAGCATGTCAATGTTCAGAAGTAGTTTATGGATGCTTATTTAGTCCCAGAGGAAAGATATTTCAATACAGTACAGCTGCATCCAAGGGTCATCAAGTCCTGCTAGAAGTGCAACATGCACTGTTTGGCCAACTAGCTCATCATTCTTCTGTCATATCTGTTGATCAATCTGCAGTGATGGCATATCAAGCAATCCCTAGCCACAAATGGACAAAGGTGCACTGTCTACTGGCATGCATCTCTTCCTTTGTTAGAAGACAAAAGTAAGAAATTGAGACAAGACATGCAGTGATGCTGATGACCTTTTTCACAGGTAACAAGTCTGATAGTATATCCCACAACTTTCCTTAGTCACCTCCTACGATATGCATGGAAAGAAGACAGTGGCCCTTTTCTTTGCGCCATTAACTAGAGGTCCAGGGCCCAGTTGCCACACAGGTGTCTTCACAGCGCAAACAACAATAAACTAGTTTCCTTCTAGAAAAAAATGGGTGTCATAATAATCCCCATCGAGGCAAACTCCTTGAAGAGGACATGAGGCTTAGTCCAGTCAACGGAGGCTGAAACTTGAGATTGGTCTGGCCATTCCCTACATCGAGAAGAACCATGTTTGTCATGCACAAACAAGCACAAGTGCTGAAGTCGGAGATACCAGGCTAGGTGCGCACCAGACAACATGATTAGATAACATATATACAGAACAAAATACTTGCTGTGTAGACATGTTCAACTGCGAAGACGAAGAAGAGTGTAATAATATCTCCTTTTCTGTTGATATTTTTCCAACATTCATGTTTTTCATTTCAATGAAGATCTTTAATATTTAAATTGTTGAGAAATGATTATTGTCCATGCAGGAGAAATCCAGAGCCACCTTCAAGCTATGCTCCACCTCCTACGTCCAGAGGATTCTATAAAAATTGTATGTCATTCCCTTACTCTTTGTCGTACAGAGATTGATTAGAATTATGTTTTGCAAAATATTTACGTGCATGATTATTTATTTAGACACTTCATAAAACATTAGAAAAGAGAATTGATTTGAGTAGTCTCTGCCCATTTTCAGTAATATTACCAGTACTTTGATGACCCATGCAGGCTGGCCATGCAATATTGCCAGTACCCACTCTGGCGTTTAGATCGCCCAATATAAACAATATTTCTTTTGCCGAGATTGAGTCTGCAATGTTCTGTATAGAGTCATAGAAATTATCTTTTTCTTCTGCAGTGGCAGCAAGAATCAGTGCATAGGTACTGATAATATTAATAGAGCCGTGTTTTGCACTCAGCTGTAGTGATATTATGTACTCGGACACCACTGTTGGTGTAGTGATATTATGTACTCGGACACCGCTGTTGGTGTAGTGATGAAATGTATAAGACTATTTTTAATGGCGAAACTGACTCCGTATGTATGTATATGTACGATTCTAAGAAATCTTAGTTTATTGTGTGTGTATATGTACGATTCTAAGAAATCTTAGTTTTCTTGTGTGTGTATATGTCAGATTCTAAGAAATCTTAGTTTATTGTGTATGTATATGTACGATTCTAAGAAATCTTAGTTTATTGTGTGTGTATATGTCAGAATCTAAGAAATCTTAGTTTATTGTGTGTGTATATGTACGATTCTAAGAAATCTTAGTTTATTGTGTGTGTATATATCAGATTCTAAGAAATCTTAGTTTATTGTGTATGTATATGTACGATTCTAAGAAATCTTAGTTTATTGTGTGTGTATATTTCAGAATCCAAGAAATCTTAGTTTATTGTGTGTGTATATGTCAGATTCTAAGAAATCTTAGTTTATTGTGTGTGTATATGTCAGAATCTAAGAAATCTTAGTTTATTGTGTATGTATATGTACGATTCTAAGAAATCTTAGTTTATTGTGTGTGTATATGTCAGAATCTAAGAAATCTTAGTTTATTGTGTGTGTATATGTACGATTCTAAGAAATCTTAGTTTATTGTGTGTGTATATGTCAGATTCTAAGAAATCTTAGTTTATTGTGTATGTATATGTACGATTCTAAGAAATCTTAGTTTATTGTGTATGTATATGTCAGAATCTAAGAAATCTTAGTTTATTGTGTGTGTATATGTACGATTCTAAGAAATCTTAGTTTATTGTGTGTGTATATGTCAGAATCTAAGAAATCTTAGTTTATTGTGTGTGTATATGTACGATTCTAAGAAATCTTAGTTTATTGTGTGTGTATATGTCAGATTCTAAGAAATCTTAGTTTATTGTGTGTGTATATGTCAGAATCTAAGAAATCTTAGTTTATTGTGTGTGTATATGTCAGATTCTAAGAAATCTTAGTTTATTGTGTGTGTATATGTACGATTCTAAGAAATCTTAGTTTATTGTGTGTGTATATGTCAGAATCTAAGAAATCTTAGTTTATTGTGTGTGTATATGTACGATTCTAAGAAATCTTAGTTTATTGTGTGTGTATATGTACGATTCTAAGAAATCTTAGTTTATTGTGTGTGTATATGTACGATTCTAAGAAATCTTAGTTTATTGTGTGTGTATATGTACGATTCTAAGAAATCTTAGTTTATTGTGTGTGTATATGTACGATTCTAAGAAATCTTAGTTTATTGTGTGTGTATATGTCAGAATCTAAGAAATCTTAGTTTATTGTGTGTGTATATGTACGATTCTAAGAAATCTTAGTTTATTGTGTGTGTATATGTACGATTCTAAGAAATCTTAGTTTATTGTGTGTGTATATGTACGATTCTAAGAAATCTTAGTTTATTGTGTGTGTATATGTACGATTCTAAGAAATCTTAGTTTATTGTGTGTGTATATGTCAGAATCTAAGAAATCTTAGTTTATTGTGTGTGTATATGTCAGAATCTAAGAAATCTTAGTTTATTGTGTGTGTATATGTACGATTCTAAGATATCTTAGTTTATTGTGTGTGTATATGTACGATTCTAAGAAATCTTAGTTTATTGTGTATGTATATGTACGATTCTAAGAAATCTTAGTTTATTGTGTGTGTATATGTCAGATTCTAAGAAATCTTAGTTTATTGTGTGTGTATATGTACGATTCTAAGAAATCTTAGTTTATTGTGTATGTATATGTCAGATTCTAAGAAATCTTAGTTTATTGTGTATGTATATGTACGATTCTAAGAAATCTTAGTTTATTGTGTGTGTATATGTCAGAATCTAAGAAATCTTAGTTTATTGTGTGTGTATATGTACGATTCTAAGAAATCTTAGTTTATTGTGTGTGTATATGTACGATTCTAAGAAATCTTAGTTTATTGTGTGTGTATATGTCAGAATCTAAGAAATCTTAGTTTATTGTGTGTGTATATGTACGATTCTAAGAAATCTTAGTTTATTGTGTGTGTATATGTACGATTCTAAGAAATCTTAGTTTATTGTGTGTGTATATGTACGATTCTAAGAAATCTTAGTTTATTGTGTGTGTATATGTCAGAATCTAAGAAATCTAAGTTTATTGTGTGTGTATATGTACGATTCTAAGAAATCTTAGTTTATTGTGTGTGTATATGTACGATTCTAAGAAATCTTAGTTTATTGTGTGTGTATATGTACGATTCTAAGAAATCTTAGTTTATTGTGTATGTATATGTCAGATTCTAAGAAATCTTAGTTTATTGTGTGTGTATATGTACGATTCTAAGAAATCTTAGTTTATTGTGTGTGTATATGTACGATTCTAAGAAATCTTAGTTTATTGTGTGTGTATATGTACGATTCTAAGAAATCTTAGTTTATTGTGTATGTATATGTACGATTCTAAGAAATCTTAGTTTATTGTGTATGTATATGTACGATTCTAAGAAATCTTAGTTTATTGTGTATGTATATGTCAGAATCTAAGAAATCTTAGTTTATTGTGTGTGTATATGTACGATTCTAAGAAATCTTAGTTTATTGTGTGTGTATATGTACGATTCTAAGAAATCTTAGTTTATTGTGTGTGTATATGTACGATTCTAAGAAATCTTAGTCTATTGTGTGTGTATATGTACGATTCTAAGAAATCTTAGTTTATTGTGTGTGTATATGTACGATTCTAAGAAATCTTAGTTTATTGTGTATGTATATGTACGATTCTAAGAAATCTTAGTTTATTGTGTATGTATATGTACGATTCTAAGAAATCTTAGTTTATTGTGTATGTATATGTCAGATTCTAAGAAATCTTAGTTTATTGTGTGTGTATATGTACGATTCTAAGAAATCTTAGTTTATTGTGTGTGTATATGTACGATTCTAAGAAATCTTAGTTTATTGTGTGTGTATATGTACGATTCTAAGAAATCTTAGTTTATTATGTATGTATATGTACGATTCTAAGAAATCTTAGTTTATTGTGTGTGTATATGTAAGATTTTAAAAAAAAGAAAATTCTCTTGCATCTCTTAGAAATGGTGATATGTCGCAAACTTGTATGGTTTGGGCATGTGATGAGTCATGATTCTCTTCCCAAGACTGCCCTACAAGTAACAGTTAAGAATGGAAGAAGAAGAGGACAAAAGAAAGTATGGATTGATAATATCAAAGACTGGACAGGATTAAGTTTCCCTGGCCACACTCAATCAAGTAACTGAGAACAGAGACATGACATGATTTTTGTGTTGATAGTTCTAAAGTGGCATCCCTACGACCCAGAGAGGTTATAGGTTTGATGATGAGTTATTCTGCACATATAGAAAATCTATACAAGTTGTTATTTATGCACATATAAATATTCATGCCTGCACATTCACTGATTGATGTTTCTTTTCTGCATGACACAGGCTGTGAGACTGGAAGACACATGTCATTATCAACGTTATATGGCCCTGGTCTCAACAAGAGGAAGACAAGATACAGAAGAAGCTGTTATACTAGGCATTGACTGCACTGGTACTAATGCCTCAATAGGATTAGTACTACCAATGTGGATGGGACTCAGGATTAAGCTTGGAGGAGATGGGTATGCCTTGATTCATGCCTTCTTTTTTTCTTCTGTTGTGGCCTACTTACATGATGTGGTTGATTTGTTTACAATCCCTCAAGTAGTGTAATGTTAAGTAATTCGCCCACCAACCAGCAGAGCCAGATTTCAAGTTCCGTTGTTATTCGTGGTTTGAAATAAATAGGACTCCCTTGGTTCACCCAGCCACCAAGAAATAGAGTACCAGACCTATGCTCTGGGAAGGTCGAGGAATGGCACCATTGCTACTGAGCAAGTGTATTAGGCAACTCTACTAAGGCAGTTTCTAGTCAACCACAGACTGGGCAGCTCAGCACGTATGAGAAACCGTATGCTATGATGTCGGTTTATAACTCAGCTTACCTTTATCTTTACAATCCTTGAGAGTTTATGAGCTTTTATTCATTTTTAATCTCATCTATCTCCCCCATGTTTAATTGGTGCCCAATTCGGGAGCAAAAAATAGTAGTGCTGTCATATACCATTTATGTCAGACGCAGCTAAGTAGGTTGGCTTTCCCACCCCTTGATCTCTGCTAGGATGAATTCTGTAGCAGACTCATGGCTGGATGATGATAATAATTATGGTAATGAAGTAATCCCTTTAGAAGATTTGCAAAGTGTGCAAGTAGCACTTGACAGCCCTTAGCCATTCTGACAAAAGCACAAGTTCTTCTCAGTTGTGTAACTGACACCAGGACTCATATAATAAAGGTCTGTGTAAGTGAAGTTTATAGATACATGTTTAGTCCCCAAAGGGAGAAATTCCAGTGTGCCAGCAGGATTACCATGTCCTACACACTTCTAGGCCAACTGTCTTATAATTCTTCTGTCAGATTTGTTGACCCATCAGCAATGATGCCACATCTAGTATTCCCAGTAACCTCTAGTATTCCTAGGAGTCTGCCACAAAAGGATAATTTCTGCTGGCCTGCATCTATTTACCTTCCATGGGGATTATGTGATAGAAGACAAAAGTAAGAAATTGAGACAAGATGTGATAATGTTATTTTTACTGCAGACATGTTGTCATCCTATCCCCAAATGTTCCTTAGTCGTCTCTTATGGTGTGCCTGGAAATACGACAGTGGCGCCATCCCTTGCACCCTGATATAGTCCAGGCCCTGGTTGCCATACTGGCGCTGCTATGCTGAAGCCTGTTGCAGACACATGCCTGGACTGCTTGGATGGAATGACTTTTTCTACCTATAGCATGCCTTGAGATTACAAGATAGTCATAGCATAGTCCCTCTAGAGTAGAAGACTTCAGAATGTGGCACTCATCCTACAGCCATATCTATAGATGGATGGATAGATAGACAGATGATAGATAAATGGATGGATAGATATATATAGATAGATATATAGACTGATGGATTGATAAATAAGTAGGTAGGTTGGCTGGTTAGTCGGAATTGGTTGGTTGGTAGATCAATAGATTGATTGATTGATTGGATTTTGATTTGATAGTTAGATAGGATGAATGACAGTGAGCTATAATTGCCACTCTATCGATTCCTATACAATATGCTGCCTTCTGGTGTGTGTTGCTTTCTCCAGATTGAATATGTACTCTAAGCACTGTCATATCATTATGAGATCTACCCATATCAGGACATTGACATTGGCCACACCTCCAATGCATTCAATTCGACTCTTGATTGTTGAGTATTTTAAAAGCTGTGAGTGAGTGTGGCAGTTGGTTCTACTCCCTGAAATGTGTTCATTTTATTCCAGCAGCAAGAGATTGTTTGTTTATGGTTCCAAGTGTTGATGATTCCCCCCGTGAAATGTAAGGGTCACAACAGAGATTGTGATAACTGCACAAAGATCAAGTCCTCAAGGCTGCCATGGCTAAAGTTTACATTCTTCTTCTAAGCAATGTGTCCTGTGCAGAACATTGTCTACACTGCTACTCTTTAATTTCCTGACTGTGCAAGCTGTCCAGCCTCTTCCTGTGTCATTCAAAAGGTCTTTGATATCCTGTGTACATCTTAGTTTTCGTCTTCTTCTTGTCCTTTCTCCTGGAACTTTTCCCTTCATGATTAATCTATCTAACCCATTTTGTCTTTTTATGTGTCCAAAATATGTCTTCTTCTATTTTTTATAGTTTTGAGGATATTATAAACCTTACAATTAGTTGTATGAGATATGCATTTCAAGACTGCTTGAGATTTGTATAGAGATTGAGTGATATGATTGAATTTCAATATCTGCAGATGACTTGCACACTGTGTAAGTTTTATATTTTCTGATTTGTGTGTCCCCAGGGGGTTTAGTCTTTGTATAGATGAACAGTCACATCTATTTAAACCAGTATCTGTTCAAGCAATGTGGTAAGTGGTATTAATTTTCTAAGCTAGAGGTTCTGAGTTTAATTCAGCATTTCAGAAATAATATATTTGAAATGACACCTGACCTTAAGTCATGTCTAATTCTAATGTTGATCTATTGTGTATGTTTCAAATATTAAATATCTTTGACAGTGGAAATCATTAACAGTGAGCTAAAAAGCTGCTGTTTTGCAGAAATTTTAATTGACCAGTTTAAAAAATGGCTACAATAAGGTTTTTTTTGTACGGGTATATTATTTATATACATTTTTAAATTAGCCGATTCCATTTTGGATTTTGAGCCTAGACAGGGGCTTTTGAGCCTACATTCATGAATTTGAACTGTCAGTGGTTCTTTAACGTGTGTTAAAACCAACAAGTTTTCTTCCCTTCTAATATTTTATTGGCATTCTTCTGTTATCAATCGCTGTACATTCTGTCTAGGAGCTACCTTCTATTTCTGTAAGTTTGTCTGTTTTTTCATTGTCAGAAAAGCTACATTGAGTTAGTATCTATCATACTAATAATGTAGTTTTTCTAGATAATTCAGAGATGTTTTGTCTGATGTTGTGAATAAGTTTGTCATGTTTGATGGCTTGTAAAACTGATTTTGAATAACTAAATATTGTGATGTTTTTGGGGGTATTTATTGATAGTAATCTTCTTCTTCTTATGCATTCATTCTCAAATTCCTTCAGATTAGCAGGATGTAATCCGGAGAACGGAATGCGTTGTGTCATGGTTTACAGCATTGCTGTGATATCTGCGCCTTTCAGCCTGACACATCCGACTTCAGCATGGCTATGGGACAGCCAACTCCATCCCATAACCTCCTTAATCGTCTTTTACGACATGCGTGGAAGGTAAACAGTGTTGCTATTCTTTGCTCCCATTTCGGGTTCCAGCAACACACGGGCGATTGATAGTAATAAACTGTATTGAGAGTGTGCCATTTCAGTCAGTATACATGAACTAAAACTATATTTTTATCCTGTTTCTGAAAACCACATTTCATAAATATTGAACTGATTGTAAACCACTTAATTGGCATTTGAAGTCAGCATAGTACATGAACTGTAAACTGGAAGCCTTAAATTAACCATGTAAGGAAGTTATATTCCAACATGACAATTCCTTATCTGCTGAGAATTGGTGCCTGACTATTTGAGTTTTAGAGGATTTAATCATCTCTACCAGAACTAACTTTATTAGCATGATGATTCTGATACGCTCAGTAAGATTATAGGGGATAAGCACAACATGGTTTCCCTGCATTGCATTGATGGTGAATCTAACCAGTTTTTCTATAGTTAAAAAATGCTGCCTTTTCTATTTGTTTGCCATATTTTGTATTCAGTGTTATAATGTCCAGTTTTGGGTGCTTACTGATAGAGCAGCAACCATTCTGTCTAAAGAGCATTGCATTTTGAGTGATTGGTGATAACTTTTTTACATACACGAATCATTTTTCCCATTTGATCTTAAACTCCCACTGGATCTCTCTTGTAGCAGGATGGTCCCACTAGATTTGTCTTGTAGCACGATGGTTCCACTTGATCTATCTTGTAGCACGATGGTCCCACTGAATCTCTCTTGTAACACCATGGTCCCACTAGATCTCTCTTGTAACATTATGGTCCCACTAGATCTCTCTTGTAGCAAGGTGGTCCCACTAGATTTCTCTTGTAGCATGATGGTCCCACTATCTCTCTTGTAGCAAGATGGTCCCACTAGATTTCTCTTGTAGCAAGATGGTCCCACTAGATTTCTCTTGTAGAAAAATGGTCCCACTGGATTTCTCTTGCAGCAAGACAGTCTTACTAGATTTCCAGCAGGATGTAGTCCAGATAACAATAGAGCCTTGTGTTGCCATCATAAGTTCCAATTTTGTAACAATTATACATTTATATCTGTATTCTTATAAAAATGTCCCTATTAGTAATAATACTTCCCCCCCCCTCAGTATTACATGTTGGTAGTGCTTGTCCTCTGAAACGGTTGAAAACCCCAGCTTTAAAATTACAAGAGCTTCATAACTCATAGCTCCTTGGTAACGAAACAAACAATGTTTCATGTTTTTAACTTTTCAGGTCAGCCATACAAAGTCTGTATAAAGTTCTTGGAATTGCTGAAGATATGAAGTACATATCTGAAGGGCTGACCCATACCTGGGTTGGCTATTACAGGTCTCGTATTGACAACAGAGACTCTGCTCGTATGTGTCAATGGTATGTACCTTTTTTCATATCATCAAAACAACAAAGTCAACAATTTAACCTAAATATTGTATCAAGTTAAATGATGTACGAAAAAATATTAAGTAGGGTATTATAAGTTGGAAAAGTTCCAATCGATGTCATAAGAAATTAAAAAGTATTTTTATACCAATAGGCTGTTACCAATACCAGACTTTTAGACACCGACATCTTCACACATCTTGCACATAATAAAATGTGCAGTTAAATGAAGTGCAATGAAATGAAAACTATTAACACTACCAGATTAGACAGAAAATTACATCAGAAATTAAATAGGCATCATATATTGAATATATATAGAGACATCGGCTGTTAGGGTTTTAAGATTTTATGAGAATCAAATACACCAAATTCACTACAAGTTCATATAATAAAATATGATCAGTTTACCAAACCAGTAGAATTAATGTATAGATAATATCAAAGATATTTTAACAAACATGGATATAGCACAACAGAAGCTACATATCTGGTCATGGAACATAAACTAAAGCTCCCATCCTCACATATAATGGCAGGTTTGGACCAGTAGTCACTGTAAACTTGAAGATAGACAATAGACAAAATAGAATAACCCAGACAGAAATATAGTTACTTAATAAAGATCTTTTAAAGGAAATGTCATATTTGTTTGTCATATCTTGTAAACCTACTTTATGTCAAGTTTTAACCTTTAACCCGTAACATCCCAATCAAAGTCGGCTCATTGTCATAGAAATGAGGCTTACATATGTTACCAGTTTCTGAAAAATTTAGCCTTGCCTGGTGAACCAACTCAGAGCACGATCACTGTCCACCCTTGTAAAAAGGAACTTAAAATTTCCCAGTTGCAACAGAAGCTGACAATGCATTGAGCCAGAAGACCTCCCTGTGGCAAATTGTTGCATGCTGAATACCTTACTATGTGGAGTATGGTTGAAAGATTGAGTCTCGCAAAAGCACATAAGCCTATTGTGTGACATTGTCATAAAGAATTCAACACATAGTTGGATTCCATGAAAACATTTCTGTAAAGGTGTAAGTTGTGTAAGTGGTACACTGTGCCTTCCTCTACTAGCTCAAACCATATAACTTACACATTCCCTAGATAACTAAATATCCATCATGAACAGAGATCTAATTCTTTGTAATAATAAGATCACAACCAATCCATATCTTATACCAGTTCAAACCTCTTAAGAAAAGTATGGCATGTCTTATTTCAATGTATAGAACTACATTCAGTTAGAGTGTTGGTTACTTAACACAATAACAAAAAGAAAACTACACCTGTTTGGTATATAAAGAGACAAATAATGGAGGGAAGAGTACCTGGGAAGAGGAGAAAGGGCAGACCAAGAAGACAATGGACTGACAACATTAAAGATAACATGAAGACATCGCTAGAAAATGCAAGCCACATTGCCAAGACAGAGAGAGGTTCAGAGAGCTCATTGGGAAGACAACGTTCTGGAAGGAATACGCCACATGACACTTTACCATGCAAATCTATTCAATGTATAGAACTACATTCATTCAGTTAGACAAGACTACTTTACCATGAAAATTCAAAATGTTTTATATGGAAGACTGTCACAACTCTGAAAACTTAAGGTTTTAAACATAGTCAACAGATCATGCTCACTACACAGACAGATCATGCTCACTACACAGACAGATCATGCTCACTACACAGACAGATCATGCTCACTACACAGACAGATCATGCTCACTACACAGACAGATCATGCTCACTACACAGACAGATCATGCTCACTACACAGACAGATCATGCTCACAACACAGACAGATGATGCTCACTACACAGACAGATTATACTCACTACACAGACAGATCATGCTCACTACACAGACAGATCATGCTCACTACACAGACAGATTATGCTCACTACACAGACAGATTATACTCACTACACAGACAGATCATGCTCACTACACAGACAGATTATACTCACTACACATCGAACTATCGGCCCATACATGCGTAGATCTCCTCTCACGTTATTTCTCAGTAAGTAACAACTGACCACCTTCATACCGTGTTGGTATACTAGTCTCATGCGTAACACTCTTATCTGGCCAATCTACTCCTGACATTAAACATTGCTATACAGGCACAATAGATACAAAGCCAGGGGAAGACCATGCAAAAGATGGATTACAGAAATAAGAGTCTACAAAAATAAACGTAAATGAAGCACACAAAAAGGCAGTCTACAGAGAACTCTTCGGACACTGCAAGGCATAGATGGATATAAAACAAATAGAGAAGAGACTCTTGACATTATGTTCTTGTAGTCTGCTCAACATTTCAGATTCACAAACTTTAGTTTCTAGTTAAATGTGAACAATTGACTTTTGAACTATGAGCAAGTTTGAGTTCTGTTTGTGAGATGGGCCCACTAAACCACGCTATCACTGAGCCAATAATAAACCTTTCTGCTCTTTCATTGTTAGGCATGCCACAGCATATTCATGACAATTGATTCATGTGACACCCAAGAGCTTGAAAGCAGCTTATACCAACATTGAATCTTTAACACAGTGGTTCTCAACATGGACCCCCAGGGTGTCACATTGGTTTCAAAGGAGGGGGGCACAGAGAGAAAATTTGAAATGAGGGGGTGCCACAGAAAGATAATTTTAAAATTATTTTTTCCTGTCGAAGGAGGATGTGTCAAGCTAGTGGTGCAAATAAAACAGCAACACAATGCATTTCCATTTTCTGGACTACCACCTGCTAGAGATCTAGTAGCATCATTGTCCTGCTACACGAGATACACGAGAAGTGTAGCAGGAGTTTGTTGAGAATGAATGCTAAAGAAGAGGGCAAATTTTTAATGAGATATACATTAGAAAGTCTGAAGAAAAAGTCGTAAGTTCCATAGGGGCCATGAAAGAAAAATCATCCCATAAGGAGGCCACATACCAAAGGAAGGTTGAGAACCATTGCTTGCAGACATGGATTGAGAGTTGGACATGATAACTGATATAATAAATGAAAGGAGTGCCCAGGAATTATTATTATATTCCAAGAAAACTGGACTTGCTGTATAGACATGGTAAACTTCGAACAAGAAGAAGAAGATATTATATGCTCCCTCACATGTATACTCTTTACTTATTCTTTTTTTTTCTTGTATAATATTTTCATTTCAATTAGCAAATGTTTTTGTGAATCATTCAGGAACGTTGAAGGTGTTGAAGTATTTGCCCCATCAAGCCTTTCAATAAAGGCAAATGAGTAAGTGTTTTTTTTCAATTGATTCCTCAAATGCAAACTAAATTTAATGACACACAAAATAATTTTTTTAAAAGATATATTGAAGAAAATTAAAAGAAACAGAAATATTTTGGACATGTAAAAATATACGACATAACTTTTCATGTTATCAGTGTTACTATTTATATCTGTCCGCGGTATAATGTCCGTGGTATATTCTATAATGTCTCTACATAATTTATTATTTCTTCTGTATGTGCTGTCTATTAATCATGATAAATTTTGTGTGATTTCTGCCAGGGAACATGAGTTACGTTGTGCTGCCATTTAATTTGCGCCATGTAGACCTAGCACATCCAATTTCAGCATGTTTTTAATTCAGGTGTACTTCCCTAGCCTGTGTCAGCCTTCTTATCTGTTGTCAGGTGATGGATGTGTATTGACTCTATGCCATGACGGTTTGTCAGCCACTGGCCCTTGGACTTTACGGGCCAAAACATGTCAGTGAGTGGCAGTCTCTGAGGAGGCGGTAATCAGAGATTTTGGGTCAACTACGTCAATCTCGCACTGGGTGTTCACTGCATGTGAACTTGATTTGCCATAATTAGATGCATTGTCCCTGTTCCCTCAAGTACTGAACCTTTACTAATCTATGAACATGTTTCTGGTATAGGAAACACTCTCCAATGAGTTGGGCCCAGGTTTGTTCATCTTCTCAGCCGAGGTTTCATTCACCAACATTGTGAAATCTCTCAAAAAAGGATCAGTGGGATTTTTTTATATAGTGTAATGAATATGTACATACTCACTTCTACATGAAGTGTCTGAGAAAAGCTGCTATGGTTATCAAACTAGATAAAATAAGAAATTAAGAAATTAGGAAAACAGTAATATCATGGATTGAACATATTAAAAGAGCAAGTGAAATGATTCGGTTACCTTATGAAAATGAACCCAAAGAAAATACCAATAGGAGCATTTTAAAAATATAACAAAAAAATGTCGGGATATAGAGCCAGAAGTAGACCAAGAAAATGGTGGATAGAAAACATCACGATAACCTTTAGAAAACATGGACAAAGCAACCAAGGCGATAACATCTGGCCTTGAAACGACAACTGAGGCTCCCATCCCATTGCTTAACGGCAAGCGTGGATACTATCAACCATCATTTACCTGGGGATAGACAATGAATGTTAAGATCACAAGTGTGTTGTTGCTATGGCCTGAAAGGGAGCAAATCATATCTTGCAGGGCCTTTTCAGGTCTCAGCACCACATGGGCTTGTGATTTATAGAAATGTATGACTATATTTTGTCTTCCATTTCATCTATTCTCTATGTGGGTGTCTTTGAAGCATGTTTTTCATTTTCATCTTTAGCGGTGAAAGTGAGCGACTTAAACTGACCATAAGTCAGACACTTAAGGAAGTAATGATGACATTTGACCTTGATGAGGCCACGTCTGTTATAGTGAGTATCAAGAAATGTTTTTGTTCTAGTAATTTGAAGATATTCTTCTCCATTCATTCTCAAACTCCTGCACATTTGCAGGCTATAGTCCGGAAGACAGAATGTGTTGTCATAGTTTACAGATTAGCAGCAATATTTTCAGAGATAATGTTTCTCAGTCTGAACATATAAAGACACAGAGGGGATGTGGTCTAGTAATTAGAGGAGTTTTTTTTTTAATGCGTGTCTCCCTGCTTATTTTAGGAATAATTAATTTAAATATGATATCAATAATTATTTATAATTATAAATTAAAATAATTATTTTCAAATAATAATTTAAATATTAATTTTTTTAGGGTTTTGATTAAGACAGTTGTGTTTCATATAACTAACACTAACCCTAAATAAAATTATATTAAAATTTATAAATGATAAACATAAACTGAGAAATATAGCCAGGGGAAATAATCAAATAGGTAGGGCACACATTCCAAACAAAAACCGATTAGAGTTCTGCTTTTGTAATTGAAATGGGCATGAATCGCTTCCCTGTTATGGCATACCTATGGTGTACCTGCTAAAAAGGAGGATTGCACAGCCCAAATCTGCACTTCAAAAGATAAGAAACATTCTATGCAATGAAGTAATACTAATGCATACGCAAATTTGAGTGTGAGGATGTTATATTGAACCAATTCTTTATGCATGTCAAGCATAAACGGTAAACAAAAGATTTCAAATTGAGCTGGAGCCTACTGAGATGTGGTGTTTAAGAAGAATGATGAAAAGTCCATGGACAGCCATGAAAACTAATGTGGAAGTCCTCATAGGTGCTGTAGTAAAAAGACAAATTATAGCAAAAATTAGAAGCAGTCAAGATTTTTAGGGCATGTGATGAGAAAAGTAAAAGTTGAACATTTAGTAACCACCAGAAAGATCAAAGGGGAGAAGAGACAGAGAAAGACAAAGAGTGAAGTTTCTGGATGGGTTGTGACATTTAAACAAAATTTCACCAGCTGAACTTATTAACAATACATGAGACAGAGAGTTGTGGAGAAACGTGATCATCTAAGCCACTCGACATGACACTTGATTGATGATGTTCCAAGTTTAATTGAATACTTGACAGGCTGACATTTTTACAGATGTTATGACCTAACACTGTGAAGTCTGCAACACTTAACCTTTAGGTCTCTATAGGCGCCGATTTGCGCTAATGAGTGTATACCCCATTGTGCCTATTGGCGCAAATCGGCTACATACGATATGGTCCGATTCTCGAGTACGGAACTTCACGAAGTAATGATCCTATGGCGTATAAAACCCGCCAAACGAAGCTAGGACAAATTCCTTCATACATTACAATTGCAAGAAGGAAGGAAGCCGGCTGGTTTTGTCAACGAATTTCTAGAGCGACGTTGGCCATTTTGTAGCCATATTTTACTATCAAATTGAGTATCACGTGGCATGGCTAAGTGATCGTGACTACATGTTCTAATTGTTGTTTTTTGTGTTTAATATGTTGTTATTTGATAAGAATGTTTGTGTATTCGTTCAAAAACACAAAAATAACACAAGGCAACAAAATAAAACTTTTTTTAATCATCTGAAACCAAAATACACTTTTCTAAAGGATGTTTTGGTGCTGATTTCAGATCTGGTATCAGTTTTTTTCTATCACGTCAAGTTTTAAAGTTATGAGTGATGTTAGTTTTCACTGAACTTGGCTGTATTTTTTCGAGAATCGCAAACATCAATTAAGCAAATGATTCACATCTTCTAGACTAAATCAAATATACTCACAGCATAGATATGTAGAATGTTTCTTCAAAAATGCTTGGAATTTGATTTTCTGTTATATTCTTCGCCTGGATTATCACGGAATAGCATCCAGCAGAAGTCGGCCATCATACTCTCATTCCACAAAACTTGATAACGGCGCTCCATTAACTGAATGTCCTGGTGAAAACGTTCTCCTTGCTCTTCACTCACCATACCAAGATTTTCTGGGAAGAAATCTACATGGGAGTGCAAGAAGTGCACTTTTAATGACATGCGACAGCCAAGGTTCTGGTAAGAATCTATTAGACGCTGAACTCCTTCCCTTACGTAGGGGACTTATGATTACCAAGAAAGTTTTCACAGACCCACTTGAATGCCTCCCAGGCTTCTAGCTCAGCTCCTGACAGAGACTGTTTGAAACCTTCATCTTGTAAAACAGATCTGATTTGTGGACCTATAAATATCCCTTCCTTCATTTTTGCAGCAGTGATGTTTGGGAATTTATTAACAAGGTACTGAAAACCTTCTGAGTTTGTCTTACCCATGGTCTTCACAAGGGTTTTCATCAGTCCTAGCTTAATATGGAGAGGTGGCAGAAATATTTTCTGTGGATCAACAAGGGGCATATTTTGGACACTGCTTGCTCCTGGCGTATAGATATGCCTGGGCTCCCAGACACGTTTGACATAATGTTCCGCTGTTGCTCGACTATCCCATAGGCATAGGAAACAGCAGTATTTAGTGAATCCTCCTTGCATGCCCATCAACATGCCAATGACCTTTAGATCACCACAGATGTTCCACTGGTGTGTTTTATAATGGATAACTTCAAGCAAACTGTTCATGTTGTAATAAGATTCTTTCAGATAAACAGAATGTTCAACTGGTATGCTTGGTTTTAAATTTCCATTGTGCAAAAGAACTGCCTTTGGATGATTGATGCATCTTCTAGGCATGATAATAAGTTAATAAGTACACAAAATAAGTTATCAAGTACACAAATGCAAGGTTTTTGCAACCTTTAAAATAAAAGAAAGTACAAAACAACGAAATCTCATAATATACTTGTCGTAATTACTTTAAGCAAACACCACACGTGTATAAATGGATTTACTATCCTATCGAATACACAAAAATGATAGCATCGATACTAAATCACGTGACCCGAAACTGAACAAAATTGTAACAGCCAGTAATAAAGTATCGATACCAATCTAAATAAAACATTGTACTCGATTTGTGGTCATAACCACTGTTGAAAGATATTATAATTAGCTATTACAAAAAAAATGTTACGTGGTAGAAAAAAACTAAAGGCAGATTTGAAATCAGCTAACCAAATACTACAAAACCCATATAAAATTATCTGTGATGATTTTTGTGTGTTGCCTTGTGTAATATGTATCAGGGGTGCCACGTGTGTGCATAGACAATAATTATGCTGTGTGCTTGCCTAGACCTAGTGTTGACCGGACGGACATTATATGCAATTTCTTCACATTTTATTAGTTTTTTTAGGCCATATTATATTAGTTTGGATATGAAACAACATATATATACAACAAGTATAGGTATTTAGGAGGATTTTATCAGTGTTTCCACACATTGCTCAAGTATTAGGGTCGTCAAGTAGTTATATGTGCGAATTGAAAATGGCGTTTTGCTATTTTTTCCCAAATTTTCAACTTCACAACTTGCTCACAACTGTCATATCATACATACAACAACAAAAACATGACTATATTCACTATTCACTCCTTTATTTAGATATGCAAAAATTATTTTGATATCTATTAAAACAAAAAAGTTATCACGTTTTCAAAACACCCACCATCAATAACGCAAATTTTCTTTAAAAAAAAGAATTCAGGCCCCAAGGGAATATTGCGTAATTTTAATTCAGGGTCCTAAAGGTTAAAATATATATTTTATGGTAAACATCTGTATCCATTCGCTATTAGGTAAACCCGTGAGACAAAACTTGTTTATCAGCATTGCTCACACAGCACACTGAACTTTTTAGTCACACATTTGAATTGTGGTTACGGTCATCACTGCTTGGCCTTTTTTTTTTGCTGTCTATCAACTTGACCGAATGTCCACTAAATATATTATTTTTGAGGAAAATGTTTGAAGATATTCATGTTATGCCGTAAATGTTTAGAAACAAATTTATTTATGGAATTTTTCTGCGTTGCCATGGAATTTCTTTATAGGTTGAAAAAAAAATATTTTGCTAATGTTATCAGAAGATAGGAAATGTTAAGTATATTCAGAAAAATATATGGAATGTTTTGAAAAATTGTCATTTTTGAAAAATGCATTTACGTTCTTGTTAGCACAAGTACTTAGTGTGACACATTGTTAAATATTATGTTTGAAATACACTTTAGGTTCGTTGCTCATCATATTATATGTGTGTTCTCATGTAGGCTCATCGCCATTTGTCAGTTTTTTGTTTTTTTTGTCCTGATGAATACTTTTTAGTCAAAACCTTGTGTCCTGATGTTCATATGCGATGTTTACTATACTATTGGCAGAAAATTGATAATAGGTAATAACTGCAGAAAAACAATAATCAAACAGGCAAATCTTGATACAGGGTATTGAAGTTTTGCTAATCACTGGAAATACACATAATAACACACACACAAATCAATGTTTCAACCAAAATGCCTTTATCCAGAACATAACATAAAACACATTGATTATGAAACAGCTCTGTCTACGATAATAATGGCTAGACCGTTTCTTACTTGTCATGTGTTGCCAGTGATTAGAAAAACTTCATAACCTTTTTCCAGGTTTCACCTGTTTTACTATTGGTAACGATGGCTGCCATGGCAAAATTGAATAAGATTTGGAAAAGTAAGATCAGTATTACAGTAAAGATCAATCTATTTCAGATCGCTAGTGCTAAGTATACTCTTATACGGATGTGAAAGATGGACATTCAATGCAGACACAGAAAGATGGTTTCAGGCTTTTGAGAACCAGGGCTACAGACGTTTGTTAAGAAGTAGTTATATAGAACAAAAGACAAATATATTTGTTTGGTAGCAAATAAACAAACTTGCAGGTTATGAAGAACCACTTTTGGCAGTGGTGAAACAGCATAAACTTGTTTGGTTTGGACAAGTAATGAGACACTACTCATTTTATACAATTATTTTGCAAGGAACTGTAAAATAAAGTTTTACCAATAATAATAATAATAATAATAATAGCAATAACTGTCTGAGTCGCAGGAGTGCCACACTAAAGACATTAGCACAAAAACTTTCCAAACATTCGGAGGAGCGTCCACAAATCATGCCCAGACCATTCCTTGATGTTATCAATCTTGTATTTTCTTTGTCCTCTTCTTCTACCCTACTCTGTTTATACTTACTTATAATTTTAAATAAGTTGTGTTTTTTCTATTTACTTCTTTCATATTTTTTTAGGAGAGGGTGGGGCGCTTATTTTTTAAAATTTTTTAGTATTTCATCTTTTGTTAACATAAATTTTAAAACTTTTCTTGACAACTAAGTTTTAGTATTTCATCTTTTGTTGACATAAATTTTAAAACTTTTCTTGACAGCTAAGAAGTGCAGTCGAGAAGAAAATGGGCATATCCTTGACAGAATACAAACGATATTTTGATGAGGAAATTATGAGAATTGTGGGACAGATGGATAAACCATCAAAAATTTTAGATTTCCTGTATTTGGGATCAGAGTGGAATGCTTCCAATTTTGATGAGCTGAATGAGAATGGGTAAGTATGTCTGAAAGTAAGGCCTCACATGATCACAATTTAGCAGGTAAGTGGGTCTGTAAGTACAGCACATATAATCACCATTATGCAAGTAAGTGTGTCAGTAAGTAAGGCACTCATAATCACCGTTCTGCAGGTGTGTCTATAAACATTGCACCATATAATCACCGTTCTTCAGGTAAGTGTGTCTGTAAGCCAGGCACATATAACCACTGCTCTGCAGGTATTGCATTAAATGATAAAATTATTTGATTATTTTAATAGATGATTGGTCTAAATAAGACGTGGGCAACGTACAGCTCGCCCATTAAATCTATCATGCTGAAACATTTTTTACTGGCTTGCTCATATTAAACCCATCTCGATCGTAGGGATGTCACATTGAGCGACATTTAATGCAGAAAGATCTTCATGCATCTCTATCCTCCAACATCTTTATTAGTTTGGAAATTTCCCCTCCTGTCCAGTCCTTGATATTATCCAGCAATGTCTTCTTCTTGCCACTTCATCTTCTTCCACCCTCCACCGTACCTTGAAGAACATCTTTTGTTATCGAGGAATATCTCATCATGTGCCCGTAGCACCTGAGTTTACAAAGTTTCATGATTGTTAACAGTTGTTCTTGTTGACGCGCTAATACATTAATTCTATCAATCACAAACACATTGGCCTTGTTTTCTTGGTAACAGATACCAAACACACGTCTATAGCATTTGTTTTAAATGCCTGTATTCTTCTCTCTAAGGCCTGCTAAGCTTTATGTTTTTATATGCATTAGCATCAGAGTTCACAATATATGAAATCATAAACTATCTCAGACAAATAGTAAACTATGATAGTAAACAATGATAAAGAGTTACGATTACATAAACAACAGTGATGTTTTGAGTTAAACATGTGTTGAAAGCTAGTGAAAAAGAGAATCGAAGACAAGTGACTTTTAGCACCCTTTAATGATTGATATGAAATGTGACAAAAGCTTTTACTTTGATCTTGGGAATACTTTTTTTTTATCTGGAAACTGAAAAAAAGCTCTTGTTATTCAACCACCAGGCGTGCCCCTCCTGACCTGACTAACCCGAATTTGGCTCTCATCCAAAAATGGTTGCCCTCCATTATCCTAAACAAAGATCAATAGTATGTACTCACTGCACACAACTTAAATCCAACAGGTATAACAGGAAAAAAAGGGTAATGATGTTTTGCCAATCACTGGAAAACACATAATAACACAAATCATTTTTGTGTGTGTTATTAGGTGCGTATCCAGTGAATAGCAAAACTTCATTACTCTGTTTCTGCTTTACCTATTCTAAACAGAGAATTGAGAAATCATAAATCTGATTATCTAAACACAAAAAACAACAATTAGAACATGTAGTCATGATCACTTACCCATGCCACGCGGTACTCAATTTGATTGTAAAATACAGCACCGAAAATGGCCAAAGTCGCTCCAGAAATGCATTGACAAAATCAGCCGGCTTTCTCCTTCTTACAATGGTAATGTGTAAACGAATTTGACCTTTAGACTGTGTCGTATTCATAGCTTCATGTGGTGGGAATTCTACGTCATATAAGCTTTAACTTCGTGAAGTTCAATACTCACGATTCGGGCACTATCTGTTAAGTCCTAGCTGCGCAATATTGCGCCAATGGGCTGGATGGAGGGCACTCTTTCGTCGCAATATTGCGCTGATAGAGACCTAAAGGCGAAAGATGAATTGTAACAGCTATGAAACAGAAAGTTGAATAAATTAGAGCAAATAGAATGACAATCATATTTGTAGTTCTTGACTGTCACATTCTATTTGTGTGTTGCAGTGTGGGTTATATTCTCAATGTCACAAAAGAGATTGACAACTTCTTTGAGGGGATGTTCCAATACTACAATGTGCGTGTCTATGACGTGGATGAGTCTGACCTTCTCAAACATTGGGACAAAACCTACAAGTTTATTTCCAAAGCCAGGTATTTAGTAATACTTTACAATGTTGTCTGTATTTTTTAGTCATTCTCTTTTTGCTTATAATGTACAAAAAACTTGACCCATGTAATATAAACTTTATTATTTTTATTACTTATTGTTATTATTATTATGGTTGAGTTTTTGGTCATCGTTGATTACGACGGACGAACATCATCATCATCATGTGCAAAATCACATTATCCCTGAGATCAATATTCATATAAATAGAATAATAATAATGAAACATTTTAAAACTATACAAGTCACTGGAATATAATTCCAGAAAACCTGAGAGAATTTGGTGATCAGACATAGGCGGTTGTAACACAAATACGAAAATAAATATTGTATAAATAAGTATTGATGTGCGGGTATCTGTGACTATGTCATTCATAATGCAAGACAGCAATGAAATGGCCAATCATGTTTGACTTTGGTTAGCTTTCAGGTTGGTGAAAAACTTGTAAGTACAAAAACTGGTTCCCTCCTACGGCTGGCCTTCTACCGATATGGTTACAGATGTCCAGCATTCGGTGTAAATGGTAAAAGAACTTGTTCTTCAGAGTTCATTCTCAAACTCCCACTGGATTTCTCTTGTAACAGGACAATGATCCTACAAGATTTCCAGTTGAATGTAGTCCAGAGAATGGAAATGCGTTGTGTTGCCGTTTTATTTGCGCCAATGGCCCAACACAATCGTCTTCGGCGGAATAAAAGAACTGAATGTATTAGTCACCACTACCAAAGTTGGATTATCAGGACACAACACATTTCCATTCTCTGGACTACATCCTGCTGAAAATCTAGTAGAACCATCCTGCTATTTAAAAAAAAAAAGATTCAGTAAGAGTTTGAGAATGAACACCCAAAAATAAAGAAGCTTGCTGGTTACACACACCCCATAGCAGACGTCTCAAACATTGTTCTATTCTACTCGCATCAGGAGTGATTTTATAGACATTCCTAACCTAGAGAACTAGAGGGGCAACTCAAGTTTGACCTCTACCTATGCTGACCTATCCAGCTTAGTTAAAATGAAATACATTGTGTAGCAAAGTTGTTGCTGATCTATCTAGTACAGGAATAATAAAACATTTTCTTGACTTATGACAGATCCCAGCAAACACCCACTACAATCCAAACATGACCAACGCAGTACTTTTGTTTTGTAACAGCACTTCATCTATTTCGACCTTGGTATGTGGTCTACCTATAATGAGTGGATTGTTAATCAACACTTGCACAGATTTCATGAATATTAATTACTATTTCATCGTTCAGTTGTAGCAGTACTAAAACATAATTCATATTCACAGAATCTTATAGTAGTCAACTCCATTGACCACCAATACACGAACACAATGATTTCTCTAAATATCAGATGAATATTCTGAAGCGATGAGCCAACTTTCTTAGCACCGATAGCAGATCCATTTGTCGCATCTATCTCTAAGATTCAATTGCATCCCACGTGCATTTGAACAAAGATGAATACAGTGCAAAATTCCACATTCCTTAAGAAATTTCACACAGATTTTTAGGACTAAACTCAGTCTTGGTCTGAGCTTGCTCACATGTGGCATATATAACTATACCACAAAGATGTAACTTACGGAGAACAGTACAACGATTTATCCAGTGTAGACACATTCAGGTAAAAAAATGAAATGATTGCCTCTTCAAGCAAAGAAATAAAATTCAGATCCACTGTGTGTGATCCTGAGATTGTGTTGTTATCAGAAATATACTTTTTTGCAAAGGAGTCAGCCATTAATGTAGAAGCATTAAATCTAGATACCGTAGATTTGAAATCTCTAATTTTGTTGATTGATTTCTGCAGGAGTCATGGGTCAAAGGTGCTTGTTCATTGTAAAATGGGAGTGAGTCGTTCAGCTTCGACAGTGAGTTTAATCCTTCTTTACATTAACTCCTAAAGAAAGTAAAAATGGTCATATTGTTGGTCTGATCTCTATGAAACACCATAATAATGCACACATAATTTTTGTTATAATTATAATTGGTAGCATATCCTATTCAGGATGTAGCCACCAACTCCGCATGTTTTGACTAGTGATTTTCTGTACAATATAAATATGTTCAGTAGTTTGCCATTTTTTTCTGAACAGTTCAGATACACAATTGCCTGTGGTGGGATTCGAACCCGATACCTTGACTATCACAGAAGCACTCTGTACCACACCACCACATACATGGATTTTTGTTATAGACGTTGCAATATGTTTTAAGGGGGTCACTTTAATTTAATTCTTAAATAACCTACTTGCACAATTGATATAACATGTTTTACATTCATTTCTCTCTTAAAAGTTAGTTTCAGTCTTTTTGCATAGGTTCTTGAGTAGATTTTGCATTCATAAATTACACTTTTACACAATATTTCATGGAAATTGAATCATAATTGAATGTTACATCTAGAATACTAGTAATCTGTTATTAAATTATAACTATATATTCAATTTATTTTTAATTTGATGCATTATACATTACATTTGCATTGTGAAATACCAATTTTATGAAAAGATGTTGCATCAAGACAAAAATAAGTTTGGCAAAACTGGTTTTAAAATTTTACGTCAATATAAGACACTAGAAGTAGCCCTCTTCCATTACCAATAATTTATGGCAATCATCAGTGTAGCACTCTTCTATTACCAATAATTTATGGCATTCATCAGTGTAGCACTCTTCCATTACCAATAATTTATGGCATTCATCAGTGTAGCACTCTTCCATTACCAATAATTTATGGCATTCATCAGTGTAGCACTCTTCTATTACCAATAATTTATGGCATTCATCAGTGTAGCAACCTTCTATTACCAATAGGTGATGGCATTCATCATGAAAGATCAACGATTAACAGTGGATGAGGCATTCCAGTTTGTGAAAGAACGTCGCAATTGTGTGAACCCCAACTCAGGGTTCATGGAGCAGCTGCGTACATATGAGGGGATTCTCACAGCTAGGTATTGTAATGTTCAGTTGCTTCCCATGTCATAGTCAATTTGTGTCCAAACCAATAAAAGAATTAATTACCAGTGTGTCGCAGGGATTTAAAGGGGAGCAATGAATAGCTCCTGTGACCTGTCATGCATACTATACGAGGAAACTAAAGATGTTTGAGGGTGGGGTTGGCTGTCACATATATCAGTCACTCAAAAAGACATGCTGTAGCCAGAAGTATCCGTCTGAATGGCAAAGATATTACAGCCAAGCTGTAAACCATGACACTAGCATTGAATTCTCAATACTACATCCTGCTAACCAGCAGGAGTTTGAGAATTAATGTAAAATCAAAGAAATGATAAATGTAAAATCGAAGGCATCATATTTGTCCTGACTCTGAAGGCATATGTACACTTAACAATTAACTTTAATGGAATGTGTGAGTAATAACCATAGTAATAACTGTCAGAGGCTATCTGACAAATGTGTTATATAGGGACTTGATTAATAATTGACTTGATTAATAATTGACTTCACTGGAATGTATTGCAAAGGCCTGCTTAACCTACTTTGTTTACATCACCAGGAATTGTGAGCAATGAAGCTCTTGTTGCCTATTTGCAATTTGCCGTTTCTCCAAAACTTTCTTTCATACCCAGAAAACTTTAACTCAGCAATATGCAATGCTTCTAGAAGAAGCCTCCTACTCAGAGGGGTCAGTGGTGTTATGTATAAGACATGTTCCACCATTTTATATTCAGACATTCAATTACATAATAACCTACAACCATGTTGTGGTATTAATGTTGGCCACTTTTTACTATACAGTCATATAGTTTCATTACAATAATACATTCTCTGTGCCACTATATATATATCAGTTTGGCACGATTGAACCCTTTGGGATCAATGCCCGTCAGTTGTATGGATGATATATTGTTCTGTCATTTTTCTGCATTGTTGCACATATTTGGGTGTGTTTTGTCTATTATCTGTTTATGTTGTTTCCTCTCTGACTCTTTCCTGGTTATATCTATACTTAGTTCTGCCATATGAACATTCATAATTATTTTTTTTGTGAATTTATTCTTGATAATGCCTTTTGGTTGAAATGTCAATTTGTGTATGTTATTATGTGCATTTTTATTTTCAGTGATTA